>CM035427.1:592009-597009 GCA_020310875.1 Ceratopteris richardii
TCAATTTCTCTGGATGTGGTTTATCATTTCCTTCCATTCCACTTGCAAATGGTAGCTTATTAAGGTACTTTAATTTCCTCAAAAGGAATTGTTTCAATTGCAAGTGTGCTGGACACACTGAGCATAACACTGAGCAGGTATCATTACAGAAATAGCAAGTTTTTTTGGATTTGTGAAGGAACCAAGTTGTCTGTTTTGATTTGGTCATTACACAAATTATTTGCAAAGTACATATATGATTTCTTTGTGTCATTGAGAAGCTAAGCAAGTGTATTAGACATTCCTGGAATCAAAGGAGGGCAGGTGTGAAGCAGGTTTTGCAGCATCAACTCATTTCTTGAGTGCATCCAACCATCACTCCCAACAGTGGTATCAGAGCAAAGAAGGTAAACATGGGTGATGGTTTCCCTTCATTCATTGACAAATTGGACAGAAACAATTATCAAGCTTGGTCATTGAGAATGAAGACCTATCTACAAGGGAGAAGCCTATTTGGATACATATCAGGAGATGAGGAGTTGCCCTCATTCAAGACCAGAGGACTACCCACAAAGGATGAACATGAAAGACTCAACCAATGGTGTGCAAAGGATGCTTTGGCAAGGTCTTATCTCTTAAACTCTATATCTGATTTTCTTTTACCACATGTAAGGAACTGTAAGACTTCCCAAGAGACTTGGGAAACCTTGTCAAACTATTTTTCTTCCAACACAAGGGCTAGGAAGAATCAATTGTGGATTGAATTCACAACCCTTAGGAAGCAGCCCAAGCAACCAGTCTCAGAGTATGTGACAAAAATCAAAGATGTGGCAGACCAATTAGCAAGCATTGGAGAGGAGATTGAAGAGGAGCAAATAGTCAGGCAAGTAACAAATGGACTCAAGGCAGATGATAAGTGGGAAAGTTTCACCACTGCAATGGACCTCTATATGGACATGCATACCCCTGATCTCACAACACTTATGGGCCAACTTTTTACACATGAAGCAAAGTTTACAAAGGCAAGAGATCAATCAAAAGGTAACAATTCCTCTGCTCTCTATACTGATAAGAAAGTTAAGGATAAAGGTAAAGGGAAGAAACAGGATGAAGAAGGCTCTACCTCCCAAGCTAATTATGCAGGGAGAGGTAGATCATCTAGAGGAAGAGGCAGAGGAGGTAAGTCAGGTAGGGGGAGACCCTACAATTCATCACCATGCAACATTTGTGGATTGTCTAATCATACCACAGATGAATGCTACAAGAACTATAAGAATCAGAGAGGAAGAGGCTACTCAAGAGGTGGATACTCTCAAGGGAGAGGCAGATTCAACCAACATCAAAGCTACAATGGATACAACAATCAATACAACAACAACTACAACAACAATCACAATGGTAATTACCAAAGTGGATTCAGAAACAGAAGAGACTACAACAACTACACAGAGGAGCAAGATGAATCCTTATTGATCATGAATATGACCTCCAAGGCAGGTACAAATGATGATCATTTATTTTATATTGACTCAGGATGTTCTAACCATGTAGCTGGCAATGTGGCACTACTTTCTGATTTGGAAGAACCCAAGGGGAAACATCAGGTACAAACAGGTGATGACACTAAACATTCTGTTGTTAAGATTGGAAATGTGAAGACATGTGATGGTAACCAGAACCTATTGAGCAGGGTACTCTATGTACCTACCATCACCAAGAATCTAATGAGTGTTGGTCAGATTGTGGAGAAAGGTTTGCAGGTCAGATTCACACAACATGGAGCATATGTGGAGGACCCAAGACATGGATTCAGAAGGATAGCCAAGGGAGATAAATCAGGTAGATTGTTTACATTTGAGCTAGAAGATACCAAGGATATTGCCTTGTATAATTACAAGGATCAGACACTTTCAGAGTTAGAAATATGGCACAAGAGATTAGGGCACATAGGTGAAAGAACCCTAAAACAAATGTGCAGGGATCAATGTGTGCTTGGGATACCTAATGTGTCCAAGCAACACATGATATACAAGTGTGGGTCATGTCAATTTGGTAAGTCTCACAGGTTACCCTATTCAAGGAAAGGTTTCATGCATGAAGATTACCTAGACTTGGTACACACAAATGTTTGGGGACCTAGCAAGGACCCTTCTATCTCAGGTTCAAGGTATTATGTGTTCTTCATTGATGACTATAGCAGGTGGACCATTTTATACTTTATGAAGCATAAAGATGAAGTGTTTAATTGTTTCAAGAGGTATCTTGCACTTGTTGAAAATCAAACAGGAAGAAGCTTGAAGAGACTAAGGTCAGATGGTGGAGGAGAGTACTTCTCAAATGAGTTTGAAGATTTCTTGCAGGAAAGAGGCATCAAAAGGGAGATTACTACAAGGTACTCACCTGAACAAAATGGAGTAGCTGAAAGAAGGAATAGACTCATTGTGGAAACAGCTAGGTCTATGCTTAATGGGAAAAAATTGCCAAATTATCTTTGGGCAGAGAGTGTGTCCACTGCCACTTACCTCATCAATAGGTTGCCATCCAAATCACTTGATGGCATGACACCATATGAAGCTTGGCATGGTAAGAGACCCTCTCTGGATCATTCTAAAATCTTTGGTTGTGTAGCATATGTGCATATTCCCTCACAGGTAAGGGGAAAGCTAGACCCCAAGGCTGAAAAATGTATTTTCATTGGTTATGATTTGAACCAAAAGGGATACAGATTCTACAACCCAACAAACAAAGGTTTCAAGGTAAGCAGAGATGTCATCTTTGATGAGAATGACTCTTGGTATGAGAATGAATGCAGGAAAGTGAGTCTACCCTATGACATGGAAGAAGATTTTCCAAAGCTCACCAAGGAGGAACCAATTGAGCAAGAAGATTCAAGCTCAGATGATGATGATACAATAAATCTTGAGGAGTTCAAAGCTTGGAAGTCCAAAGGAAAGATGAAGATGAAGCAACTAGAAGATAAACCAGAATCCTCAACTCAAGCAATGAGGAGATCTCAGAGAGAAAAGAAGAAACCTATCAGATTTGGGTATGACACATCACTTGTAACAAAACATTCTGTATATCTTGCAAAAGACTTGTTGAATGAAGAACCAGGTACCTATGAAGAAGCAATTACCAAACCAGAATGGAAACTAGCTATGGATGAAGAAATGGAAGCTCTCAAGGAGAGTGATACTTGGGACTTGGTACCCAAGAAGGACACCATGAAGGTAATAGGATCCAGATGGATCTACAAACTAAAAAAGAATTCAGATGGAACAATAAACAGGTATAAAGCTAGGTTGGTAGCCAAGGGTTTTGCACAAACCCAAGGCATTGATTATGAGGAGACATTTTCTCCTGTGGCCAAGATGCCAACTATCAGAATATTGGTGAGTGTAGCTGCATCCAAGAATTGGAATATGTACCAATTAGATGTCAAGAATGCTTTCTTGAATGGATGGATATCTGAAGAAGTCTACATGTCACAACCACCTGGCTATGAAGATCCAACAAAGGTACATTATGTTTGTAAATTGAAGAAGGCTCTATATGGTTTGAAGCAGGCACCTAGAGCATGGAACTACAGATTGACAACCTACCTCCTAGATCAAGGATTTGTGATGAGCAAAGCAGACACATCTCTATTCATAAAGAGAAGTAGTACAGAGGTAATCTACTTGTGTGTTTATGTTGATGACATCATCATTACAGGCAATGATGTCAATGGGATTAGACACATCAAAGGACAGATGATGAAAGAATTCAAGATTAGTGATCTTGGATTATTGAAGTACTTCTTAGGACTTGAGTTAATCTACACCAACTCAGGTATATATATCACTCAAAAGAAGTATGTGCAGGATATGGTCAGGAAGTTTGGCTTGCAGGATGCTAAAGTATCTACTACTCCAATGGAGGTCAATCTAAAGCTAAGTGCTCATGAAGGAGAAGAAGTCAAAGACATCACAGGATACCAAAGTATGGTAGGTAGTTTGAACTATGCTACCCTGACAAGAATTGACATAGCATATGGAGTTAGTGTACTTAGTCAATTCATGCACAAACCAAGGGTATCTCACGTAGAGGCAGCAAAAAGGATCTTGAAATATCTGAAGGGAACTCAAAGTCATGGTTTGTACTTTCCTTATACATCAGATATTGACATTAAAGTGTACTCAGATGCAGATTGGGCAGGTTGCAAGGATGACAGGAGAAGCACATCTGGTTACATTTGTTTTGCAGGAGATAAGCCTATTTCTTGGTCAGCCAAGAAGCAACCTACAGTGGCATTGTCATCCACTGAAGCAGAGTATAGAGGGCTTGCCAATGCCACTCAAGAAGCTATCTGGTTGAAGCTTCTATATACAAAGTTAGGCCTATATACAAGACCACCAATTATCTTTGGAGATAACACTAGCTCTCTTCACCTTGCAGCTAATCCAATTTATCATGCCAGAACCAAACACATAGAGGTTCATTACCACTATGTGAGAGAGACGTTACTTAGAAAAGACATTCAATTGAATTATGTGTCCACTAATATGCAATGTGCAGATTTACTTACAAAGGCATTGGATGGAAACAAGCTATGCAGATTTAAATCCATGATTGGATTGCAAGATGTGATTGAAGACTAAAGATGAAGAAGATGAAGACTTAAGCCAAAGTGTTTGGCTTGAGGGGGAGCTGTTGGTGTAAATCAAGCCCTCACACTTGGCTTTGATTTGTACCTTGAAGACATTACATAAAGCTTGGATTAATTCTTGAAGATTGAGCCATAGAAACTCATGCTTATGAGTTCTCAATTTTTACTTAGTGTAAAAGTCATTGTGACTTTGGAATATCATGTAATCACACCTACTTGAGAAAGTCGTGGAAATTTGAATGTTGTAATGGAGAGAATATCTCCCTAAGTTTAGTGGAGAGATTCTAGGGAGCCTACATTTGAAATTCAAATTCAAATCTTAGAAAGACTTCTATAAAGCCTATGGAAAAAGTCGCGGCTGTTGTTCTTCACT
>CM035427.1:607009-609509 GCA_020310875.1 Ceratopteris richardii
GTGCAAACTATAGATGACACATTGTGCAAAGTTTTTTAGAAAACTTTACACATTTGATAAGTTGATGAGTGAATTATGAGCAAGAGACTTTTTGTGTAATCACTTTCTTCACAGTTTGTTCAAGATTTTGGAAATCGAGTATTGATCCTCAAAATTGGTGAAGGTTTTGAACTAGTCTTGTTATAGAGGTTGTCTAACTTCAAGAGTAGCTTGTTATTTTGGAGATTAACACTCTCCATCAGTGGTATTAGAGCAAGAAGCATCAAAACTTAAGAAAGGAGGACCCCGACTGTTGCAGCTATAAAGAATTCAACACTTGAAGGTTCAAAAGTTGAAAGCTTGAGAGCAAAGCTTGAGAAGGAGACCAGAAGTTATCAAGAAGGTCAAAAGGAGCTTCATTCGAAGTAAAGGTAACCTTATTCCTCATAAAGTTTGAAGAATTCAATACACATGTGAGGAAAGGATAGGAGATTCTCTTCAGATAGAGAAGTTGGATAGAGAGAACTATCCAGCATGGTCAATGAGGATGGAAGCTCATCTTATGAGCAAAGATTTGATAGGTTATATTACAAGTGAAGAAGAAAAGCCTCAGTTCAGAGAGGGTGTTCAAACTAGGGATGAATTATCAGATTTGAAGACTTGGATGAAGAGAGATGCTCAAGCTAGGAGCATTATCTATATGGGTGTCAATGATTACCTGTTACCTCACATTAGAGGTCTTGAAAGTGCAAGTGATATATGGAATGCTTTGGAGGAGCATTTCCAAAATACCACAAAGTCAAGGAAGGAATCCTTGTGGGCAGAGTTTACCACATTTAAGAAGAAGGCCTCTCAATCCATCTCAGATTATGTAACAAAGATGGACATTGCTGATGCATTAGGAGCAGTTGATGAAGGTAAATTGGTAAGACAAATCCTTACAGGTTTGAGAGGTGATGACAAATGGAAGCCATTCATTTTTTCTACTGAATTATCACTAGATCATTTTACTCGTGATTTAAATCAGTTGCTAGGACACATGCTAACCTTTGAGCAGGATGTCAAAGCTGAAAGTGATAAAAGTACAGGTCAAGCAATGTATTCAAAGGATAAGAAGAAGAATATCAAAGGGAAGCAACAAGCAAATGAAGATGAAGGTACAGCTAGCCAAGCTAACTTCCTAAGAGGAAGAGGAGGTGGCAAAGGTAGAGGAAGAGGCAGAAGTAATAAAGATGGAGTCAAAGATTGCTGGATTTGTGGTAAGGAAAATCACTTAGCTAATGATTGTTGGCATAATACTCAGAATAATGGTGGATATAGTCAGAACTTTAATTCAAGAGGAAGAGGTGGTAGAAATCAACGAGGTAATTTTAGAGGTAGAGGTAGTAGAGGCTACTTTGGAGGAAATGCACGTAGAGGATTCCAAAGCCAGCAATACAACAATACCTACTATAATTATGCTTCAGATCAGAAGGAGGATTCAACATTGATAATGAATGCAACTTGTGAAAGACAAAGTGAGGATCAAAGAGTCTTCTACATTGACTCAGGGTGTAGCAACCACCTAAGTGGCAACATAGCCTTGATGACTGATTTGGAGAATAAGGTAACTAATCATGTAGTTCAAATAGGTGACAATACAAAGCACAATGTGAAGTCAATTGGATCAATGAAGGCCAAGGATGGAAGTACTCTCTTGAGTAAGGTTTTGTATGTTTCTACAATTCCTAAGAATCTGATAAGTGTAGGACAAATTGTTGAAAAAGGTTATGATGTTAGGTTCACTAATGAAGGAGTTTTTGTGGAAGACCCTAGCAATGGGTATAAACAAATTGTTTCAGGGAAAAAAGAAGGAAGATTGTTCACATTGAAGGTTCAAGATAATGTTGGTCATGCCTTGTTCACTTATGGAGGACACAAGATCTCTAAGTTAGATCTTTGGCACAAAAGGCTTGGACATTTTAATGAAAGAGGTATCAAAGATATGGTTAACCATGGTTCAGTGCTTGGATTGCCTAATGTGCAGGTCAACATACGACATACAGATGTGAAGCATGTCAATTAGGTAAGGCTCATAAGCAATCTTATTCCAAGCATGGTTTTATGTATTCAGAGAAGCTTGAATTACTACACACAGATGTGTGGGGACCATCAAAGGATTTCAGTATCAATGGTTCAAGGTACTATGTGATTTATGTTGATGATGCTACCATATGGATCACTATCTATGTGATCAAAGATAAGTTAGAGGTATTCAATACATTCAAACATTATCATGTGTATGTAGAGAGAATTATAGGTCACAAGTTGAAGAGATTAAGGTCAGATGGAGGGGCATAGTATTTCTCTAATGAGTTCAGTGATTACTTGTGGAATGTAGGTATAAAAAGGTAAATTACTTGCAGGTACTCTCCTTAAGAAAATGGTGTAGCAGAAAGGAGGAATAGAACTCTTGTTGAATTTGCAAGATCCATGATGAAGGAGAAAAATTGCCCAAATCATTTATGGGTTGAGGCTGTAA
>CM035427.1:617009-639509 GCA_020310875.1 Ceratopteris richardii
TCGAATGCTCGGGGTCGTGCTCATGTCATATAGCAAATCATAATTACCATTGATGAAGCCCAGAATTGAAGGCTGGATGTTACTTACATTTCGAAAGGTCTTTAGGACCACTTGCATCATGTCCAAAATTTTGAGCATCATTTGAGCGGCGACATCCGGCATGGGGTGGAGGCGTGGCATCCAATGTCTGATAGTGGCTATCATGTATGATACTGTAGGTGTGCCGGTTGGGGGTGCGATTGCGGGGTAATTGAGCCATTCTTTACAATTTGCGTTATTCTGAACCTTGATGGCGAATGCTTTCCATGATCTTCTTCTTTGTACTGGACCAAAGCATGGGTTATATTTCAGATGCATGGGAGCATGATCCCATGTTCGTAACATTTCCGGATAGGTCTCCAGTAACTTTTGCCTCCATATGGGCTGGAATATGGCCCCTTTTTTGGCTGCCTCTGGGATGTCCTCGGGTTCGAATTGTGTTGCGAAAGAGGGGTACTTGTTGGTTATGCGTTTGATCTCAGCATTGTAGTCTGCCAACAATACAAAATAAGGTTTGTATTGTAACTCTGAGCTAGTTATCAGCCGCCTAGGAGTCAAGTTCGAGAAATATTTAGATTTGAGTATGGTCTCCTCTATGGCTTTCATGGCTAGCATCTGAGTTGCAACACGCTCTTCGTGAGTGTGACCCATCTCCTCTACCTGCTTCATCCATACTGACGGGGGTTCCTCATATGTATCCTGGCCTTCCTCCGTAATTCTGCCTCCTGGAAGGGGTTGAGGCTCATAATTATCTTCAAATGTCTCCTCCACTGGAATGACTACTGTTTCTTCTTCTATGGTTTGATCAGGTGGAGAGGGAGGTCGTTCATACTGTAACAACTTAATTTTTAGTTCTGCAACCTGTTGTCGTAGCTCAAGTACTTCATTGGTTACTGATAATTCCGGCTCCGGTGAGGTTGCAGCGTTGGCCATCTCTTTAGGTTCCTGTTGGTGTTGTGTAGGCACTTGGTCTTTCTGTAGATCTTGGACTTGGTCAGCAAGCTGGTCATGTGCTTCCAAGAGATTAGCATAAGCTTCCAATATTTGTTGTATGTTTTCTGAGGGGATGGCTTGGAATTTAGCAGGGTCGATGGGTGCCCCTGGAGTATTTTCCATAGCTGCTTCGAGGTTGTCTTGATTTTGTTGTTGTAGTCTTTTGTTTTCTTCTTGAGCAGCCGCTAAATGGCGTCGGAGTAGAGCCATGTTTCGTTGTAGTCTAGCGTTACGGGCTAGCTGATCTCTAAGTTGTTCTTCCATTGTCCTACTCTTCTCTGTATGTGTGGACTTGAGCTCCACCTGATATTGTTGGAGGTTAGTCACCTCCTGCTGTAATTCCGTATTAGACAACTCCAGGGCAGTGACACGTGCCTGGAGGTGGGATGACAAAGTACAGAGCTCTTTATTGTTCTCTTCTAGTAACCTGTATTCCTGTTTAAGTTGGGCAGCAGCTTCGAGCATGGTGTTGAGTGCATGACTAAATGAGTTGGGTGCAGGGGTAAGGGTGGACGATGCAAGGGGTCGGGAGATGGGAAAGGGAAAAGTGGATGTTGTGCCTACCGTGTTTGGCAATGGTGATGTGAGTGACGTGACACGTGGTGATGTTGGAAGAACCGTGGTGGTGGGTGATCCTGTGGATGGTGAGATGTCCATGGGATCGGACGTGAGAGTGTGTGATTCGTGCACTGTGAATACAGGAATGGTGGGTGGTGTTATAGTGGTGGCAGTGAATGTGGGGGAGTGGGGTTGGGAAAGGGACTTTTTATTATAATTATCCATCTGTTGGAGTATATTTACAAGGTTTGTCCAGAATGACGGTTGTGTGATTTGGGTTGAGCATGAGGCGGTTACTAGGGAAGTGGTGGGTAGGTTTTGGGTGTGGGTGAATGGAAAAGGATGGGATGAGGTCTGGCTAGTGGCAAGTGGTTGTCCAAGGGCGGGGAGATAGGAAGGGTGACCTATTATGGTTTGATCGGTGGCAGGATGACCGGTGTGAGGTTCAAAAATTTGGGTGGAAGTGATGGATGTGGGTAATGGGAAGGATGTAAAAACAGAGGTGTGTACAATGGTTTCATGAGGGATGGATATCGGTTGTTCCGAAAGACTAGTGGAAAAGGGTTCTGAGGGTTGAATGGGAGGTGGCGGTGGAGACGGTACCTGTGTAATTACATCTTGTTCATCAGTGGGATTTGCGCTCATCATGTGAACATCCTCGGAAACTGTAGTAGGCAAGGAAGTAGAGACTTCCATTTGAATCATTTTCCCGCGTCGTGGCCGTGTATCAATCCTTCGTTGATCATAGATAGGGTTTTCCTGATAGACCATTGTCCTCAATGCTTCCCCGATCCCACATGTCTCTGCCAATAGATTCAATGATTCCACAAAATGTGAGTCGACATTCTCGGTTTGAAGCATCTGGTTCACTAGAGCTCTGTTCGCCTCTTCTGTCATCTTATGTCTTCTCTCTACCTGCTTGATTGTCTTGTACAGCCGTCTGAGTTGTGCTGTGTAGGCAGGGGCCTCCTCTTCACTGTCTTCTGGTTCATTTCTTTGCGCACCTTCCTGAACTTGTGTGTTTGGGTCACGAGGAAGTTGTGTCACTTCTTCCCCATGTACTCTGCTTGTTTCGCCCCGTGGCTGTTCTCTTAGGACTGATGCTCCCGGATCAACATTGTCAGGGGAATCTTCACTGTCTGATAGGGGGACTGTCTGCAGGAATCTTTCAAAATCAAAGTTTGGATCCTCTATGAAGGTGGCCATGGATGCAAACTCTGCATCGGTAGGTAGTGGAGGGGCGGATGGAGCTGGTTGTACCACCTCCCCAGCTTGAACTCCTTGAAGATGGATCGTGAAAGGTGCGACCTGAGCTTCTGGTCGGGGAGAAGCTTCGGTCGTGGCTTCTTGAGGGATCATTACCTGGGAAACCTGGGAAAGCGATCCACGCATTCGTTTTGCAGGCTCGCTCCCTGACTTCCGCCCTTTGAACAACTCCAGTTGTGCATATTTTAGGGCTCTGGCAACCGGCACATCATATGCAAGACATCTATAAATAATTCTGGTAAGTGCACAACAGCCATGTAAAGTGGGCTTCCTCACTCCCCGCTTGCCTGCCTCATACACTTGGTCCAAGATCCATACAGGCATCTTAATGGGCAAGCTTCCAGTCTCTGCTAGATATAGCCCATACCATATTTTCTTGTGAGGTTGGGTGAAACGGTCCTGAGCTGGGAATGCGAAGTGTTGGAGGCACATCCGCAAAGGTATGGCGATGTTGGGGGTGAGGGCGCACATTTCTTTTAGTTTCTTGATTCTGTTGCTTTTCATTGACTCAGGTATCAAGGGGTCGCGGTCAGAAGGTACATGCGTGTCATACATCTGAAGTGCTTCCCTGATTAAAGTAACATTCAATTCAAACTTCCTCATTTCCTCCAGATTTGACAAGGAGGGCACCCAGAATGTGCCTGAATGATCTTTATCCCCTCTCGGCTTCAGCGTGGCAATTAGGTAGTAGCACCTGAGGAAATCGGGTTTAGGCAGAGCTGCACTGAAATAAGTTTGTAATCCTGCTTTTTGCCAGATATCTTGAAGTGGAGCTGCATTTTGCAATGCTTCGAATTCTCGTGAGAAGAACTGGAAGGTCCACCACACTCCTCCACATTCCATCTTGGACTCCCAGATATGATACGCGTCCCCCAAATCTTCTGGCATCTCATTGAACCAGTGAGAATGCCCCTTTACTCTTTCGGTTAGGCCATTTGGTGGATCTGGAATAGGAATTCTCCGCACATTCATGAACTCTTCAGGCCGAGCTGTTGGTGGGGCCTCCACCGGCATGGCATCCCAATTGATTGGAGCACCAGAGCGTGCCTGAGAGCTTGTGCCTGCCGCTGTTGCCATGAGAGTAGGTTGCTTATCTGCTGGAAGAAGAAATGCACATTAATGTTGCATAGGAAACAAGATGTAACGGTGTTCCCTTCACAATACTAACATGACAATCCCGGAGGTCAGTGTTTAGTGGTGAAGTGTTTGTGATAGGTGTGAGTGGTGATTAAAGGTCAGTGTCATCCTAGATGCATACTTTGGTTATGCAATGGGCTCAGAATGCTCCTGTGTTAGTGTGGACGGATTTACAGAATTGGGTCAGGGGGTTTAGTACACAGTTTAATTCTCCACACTTTGATAGAGGATTCGTAGCTCTTAGAACTAAAGACAGGTGAAGATTTCTGGATGAGAGTGTGATGTATTTGGGACCTTTTGGGTACCCATTTCCAGACATTCCTATGGTAGATGGGAGTGGGGATAGTGAGAGGTGTAGGTATCTTTTCATTTTCTGAGTAGTTGGCCACGAGTGTTTGTGAAAGTTGCTTCATCCTAGTGCCTGAAGGTGAAGTAATTTGGGCTTGTAAGCAGGCCTTGGGCACCCATATCTGTCTAGCATTAGGGATAGCCTTCATTGACCGCTTAGGAACCCAAATAGAAATGGTATGCCTAGGGGTTATCCTAGGGGGCTTCTTCACTTTGTTCCTTGATGGTGAGGCTCGTTTCTTGTCTCCTTGAGAGTCTGCTATTAGAGTTGCGGGTTTCCCATCCTTGCGTATCCAGATCTGCTTTGTGCCACGAGATGCTCCATGTTGCATGGGTTGGCGCTCTTGCCTCTTGCTCAGCAGCCTCCTTCGTGTCGAGTGAGGTTCGGTCTGCTCTTCTAGAATCTTCTTCGGACCAGTGAGGAACTCCTTATTGGCTCCTGTACCTTCTGTAAGATTGACAATCATCTGCACCATAGAAGTTTGTACAAGTACAACATTGTTATCTTCATGTGGATTCCTGGAGGGACCAAGAGTTGGTGCCTGTTCTATTGGTTTGAGTGCTTGTTTTTCTAATTCAATCGTGAGACGGCCTTGGCCTACCCAAACCTGAAGAAGTCCACTTCTTAGGTTGATGTTGACTGCGTGGTCATAGATCTAGTCTTGGCCTAAGACAAGAGGTTCGGTCAGATCCTCGTCTTCACACACTAGCACTTTTGCTGGCATGAGGACCTCTTGTATGTAGAGGGGAAGATCCACCTCTCCCATGCAAGGGGTTTCAACACCTCCTAATCCTATCAGATATGCTTATAGGGGTTTTACCTCCAATTGCAGCTGCTGGCAATAAGAAAGCCGAACTGCACTTGTGGCTGCTCCTGAATCAATTAAAGCTCTCACGCTTGTTGTACTGTCTCTTTGTCCTATTTCTAGGGTCACAAAAGGTCGTCGATCCACTATCTTATGGGTACGTTTACCTGAAGCCTCACACATGGCCATGTGATAGCCTGGGGACTCTTGAGTGTCAGTCCTAGGCTGATCCCTCCCCTGTCTCCTCAACTTCATTCGTCTGATACGCTCTAAGGCCTCTGTCTGTGCTTCTTCTCGAATTCGTTTTTCCTCCGCTTTACGTTGCTTAGCAGTATTGAGTCGACTTAGCATTTCCTCCATGAGGGGTTCCTGATACAGCTTGACTCTGCATCCGCTAATATAGTTTGGGAGAACATCACCCTCTAAAGTGGCTAGTTGTACTGCTCCACTCGTGGAGATCCTACTGATGATCATAGGTCCGTAGCCTCTCTTTTCTAGCTTCCTTGCGTGTTGTTTCAATGTGTAGACTAAAACTAGATCTCCTGCCTTCAAGCCCTTATCCTTCACATGGGCATCAAAGTATGCCTTCTGTCTCTTCTTAGCTGCATATATCCCTGCAGCTGCTCTGTCTTGTTTCTCCTAATCGTTCAAGGTCAAAAAGTCTAGAGGAGAGTTCATGACCCGTCCATTCCTGTTCTTGTGCTACTTTTAATGTAGGTATTAAGAAGTCCAACGGTAGCACTGCGTTTTGGCCAAATACCATCTGAAAGGGGGTGGCTTGGAGTACCGTTTTGTAGGCAACTCGGTATGCCCAAACAGCATGGTGTAGCTGTTTGTCCCAATCAGAGCGTTTATTGTTCACTAATTTTGTCAATACATTGCATAGGATCTTATTGGTGCTTTCGGCTTGTCCATTTGCTTGGGGATGATAGGGGGCAGACTTCTTATGCACTACCAAGAATTCTTGGAGCAGATTTTCAATAACTTCATTCAAGAAGTCAGTGCCTCTATCACTAACCAGCTCTATGGGTAGCCCGTATCTTGTGAATACATTCTCAAACAAGAATTTAGCAGTTGTCTGAGCATCGTTCTTCGTTGTGGCTTTTACCTCTACCCACTTGGTTAGATAATCCGTGGCAACGATGATATACTCAGCATGGGAACCCTTAGCTAGGGGATTGATAGGACCTACAAAGTCTATTCCCCACTTAGAGAATGCACGTCCGCCCATCATGGGCTTCAGTGGCATCTCATCTCTGCGTTGTCGGCACGAAAGTCACGGTCGGTGGATCAGGGTGACCGCCCAAAATTACGGCGCACGCGGGGTGCTTGGAGCAAGCTCAGGTTTTAGCAAAGAACTCAAAGAGAATTAATTAGATCATACATCATATCATGCAAGAATGAAAGGATATCTTTAAATCTTAACAAAACCTCAGTTCACAAGGTTCAACAAAAGGATATGAAAGATCTCACTTTTACATACAAGTCAATTTCAATCTTAATATTGCATGTACACCCTTGAATCTTTTGAAGAAATACTCTCTTAGTTAGGAAATGTTTACGTTCACCAAATTAATGAGTGTAACTCTTCCTTGAAGTCAATACGAGACTCAATCTTTGGAGTAGTTGGATGAAGATGTTGAAGTGACAAAGATTTTTTTGGCACTAGGAATATGATGAGAAATAAATCATTATAGATGCATTGAAAATATTTCTCTTTTTTTACTGATTCAGTAATTTAGAAAAACATTCTACTTTGTCCTTTGTGAGAATCCATAAAACAAAATTATATTCACAATCTATCTATCACTTTTTCTTTTATTAAGCTGACGATTTTTTATTTTTATTTTTTTATTTTTGAAGCAAGAAAACAATATTATGTTTCTTAAAACTGTATGAACGCTGAAAGGAAAATGGAATGCAAATATTCACGTTTATTTAGTTTATGAGAATGTAGTGCCTAAGGTTTTAATTAATTATTTACTTCTAAAATAATGTTATGCATGTATGCCATAGTTTTCTTTCAACAAAAATCATACAGGAACTGATATCCGACGATAGATAAAATATGCCGTGATAAAATAAGCAGAAGTATGCATCCATTCATACCTTAAATCTTCAATATTTTCTTCAACTGTAAGTCCACTAGAAGTAAAAAATCTACTGCTCATGAATGTAAACTTCTTTCAGATAAGACTGTTAAAATATAATATGACCTGTCATAACGGAGGAGTTTCATACAAATTCCATGTTCAGGCTTTTGACTAGCTTGGAAAGCTTACATAATCACCATGTATATCTCAAGATCATCACTCCATTTTTGTAGCACATACCGAATATATAGTCAAATTTTGGGAGCTTTGCTATATTTAAAAGTGAAATGAAAGAAGCAAAACATAGTCTCTATAATCGTAAGGATATGAATTTGTTGTATGCTGTTACACAACAGTTCAAAACGACAAAAGAAAATAAATAAAGATATATATACATTTTCAGAAAAAGGAACGTAAGTAATCTACGTATGAGTCACATCATCACAATCATACTTTTTCACATTTATTCACTTGCGACTCTCTTGCTAATGAACCCAAAGCATTAGAATGACCGAATACATGTCAGAGTGATCAGAAATGTAGGGGAGTTTGAATGAGGAGATTTATGTTTCAATGTTATTGAAATTCGAGTCTATGTGACTGTATATGCAAAGTTGAATTATCACAAAAGTAAATCAACAGCCTGTTGAACACATGATTTACTTCATATGCACATATATCCGCAACTACACAAAACCTATTCTTACGCATATCATGTTATGATACAGAGAAGATTTTAATGAAGTGCAATCATATACATCAAGAATTAGAGTCCCTAAGAAAATTTATCTCACGCAACCTTAACAACCACTACATTCTAAGCAAGAACAATAGTAAGCATTAGCAATTCATGTCGTCCAGAAAAATTGGAAGTGCAACCTATACACAGAAAATGAACAATACGCAAACTTAGTGACACAATGAAGAAAACAAACAAGAATCTTGATCTTGATCATTAAGCAGATTAAAAGAAAATGACGAAATGCATAGACACCTACATAAACTGAAAGTATTAGTTTCAGTCTTGCCAGTTAGATCAAAATCTCAAGAAGAGTGGTCGTACTAAATTACAATTTAATATCAAGCTCTTGCGAAACTAGACAGAGTTCATGCATGCGGGCTTTCATATGTAGAAGTAATAAGTAGATAATATGTACACCACAACAGTGTCGCACAATAAGAAGAAACTGAAGTATAATGAAAAATACCTTCCCGATGTATTAAATCATACAAGGTAGACACGATGAAGCTGGGAACTGAGAAAGGACACATGCGTACGTCTCTGATTGAGATCAGCAACGAAATTCATCTAGATGAGCATCAGCAAAATTCTCCATCTTCGATAGCATATGCCGCTTCCTGCCAGAAATCCTGGATGAATTGGCCCCCTTCGATCAAGCCTCAATTGCACGCTGAATTATTTAAGCAAGTGCATATACTGACGCCGTGCTTGATTGTGAAGATTGGTTTCTCCAATATTGTCAAAAACACTTATCGAATTGATGCGATTTCAGCACTACTCCCTTCTTTTCTGTGTCGACAGATGATGCGCCCAATAAGCCAGATAGAAAAAACGTTGAATTGCCCTTCTCTCTCTCTCTCATGAGCTGCGCCCCAAACTCCTCCTCTCTCTTGAATGTACTGGCTGGATATTTTTATCAAGACCTGCCAAATCCTGTCGTGCCAACTAATTATAATCCGAAGTGATCTCCATGACTACCTCTGCATGCAGCGCCATGGATCTCCATCCATCCTTTGAAAGCAGCGCCCTCGATGCGTCAGCTCTCCTTTGATTTCATCGTTTCTTCCTTTCAAAGCCAAAAAAGAATGTCTCCCATCAGTTGTCCGTAGCCATGCAGATTTTGCCCACCGTATACACTTACTGTCCTCTTCTTTTTTTCAACTATCAAAACTATTTTATTAGAGCTTTTCCCAAAATAACGCACGCACAGTCTTTTGCATATTTGCTCTTAACGCACGCGTAGTCTTTTGCATATTTGCTATTAATACAACTTCTGCTCCTTAATCTTTGATTGTCTTTCCAAGTGAGGAGAGTAAATCTCTCTGACATCCACAATCATATCCTGAACCTTTGTTCGGAACAATGATCTGATTTGAGGCAAGAAGAAGCGAGAGTAGAGATGAGAATCTCTACGACAGCGTATAGGATACTGGGTTCGCTGACAAATCTCACACCTCTTCACATAGGTATGTGCGTCCATGTGAAGGGTGGGCCACCAAAATCCTTCAAATAGAATTGCTTTGATCACCCTATCTGGACCAAAATGTCCTCCTGCTACACCCTGGTGAGCTGTTTCCAAGATCTTTAGGTATTCACCTTCATGGACACATAGTCTCATGTAACCATCCTTACCCCTTTTGTATAAATTATCACCAATGATGGTGTAATCCAAGGCTTCTTGTTCCAAACTTCTTTGCCTGGCCAAAGTCATATCTTGAGGAAATGTTTTCGTCCTCAAGAAGGATACTAGGGGTTCACTCCAATCAGGCACTATGGACACTTGATAAAGAGTGGCATGTTCCACAGGTGGTTTAGTGCAGCAGATTGGGCATTCCTTGCACAACTTCTGGACATCCGCTTCCATGGTCGACCAATGCACTCCTAGTCTCCTCAGGGTCTGTAGGGTTCGTTGTTTTGAGTAGTGTTGCTCTAATGCACCTACATGTGCTAATTGCAACCACTTAGCGTACTCGTCCTCTTCTACACAACAAGCCAAGATTCCTTGATCCGTGTGCTTGTACATACTTCCAGCCATGATGTGGTACTTTTGAGCTTTGACTACCTCCTTATCCTGTGTGTTTACTATTGGATGATTAGGTCCATATGTAAGTATTGGCACTAAGGGCTTGCCCATTGGGGCACCACTTCCAAATTGAACAAGTATGCATCAGGTAAGTCATCTGACACTCCTTGTGGGGCCTCTCCGGATGTGAGCCTAGAGAGATGGTCTGCTCTCAAATGAGTCCTACCTTTCCTCACCACAACCTCAAAGTCATACTCCATTAGTAAGAGAAACCATCTTACTAACCTTCCGGTGTTGCATGGTTTGTTTACCAGGTATAGTAATGCTTGATGATCAGTAAAAAACTTAAACTTATTTGCAAGCAAATAATGTCTAAACTTTTTAACCGCATACACCATGCCTAGTCCTTCTCTCTCAGTGGTGGTGTAATTCCGTTCAGCTGCATTTAGTTGTCTACTAGCATAGGCAATAGGGAGATCCATGTTCCCTTCACCCGTAGGTTGTGCAAGTACGCATCCAATAGCATAATTGGAGGCATCCACATGAACATGGAATGGTTTGCTCCAATCTGGTGTGGTCAAGATTGGTGCAGAACACAATCGCTTCTTCAGCTCATTGAAGGAGTTCTCACACTCATTAGTCCACTCAAAATTTGTCAAAAGTCCGTACATGGGCTTTGCAATGACAGCATACATGTGAATGAATCGGCGGTAGTAACCACAATGCCCCATGAACGCTTGTACTTCCTTGACATTCCTTGGCCTAGGTAGCTCTGCTATGGCTCTCACTTTCTCTTCATCAGTGGATATGCCATTCTTTGACACTATGTGTCCTAGAATCTTGCCTTGCCTGACCATAAAAACGCACTTTTCTGGGTTCAGGCAGACTTGATATTCTCTGCATTTATCAAAGATCTGTCTTAGTTCGGGTATATGGGTCTGCCTTATGTTGGAATGAGCACAAAGATCATCAACATAGACTTCTAAGTTCTTCCTCAGGAACTCCTTAAACACATGGCACATCAGCCTTTGGAAGGTTGCGGGAGCATTGGTCAGCCCGAATGGCATTACCCTAAAAGCGAATATACCCCACTCTATGGCAAAAGCCGTTTTATGCTGATCTTCTGGTGCAATGGCTACTTGATTGTAGCCTGAAAACCCATCTAGGAAGCTGTACACTTCCTTGCCTGCTACCCTTTCTAATAGATGCTCAGTGATAGGAAGCGGATAGCTATCTCTAATAGTGGCTGCATTAACCTTCTTCAGGTTTATGCATACTCGTAATTTGCCGTTCTTTTTGGGCACCTCTACAATGGGGGATACCCATTCAGTGTGCTCAATTTCATAGATAAATCCGGCTTCCACCAAGCGGTCTATCTCTTCTTTGATCTTAGCAGCATAGTTATCATTATATGTATATGGCTTTTGCTTAGAGGGTTTAGCATCTGAGGTCATGGGAATTGTGTGTGAGCATTGAAAGAACTTGGAGAAGCTTGTCGAAGGTAGAAAGGTGCGTTTCGAAGCGATGAAGTTTGGTCAAGCCAACCGGCACAAGACCAGCCCTTGAGCTTTTGGAGACTCAAATAGACCTTATAGGCATGCTATAAGTGCAAAGAAACACACTATGTACCTTGGAGCATCAAGGAGAATGAGTCGATACAAAACAGATAGGTTCGCGAGTCGACTAGCTCAAAAAAACTTACTATCTATGGAAGAGACAATGAACTTCAAATGCACATAGCGACCAGCGTGATTACAATTAGAAAAAATCCTTTTATGGGAGTGATACACATATGGTTGAGTGTATGGAATGCACAAAATTATAAGGAATAAGCAAAATATGCTATAGGAATGAATGCGACATTCACCGGTGGTACTTCCTATTTTTCAGGAATACGCAGAGATTGACCCCGAGG
The DNA here is from genome assembly GCA_020310875.1 of Ceratopteris richardii. NCBI lineage: Eukaryota > Viridiplantae > Streptophyta > Polypodiopsida > Polypodiales > Pteridaceae > Ceratopteris > Ceratopteris richardii. Next base: position 628,930 of record CM035427.1, read on the forward strand.
CAGAAAAACTGAGATTTCTCCAAATCTGCTGAACCAAATGCTTTGAAAATTTACAGGCATAAACTAGACACTGATACCTTTCCAATGAGTCCTCTGGCACTCAATTTGAAGCTCTGAGGAGAGAGCAGCAGCCTCTGCAAGATTACTGTTGGCGAAGAAGATGATGCAGAAAATTGAAGGAGCAAGACAATGATGGTCACAAGTGTATGTATATTGCTTCCATGTATAATACAAGTGATTTCAACTCCTTATATAGCCTCTAGGAGTGTTCCATGACTTTTACAACTTGAATTTGAATTCAAATGAAGGTGGGAATGGTTGTTGGAGGGAATCAATTCACTTCCCTACAATCTAGGAAAAGTGAAGATCTTGATTGATCTACTTTTAGGTGATTGATTGCTTGATTGAATGCAACTTCAACCACCAAAATTTCGTGGGATTTTGGCCCTATATTTGTACCTTTACATGTGTACAACTCAAGGCTTTTACAACGGTAAATGAGCCATCAAAATATTCTCAAAAAATACAATAAATGAGCATATGAAAAAAAACTCTCCAATGGATATTCTTTCGACGCGATAGCCTTTGATGTAGATCAAATCCACCTCAAGCATAGTGTAAGCTTGATGTTCCAACAGCTCCCCCTCAAGCTAAAGTATGCTTGAGTCTTCATTCTCTGATAGGTTGAATACCTGCCATAGCTTTGAATCTACAAAGCTTTATTCCATCAAGTGCCTTCGTCATCATATCTGCTACTTGCTTTTCAGTCGGAACAAAAGAAATGTCGATCTCCTTTGCCATGAGCTTCTCCGTGATGAAGTGGTAATGGACTTCTATGTGCTTGGTTCTCGCATGAAAAATAGGATTTGCCGCTAGATGCATGGAACTTACATTATCTCCAAATATGTGAGGTTTGGAACTCACAAGTCCCAAATCTATATACAATGCTTTTAACCATATTGCCTCTTGAGTTGCTATGGTCAAGCCTCTGTACTCTGCTTCAGTTGAAGATAAAGCAACTGTTGGTTGCTTCTTGGAACTCCATGACACTAGCTTCGAACCTGCAAATGCTAAGTAACCAGATGTACTTTTTCTATCATCCTTAGCTCCTGCCCAATCTGCATCTGAGTAGATTTTGATATCCAAATCGGAAGAGTAAGGATAGAATATACCTTCGTTGATTGTACCTTTGAGATACTTAAGTACTCTCTTAGCCGCATCCATGTGTGGTCTTCTTGGTGAGTGCATGAACTGACTAAGCACTCCCACACTATATGAGATGTCTGCCCTTGTATGAGTAGCATATATCAAGCTACCTACCAAACTTTGATACTCTTTAATGTCTTCAATTTTCTCACCCTCATAAACACTAAGTTTATGATTCATCTCCAAAGGTGTACCTGCAGGTTTAGTGTTCTCCATTTTGAACTTGAGAAGAAGATCCTGAATGTATCTTCTTTGAGTCAAATACATTCCTTCATCTGTATATATCACCTGCATACCTAGGAAATATGTGAGCTCACCTAGGTCATTGATTTTGAACTCCTCTTGCATGTGTCTCTTGATCCTTTGAATGCCATTTAGATCATCACCTGTCACAATAATATCATCTACATATACACATAGATAGATAACCTCATTGTGATCCCTTTTGATGAATAGAGAAGGATCGGAGCTGCTAGCTTTGAACCCTTGGTCTTGAAGATATGTAACCAACCTGTAATTCCAAGCTCTTGGAGCTTGTTTCAATCCATACAATGCTTTCTTAAGTCTGCAAACATAAGATGGATGATTAGGGTTTTCAAAACCTGGTGGTTGTGACATGTATACCTCTTCACTTATCCAACCATTTAAGAATGCATTTTTCACATCAAGTTGGAGGAGTCTCCAATTCCTTGCAGCAGCTATACTTATCAATGTCCTGATTGTAGTCATCTTTGCAACTGGTGAGAATGTTTCCTCATAGTCTATACCATGAGTTTGTGAGCATCCTTTGGCAACTAATCTTGCCTTGTACCTGCAAACTGATCCATCTGAATTTCTTTTAACTTTATATACCCATCGGCAACCAATTACCTTTTGATTCCGTGACATCGGAACCAAATCCCAAGTGTCCATTTCCTTCAATGCATCTATCTCTTCATTCATGGCCTTTTCCCAATTAGGGTTTCCCTTTGCCTCTTCATAGGTTGAGGGTTCCTCTGAAATAGAGTCTTTTGCCAAGTAGATTGAATGCTTTGTAACAAATGTGGAATCATATCCATACCTTTCTGGTTGTTTCTTCTCTCTTGCTGATCTTCTAGGTGCTTGTTTGGAGCATTCTCCAACCTCTTGCATCTTTGCTTTGCCTCTTGACTTCCATAGCTTGTAATCCCTTTCTCTTTCATCTTGGTCATCGTCTGTATCACTTCTTGGATCCTGGACCTGTGTATCATGCTTGCTTCCTAATTGATGAGAGTCATAATCAAGATCATATGGTAGTGTTACCTTTTGTTTGTCTTCATCATACCAAGACCTGTGTTCTTCAAACACAACATCTCTACTTGTAGTGAATTGCTTGGTTGAAGGATTGAAGAACCTGTAACCCATCTGAGTTGAATCATATCCAATAAACACTGCCTTTGTTGCCCTTTCATCTAGCTTACCTCTTATTTGTGATGGTACATGAACATAAGCTAAACAACCAAAAACCTTGCAATGTCCAAGACTAGGTTTTCTTCCATGGCATGCTTCATAAGGAGTCATACCTTGAAGTGATTTGGATGGTAGTCGATTGACAAGGTACACTGCAGTTGAAATAGCTTCTGCCCAAAGATAATGTGGCAACTTCTTCTCTTCAAGCATTGTTCGGGCTGATCCAACTAATGTCTTGTTTCTCCTTTTTGCAATTCCATTTAGTTGAGGAGAGTACCTGGTAGTCACTTCCCTTTTGATACCTTTATCCTGCAAGAACTCATCAAACTCTTTGGAGAAGTATTCTCCCCCTCCATCAGATCTGAGCTTCTTTAGTGATCTACCTGTATGATTCTCCACATGTGCAAGATACTTCTTGAAGCAATCAAACACTTCATTCTTACTCTTGATAAAGTATAGAACAGTCCATCTACTATGATCGTCAATAAATGAGACATAATACCTTGATCCTGCCAATGAAGGTTCTTGACTTGGTCCCCATACATCTGTGTGTACTAAGTCCAATAAGTTGTTGTGGATGTAGCCTTTGTGGTTGAATGGTTGTCTTTGTGCCTTCCCAATCTGACATGCATCACACCTGTTGATCATGTGTTGCTTTGATATGTTTGGCAGTCCTAGAACACTTTGATCCCTGCATATATCCTTCAAGGTTCTTTCATTCACATGAGCAAGTCTCTTATGCCACACTTCAAGCTCACTTAGGGTTTGAGACCCAAAGTTGAATAGAGCTATGTTCCTGGTATCTCCTACTTCAAAAGTAAAGAGCCTACCATGCTTCTCACCTCGGGCTATCTTCTTGAAGCCTTGACATGGATCTTCCACAAAAGCTCCATGTTGGGTGAACCTAACTTGCAAGCCTTTTTCAACTATTTGGCCTACACTGATTAGGTTTTTAGTGATAGTGGGTACATAGAGAACCTTACTTAGAATGTTTGTCCTGCCATTGGAAGCTTTGACATTACCAATCTTCTCCACATTGTGCTTTGTGTCATCCCCTGTTTGCACTTCATGTCTATGCTTTGGACTTTCCAAGTCAGATAGAAGAGCAACGTTGCCTGCAACATGATTCGAGCATCCTGAATCTATGTAGAACAAATGATCATCTTCTTTACCTTCTTTATGGCTTAGATTCATAAGAAGTAATGAGTCTTCATGTGGTTGATCTTCTGAATAATTGTTGTAGTCCCTTCTATTATAGCTTCTATTGTTGTTGTTGAAGTTGTGTCCACCTCTGCCTCTATTGCCGCCATATCCACCTCTTCCACTTCCTTTCTGGGTCTTCCCATTGAACCAGCAATTCTGAGTGGTGTGGTTGGTCTTATCGCATATGGCACAAGGTTGAACATTCTGACCTTTGGCTTTGTCTTGCTTTGATCCTTTCTTCTTCCCTTTCCACTTGCTCTTGCTTGCGAAGTTGGCTTGGGAAGTCTCTTCTTCGTCTTCTTCCTTCTTCTTGCCTTTCTGCTTCTTATCCTTCTTATCTGCATATAGAGCACTAGTTGAATTACCATGATAAGAGTTACCTTCCTTTATGCTATTGTTGGCTTCTTGATTGAAGAGTTGTCCAAGAAAGATGTTGAAGTCTAGAGTCTGCACATCCATGATGAGATCATAGGCCGTCGTGAAGGATTGCCATTGCTTATCACTTCGAATGCCGTTGAGAATTTGCCTCATGATGACCTCTTCTTCAATCAGCTCTCCAATGGATCCTAACTGATCCGCAACCTCTTTGACCTTGGTAACAAACTCTGTGATGGTTTGTTTAGGTGTCTTCTTCATTTGGTTGAACTCGTTCCAAAGATGATTCTTTCTTGCTTTGGTACTAGCAGAAAAGAAAGTCTCCAGGGCATCCCAAGTCTCTTGAGATGTCTTGCATCCTCTAATATGTGGTAATAGAAAGTCAGAGATAGAGTTTAGTATGTACGACCTTGCTTGAGCATCCCTTGCGCACCAAAGTGTGAGCTTATCTGTTTCCTCCTGTGTAGGTCCTTCTTTGGATCTTGGAATAGGCATAGCTTCATCACCTGCTACAATTCCATAAAGATTTCTACCTTGCAAATAGGCCTCCATTCTGATTTGCCAAGCCGCGTAGTTGTGTCGATCAAGCTTCTCGATCATTGAGGGAAAGCCGTCACCCATCTTGAACTAGCTCTGATACCACTGAAAGAACTTGGAGAAGCTTGTCGAAGGTAGAAAGGTGCGTTTCGAAGCGATGAAGTTTGGTCAAGCCAACCGGCACAAGACCAGCCCTTGAGCTTTTGGAGACTCAAATAGACCTTATAGGCATGCTATAAGTGCAAAGAAACACACTATGTACCTTGGAGCATCAAGGAGAATGAGTCGATACAAAACAGATAGGTTCGCGGGTCGACTAGCTCAAAAAAACTTACTATCTATGGAAGAGACAATGAACTTCAAATGCGCATAGCGACCAGCGTGATTACAATTAGAAAAAATCCTTTTATGGGAGTGATACACATAGGGTTGAGTGTATGGAATGCACAAAATTATAAGGAATAAGCAAAATATGCTATAGGAATGAATGCGACATTCACCGGTGGTACTTCCTATTTTTCAGGAATACGCAGAGATTGACCCCGAGGCAGAAAAACTGAGATTTCTCCAAATCTGCTGAACCACATGCTTTGAAACTTTACAGGCATAAACTAGACACTGATACCTTTCCAATGAGTTCTCTTGCACTCAATTTGGAGCTCTGAGGAGAGAGCAGCAGCCTCTGCAAGATTACTGTTGGCGAAGAAGATGATGCAGAAAATTGAAGGAGCAAGACAATGATGGTCACAAGTGTATGTATATTGCTTCCATGTATAATACAAGTGATTTCAACTCCTTATATAGCCTCTAGGAGTGTTCCACGACTTTTACAACTTGAATTTGAATTCAAATGAAGGTGGGAATGGTTGTTGGAGGGAATCAATTCACTTCCCTACAATCTAGGAAAAGTGAAGATCTTGATTGATCTACTTTTAGGTGATTGATTGCTTGATTGAATGCAACTTCAACCACCAAAATTTCGTGGGATTTTGGCCCTATATTTGTACCTTTACATGTGTACAACTCAAGGCTTTTACAACGGTAAATGAGCCATCAAAATATTCTCAAAAAATACAATAAATGAGCATATGAAAAAAAACTCTCCAATGGATATTCTTTCGACGCGATAGCCTTTGATGTAGATCAAATCCACCTCAAGCATAGTGTAAGCTTGATGTTCCAACAAGCATATGTCTGGGTCAACACCCTTCAAATCCTTGTAGCTCCAAGCGAATACATCTCGGTATTCTCTTAGCAAGGCTATCAGCTCTTGTTCTTCCTCTTCTGTTAGGTCATGACCTATGTATGTGCATCTTTCTTCTCCTTCCTCGATGGCGACAACTATTTTCTTGGTAGTTTCCTTGCTATCATAGGCTTCTCCTGCTTGTGCCTCACGTTTAGGCATTCTTATCATGACCCTTCTATCGTCTATCTCATATTTTTTAAAGTTTTCAGGGACCTCAAACAAACATTCTTCTGCCTCCAGAGTGACTTCCTTCTTCTTTCTTTTCTTTCCTCCGCTTTTAGAAGCTACTTGTGTGGCTAACCTCACCTCATTTGTAAGCTCTCCGTGCCTCTGGGGTTGAAATTCTACTTCATAGAAGTATTCTTCATCTGATGCAAAGGGTGGGTCCATAATGATTGACTCTAGATCGGAGTCACTTGCATCCTCAAATGCATCAGGGCTAGGTTCGCATTCTTCTAGAACTGCCTCTCCCATGATTGGCTCTATGGAGAAGACTGAAATATCATAGCCATCCTCATCACAGTGGGGTGTCCATTGTTCCTCATTGATGGCTACATCCATGGTTGCTAGAATTTCTGCCCAGCCGTGGGGTTCAAATTCTTCGTCCGGAAAGACTACAGGTGCATAGGCTGGGTCTTGGATTGATCTATGGGTTTCTTTTGCACCTACCTCTCTGCCTTTTTCTCTTTTCTCTTCTTCTACTGCCACTTTGCACATCCATAAGTGGGTGTCTTCATGCATCCACGAGGATCCGGATCCTATGGAATGCACAGACTCAGTCTCCTCTTTGGCTCTATGGATGGGATTCCATTGAATAGGTGGTACGTCTCTATGAGAGTAATCCTTAAGATTGACTTTGGTTGTGACACCTAGATGTTGCAAATACAAGGAATTGGTTCCCCAATCCTGTACCACTTGCAACTGCCGGAGAAATGGTCTTCCCAAAATCATTTCATAGGCATGATTTTTGCTAAAGTCACATATAGCAAATGTATGTTCAAACTCGACACCACAGGTGGTGAGAGTTATTCCTTCTAGCAATCCTAAGGGTCTCTCAATATGACCATCGGCCATCTGCAATTTCATTCTCGTTGGCCTGAGTGCTGGCTTGCCCCAACGCTTCCATAGGGAAGTGGTGGCAATTGCAACTCCTGCACCTGAGTCCAAAATTGCCTTGGTGGTGTACTCCTGGTAGGTAATTGGAAGATAGGTGTTCCCTTCTTCACCTTCACACACATCTCCTATCTTATCCAAGGGTATCTCTGGCACTGTCCTATGTGATTCTACCTGGGAACGAGGTTTTGCTATCTCAGGCACTTGGTTGGCTACATGTTTCCATACTTCTGTTCTAACCTTGAGTAGCTCTTCTAACTTGAGATTGCACTGCACTTTAGTGTTTTTCACTACCTCTGTGTTCCTAGGTAAGACTGAGTCCTCATTTCGTACCATGACCGTGGGTGCTCTCATACAAGTAGACTTAGCTTCCCATGGGCCTGTGAAGTGGGGTAACTCTTGTAGAGAGTTAGACTCGAAGTCTAATCTTTCTTGAGATTGGGTACTCTCCTATTCTCCATAAATGGATGGAATGTCTTGTGGGAATTGGTCATGTGCATCATCCACAAGTTCAATGGGAGGAGGCACTTCACTTTCTTTAGCCCATTTGTCTTCTTGAATCTCTCGTAGGAATTCTGGTGTGAATCGATTCATAGAAGATGATGTGTCTGGCTCCGTAGAGTTAGGCACATAAGCTTCAGGCACATAAGCTTTCTGGGTAGGAAGACCTGCTCTTTCACTGGCCTTGTCATGGTGTTGAGGGGCGAGTTCCTTTTGTGATTGTGCCATTAGATTCTCCATTCTTTCTAGTGAAGGGGGGTTTTCGGGTTCAGTGGAATTGGGCACATAAGCTTTTGATGGGGGATGGGTCATGTTTTTGCTTGCTTTATCTCTTTCTTGGTTTTTTTCTTCCTTGGCAGATCTTTCAATTATGCCCTCTAACTTCTCTAGAAGTCCATCCAAGTGTAATTGCGTCTTGGCTGAGCCCGAGTAATTGAAAAGGCGACTGGCTTCGAACATAGTCTGAGCCAATGCGACCATTTTCGCGCAAAGCTTGGTTCTTTCTATCTCTAGGTCAGCTCTAGGGTAGCACTTGTCATGATCCGTTACATTTGGCCCTTCTTGGATTCTGGCCTGATATGCTTTAAGCATCATGTCTATGTCTTCAGGAGTGGGATCGGCTAATACTGATCCTACTCGGGGTGGTGGGTGGGATACGTGGGGTGTATTAGAGGGTGGAAGGATGGAGGGTGATGGGGATGGTAGCGGTGGGAATGTGTGAGAGTGCGGTTGAGATGTGATCTCTATGATTTTTGCTTTGGTTTCTCTCAAGCTTTCTTCAAGTTCGCTCATCTTTTTTGCCCATTGCCTTTTCATTCTTTCACGACTATCCTTCCAGGCTCTAGTTCTCTTTTTGGTTATGCTCTCTGTTTCACTCACCTCGGGGCTCTTTTCCTGACCAACACCTTGGTTTTGTTGTAGTGCCTGGGCTCTTGTGATCACCTGCACCGGTGTGGTGGAAGTCACACTCCCTGTGGAGTCTACAACTAACCCAACAACATTGATAGGAGTGATTTTAGGCATGTTATTAGGGTTCTTTGGGCAATCTCGCAGGAGATGCTCTTTCCCGCAGTCTTGACAGAACCCTTGAATGGTTACTGGTTGAGGTTGTGTAGGGGCAGGCAGTGGACAATCACGTATAAGGTGATCTCCCTGACATCTGAAGCATGGTCCTCTAGGAAATGGCGGTCGTACTTGCCTAGGTTGAAGTCTAGAGTTGGGGTTTGTGTACATGACATTAGCACACTCAGGTTCCCCACTATTTTCACTTGGGTCCTCATAATAGTATGACTCGTTATGCTCGGGTGACTGCATGTAGTAAGCCTGTGGGCTATCAATATGTGTGGAGTCAAAACTATGGTCACTTGGATCACTGTCTGATAGCAATGGGGTGACTGGGACTATGGCTCTATTTGGATTTTCTTCAGCAGATGCATATTTCACTGGGATCACATTGGTTGGAGCAGGGGGTTGCTGTACTAGGACTGGTTGAGGTCTCTGCTGCCCTTGATAAGGTGGCTGATAAGTTTGTTGTGGTCTGTTGTATTGTTGTGGTGGGTACTGATTCTGGTATCTACCCTGTTGTGGATATGGCTGAGGGTAATTTTGCCTAACAGTTTGTTTGTTATATGGGCAGTCTTGTGCAGTGTGGTTGGTGTACCTGCGCTCTATGGTGCAGTACTGGCTACTAGGATTCGCCTGGGGTTGGGCCATAATGGGACATACATTTGCCATATGGTCACCGCCACAAGCGTAACACCGCTTAACTGGGGCAAATCTCGGAATTTGTTTGCTAGAGACACCTAGTTTTTGAGCTACCTTCTCTGCAAGTTCCTCAATGGATGTGGATTGACCAGATGTGAGGCTACTAGAGCTATCAGAATCCTTATAGATTTTTGATAGTTCCAATTCCTCACCTAGATTGTCCTCAATGTCTATGCACATGCGCACGCACTCTTCTATCGTTCTGGGGTCCTTTAAGTACACATATGACCTGAGCTTGGTGCTCAACAATCCATCTAAGAACAAGGCCACTTGTTTGGCTGGTGTGGGTAACTCCGGCATCGGGCATCTCTCCAGGTACTGCCTAAATCTTCTTCCAGCTAGTCTGACCGTCTCTTGAGGTGTTTGTTTGAAGCTATGAATTAGTGAGGAGGTGTTATGCCTGATTCCACTCTTAGAAAACTCAATGATAAATGCCTCTAAGAGCTGGTCTATGTTTCTAAAATGCCTCTCGTTTAGTGGTTGAAACCACGTAAGGGCAGTGTTCCTAAGGGTTAGACCAAAAGCATTATATTGTGTGAATAGGTCCTCTACCTGCTCAACTTTCAAGACTTTCCGAAATTCTGCCACATGGTCATAAGGGTCTCCAGTGCCATCGAAGTAGTTCTTCATGGACTTCACCAGTTGAGTTGGTCGCAGGGTCCTAGTGTGTTCTCTCGGTCTTGGCAAAGGAAAATCGTCAGCATTCCTTTGATTCCATGGGGTTCTATGTCTCTCAGGTTCCACTCTATTCCTTTCTGTTCTCGTTCTTTCTCTTCCCAGGGAGTTGGCAAAACTTACCTCAGGTTTGTCTCTACTTCTATCTCTTTGAGCTCCATGAGCTTGGGAAGTCCCAGCTCCTTGGTGACCAAAGGACACATTGGACCTTGGTTGGGGAAAAACAAATTCACCCTTCCATGTGTAGTCATGTCTGCCATGCTCAGTGACCATGAAGATTCTCTCTGATGCATTGTCTAGGTCGGTTACTTGGCCTGGGCTATCAAGATCTTTAAACTCATAGATTGTGAGGTCACTCACTTCCTGAGGTTGAGCAGATTTATATCTCCAAAAAGCCTCATCGGTTTCTCGGTTGAAAAGCAGATCTATGCTTTTATTATCCTGTGGAATCCACTCTAGAGTCATGATTCTGGTCAAGACAGATTTACCACGGGGGGTTCTTGGCTCTTTCTCTAAGTTCCCTTGCTCTATA
>CM035427.1:652009-657009 GCA_020310875.1 Ceratopteris richardii
TGTTACTGTGCTGGTCACACTGAGCAAAACTCTGAGCAGGTGTCAAGACCAAATTAGAAGGTTTTCATGAATTTGTGAAGTACAAACTTGTCTGTTTTGATTCAATCAATACTTACATCATTTCTAAAGGACATATATCATTTCTTTGTGTCATTTGGAAGCTAAGGGAGTCTACTAATCAACTCTGGAGCAAAAGAGGGTTGGTGCAAAGCAGGTTTAGCAACATCTACTCACTTTCCTAGAGTATCCATCCATCTTTCCCAACAATGGTCTACTTATCTTTATACATTCTCTAGTAATACATTCAGTATTGTGTGTCGTGATCCAAGCTTCTTCTTCTTCTGTGTGCTGTTTGCGTGCTTTTGCAAACTCTAACTCCAACAATTGGTATCAGAGCAGGTTGTCGCTTCATCTAGGGCGCCATCGTCACTCGTCCTTTTGGAGTCTCAGATTTGCACGAGATTTGGTGAGGATACTCAGGGTGTTTCAAAGATCAAAACAACTTCATTCTATGGTGCCAAAATCGCGGTCTAAGCTCGTTTCAGCCTCGGAACGCACTATCACAGTGCTTGTGTAGGCTATTTCATCTTTTTGTGCCAAAGGTATATACGAAATCCTGTTTGCAAGTATAAGCATCTCGAAGTCTACTAGAGGTTTAGCAGAATTCGTTTGGGCAGTTCTGTTCAACTTTTTGAGAGACACTCAATTTTCTGCATCAAGGTATTTTAGTCACCAGCCATCGCTAAAAGTAGTGATCTATTGCGTATGTTGGCTATTGCAGATAAGATGGATGGTACCAACTCCACGTTATGGGCTTATATGATCTGACATGTGTTGGTTGCAAAAGGAATGTGGAACATTGTGCAGGGTGTCGAAAAACGTCCTATCACACCTACAGCTATTACAATTGCAGGTACTGAAGCTGATGTAGAAGATGTCGAAGATGATGTTATTCTGCATATTCTTGTTCATGCTACAATTTTTGCTGCACCTACTGTAGAGCAGATTCGTTGGGATGGCACATACATTGATAGCTTTGTCTATCAAACATGCCATTATTCCTCATATTTGCTCTTGCAAAATAGTTAAGGATGCTTGGGATACACTTACCACATTGTACCAAGCTATGAATGAGGCTCGTGTTGCTTACCTCCGAAAATAGTTGGAGAGTGAGCACATGAATGAAGGTGATTCTATGGACAGTTTCCTAACAAATATCAAACACTTGAACAAACAGTTGATTTCAGCTGATGAGGTTATACTAGATAGATAGATAGATAGATAGATAGGTAGATAGATAGATAGATAGATAGATAGATAGATAGATAGATAGATAGATAGACAGATAGATAGATAGATAGATAGATAGATAGATAGATAGATAGATAGATAGATAGATAGATTGATAGATAGATATGTAGATAGATAGATAGATAGATAGATAGATAGATAGATAGATAGATAGATAGATAGATAGATAGATAGATAGATAGATAGATAGATAGATAGATAGATAGATAGATAGATAGATAGATAGATAGATAGATAGATAGATAGATAGATAGATAGATAGATAGATAGATAGAGAGACAGATAGATAGATATGTAGATAGATAGATAGATAGATAGATAGATAGATAGATAGATAGATAGATAGATGGATAGATAGATAGGTAGATAGATAAATAGATAGATAGATAAATACATAGATAGATAGATATATACATAGATAGATAGATGGATACATATATAGATAGATAGATTGTTGGAACATCAAGCTTACACTATGCTTGAGGTGGATTTGATCTACATCGAAGGCTATCGCATCTAAAGAATATCCGTTGGAGAGTTCTTTTTCATAGCTCATTTATTGTATTTTTTTGAGAATATTTTGATGGCTCATTTACCGTTATTAAAGCCTTGAGTTGTACACATGTAAAGGTACAAATATAGAGCACAAATCCCATGAATTTTTGGTGGTTGAAGTTTCATTCAATCAAGCAAATCAAATCACCTAAAAGTAGATCAATCAAGATCTTCACTTTTCCTAGATTGTAGGAAAGTGAATTGATTCCCTCTAACAACCATTCCCACCTTCATTTGAATTCAAATTCAAGTTTTAAAACTCGTGGAACACTCCTAGATTCTATATAAGGACTTGGAATAACTTGTAAAATATATGGAAGCAATATACATACACTTGTGACCATCATTGTCTTGCTCCTTCAATTTTCTGCATCATCTTCTTCGCCAACAGTAATCTTGCAGAGGCTGCTGATCTCTCTTCAGAGCTCCGAATTGAGTGAAAGATGGCTCATTAGAAAGTTATACTTGTCTAGTGTATGATTTTAAATTTTCAAAGCATTTTGTTCAGCAGATTTGGAGAAATTGTAGTTTTTCTATCTTGGGGTCAATCTCTACGTATTCCTGAAAAATAGGAAGTACCACCGGTGAATGTTGCATTCATTCCTATAGCATATTTTGCTTATTCCTTATACTTTTGTGCATTCCATACACTCAGCCCTATGTGTATCACTCCCATAAAAGGATTTTTTCTAATTGTAATCACGTTGGTCGCTATGGGCATTTGAAGTTCATTGTCTCTTCCATAGATAGTAAGTTTTTTGAGCTAGTCGACCCGCGAAACTATCTGTTTTGTATCGACTCATTCTCCTTGATGTTCCAAAGTACATAGTGCATTTCTTTGCACTTATTACATGCTTATAAGGTCTATTTGAGTCTCCATAAGCTCAAGGGCTGTCTTGTGCCGATTGGCTTGACCAAACTTCGTCGCCTCGAAACGCACCTTTCTACCTTCGACAAGCTTCTCCAAGTTCTTTCAGTGGTATTAGAGCTAGTTCAAGATGGGTGACGGCTTTCCCTCAATGATCGAGAAGCTTGATCGACACAACTACGCGGCTTGGCAAATCAGAATGGAGGCCTACTTGCAAGGTAGAAATCTTTATGGAATTGTAGCAGGTGATGAAGCTATGCCTATTCCAAGATCTAAAGGAGGACCTACACAAGAGGAGACAAATAATCTCACACTTTGGTGTGCAAGGGGTGCTCAAGCAAGGTCGTGCATACTAAACTCTATCTCAGACTTTCTATTACCACATATTAGAGGATGCAAGACATCTCAAGAGACTTGGGATGCCCTCGAGACATTCTTTTCTGATAGTACCAAAGCAAGAAAGAATCATCTTTGGAACGAGTTCAACCAAATGAAGAAGACACCTAAACAAACCATCACAGAGTTTGTTACCAAAGTCAAAGAGGTTGTGGATCATTTAGCATCCATTGGAGAGCTGATTGAAGAAGAGGTCATCATGAGGCAAATTCTCAACGGCATTCGAAGTGATAAGCAATGGAAATCCTTCACGACGGCTTATGATCTCATCATGGATGTGCAGACTCCAGACTTCAACATCTTTCTTGGACAACTCTTCAATCAAGAAGCCAACAATAGTATAAAGGAAGGTAACTCTTATCATGGTAATTCAACTAGTGCTCTCTACACAGATAAGAAGGATAAGAATCAGAAAGGCAAGAAGAAGGAAGAAGATGAAGAAGAGACTTCCCAAGCCAACTTCGCAAGCAAGAGCAAGTGGAAAGGGAAGAAGAAAGGACCAAAGCAAGAAAAATCCAAAGGTCAGAATGTTTAACCTTGTGCCATATGCGATAAGACCAACCACACCACTCAAAATTGCTCGTTCAATGGGAGGACACTTGGGATTTGGTTCCAATGTCACCGAATCAAAAGGTAATTGGTTGTAGATGGGTATATAAAGTTAAAAGAAATTCAGATGGATTAGTTTGCAGGTACAAGGCAAGATTAGTTGCCAAAGGATGCTCACAAACTCATGGTATAGACTATGAGGAAACATTCTCACCAGTTGCAAAGATGACTACAATCAGGACATTGATAAGTGTAGCTGCTCCAAGGAATTGGAGACTCCTCCAACTTGATGTGAAAAATGCATTCTTAAATGGTTGGATAAGTGAAGAGGTATACATGTCACAACCACCAGATTTTGAAAACCCTAATCATCCATCTTATGTTCGCAGACTTAAGAAAGCATTGTATGGATTGAAACAAGCTCCAAGAGCTTGGAATTACAGGTTCGTTACATATCTTCAAGATCAAGGGTTCAAAGCTAGCAGCTCAGATCCTTCTCTATTCATCAAAAGGGATCACAATGAGGTTATCTATCTATGTGTATATGTAGATGATATTATTGTGACAGGTGATGATCTAAATGGCATTCAAAGGATCAAGAGACACATGCAAGAGGAGTTCAAAATCAGTGACCTAGGTGAGCTCACATATTTCCTAGGTATGCAGGTGATATACACAGATGAAGGAATGTATTTGACTCAAAGAAGATACATTCAAGATCTTCTTCTCAAGTTCAAAATGGAGAACACTAAACCTATAGGTACACCTTTGGAGATGAATCATAAACTTAGTGTTTATGAAGGTGAGAAAATTGAAGACATTAAAGAGTATCAAAGCTTGGTAGGTAGCTTGATATATGCTACTCATACAAGGGCAGACATCTCATATAGTGTAGGAGTGCTTAGTCAATTCATGCACTCACCAAGAAGACCACACATGGATGCGGCTAAGAGAGTACTTAAGTATCTCAAAGGTACAATCAACAAAGGTATATTCTATCCTTACTCTTCAGATTTGGATATCAAAATCTACTCAGATGCAGATTGGGCAGGAGCTAAGGATGATAGAAAAAGTACATCCGGTTAGTTAGCATTTGCAGGTTCAAAGCTAGTGTCATGGAGTTGTAAGAAGCAACCAACAGTTGCTTTATCTTCAACTGAAGCAGAGTACAGAGGCTTGACCATAGCAACTCAAGAGGCAATATGGTTAAAAGCATTCTATATAGATTTGGGACTAGTGAGTTCCAAACCTCACATATTTGGAGATAATGTAAGTTCCATGCATCTAGCGGCAAATCCTATTTTCCATGCGAGAACCAAGC
>CM035427.1:662009-664509 GCA_020310875.1 Ceratopteris richardii
TCAGGTACAAATGATGATCATTTATTTTATATTGATTCAGGGTGTTCAAATCATGTGGCTGGTAATGTGGCACTACTCTCTGATCTTGAGGAACCAAAAGGTAAACACCAAGTCCAAACAGGTGATGATACAAAGCATTCTATAGTTAAAGTTGGAAATGTGAAAACTTGTGATGGTAATCAAAATTTTTTGAGCAGGGTACTTTATGTACCAACAATTACAAAGAACTTAATGAGTGTTGGTCAGATTGTAGAGAAAGGGTTGCAGGTCAGGTTCAATCAATATGGAGCATTTGTGGAGGACCCAAGACATGGATTCAAAAGGATAGCCACGGGAGAAAAATCAGGTAGACTTTTCACTTTTGAGTTAGAGGACACAAAGAATATTGCTTTATACAGTTATAAGGATCAGACACTTTCAGAGCTTGATATTTGGCACAAGAGATTAGGTCACATAGGTGAAAGGACCTTGAAGCAAATATGCAGGGACGAATGTGTGCTTGGGATACCTAATGTATCCAAGCAACATATGATCTACAAGTGTGGTGCTTGTCAATTTGGTAAGTCTCATAGGTTACCCTACTCAAGGAAAGGATATATGCATGAAGACTACCTAGAGTTGGTGCACACAGATGTTTGGGGACCTAGCAAAGACCCCTCAGTCTCAGGTTCAAGGTACTATGTGTCTTTCATTGATGACTATAGCAGATGGATTGTGTTATAATTTATGAAGCACAAGGATGAGGTGTTTAATTGTTTTAAGAAATATCTTGCATTAGTTGAAAATCAAACAGGAAGGAATTTGAAGAGGCTAAGGTCAGATGGAGGAGGTGAATACTTCTCCAATGAGTTTGAGGACTTCTTGCAGGACAGAGGCATCAAAAGGGAAATAACCACAAGGTACTCTCCTGAACAGAATGGGGTAGCTGAAAGAAGGAATAGGTTAATTGTTGAGACAGCTAGATCTATGCTTAATGAGAAGAAGTTGCCTAACTATCTATGGGCAGAGAGTGTCTCTACTGCCACCTATCTCATAAACAGGTTACCATCAAAATCAATTGATGGTATGACACCTTATGAAGCTTGGCATGGTAAGAGACCATCATTACATCATTGCAAAATTTTTGGATGTGTAGCATATGTACACATACCTTCACAGGTAAGAGGTAAGTTAGACCCAAAGGCTGAAAAATGAATTTTCATTGGATATGACTTCAATCAAAAAGGTTACAGGTTTTATAACCCCACCAATAAGGGATTCATGGTAAGCAGAGATGTAATCTTTGATGAGAATGATTCTTGGTAGGAGAATGAATGTAGGAAAGTTAAACTACCCTATGACTTGGAAGAGGAATTTCCAAGACTTGCAAAGGAGGAACCTACTCAGATTGAAGACTCAAGTTCAGATGATGAAGATACTATCAACCTTGAAGATTTCAAAGCATGGAAGTCCAAAGGCAAAATGAAGATGAAGAAGCTTAAAGACATACCTGAATTATCAACTCAGGCAATAAGAAGATCTCAGAGAGAAAGCAAAAAACCTATCAGATATGGGTATGATACATCTCTTGTTACTAAACATTCAGTTTATCTTGCAAAGGATTTGTCAAATGAAGAACGAGGTTCATATGAAGAAGCAATCACCAAATCAGAATGGAAAGAAGCCATGGATGAAGAGATTGAAGCACTCCAGGAGAGTGATACATGGGAGTTAGTACCCAAGAAGGACTCCATGAAGGTAATAGGGTCCAGGTGGATCTATAAATTAAAAAGGAATTCTGATGGCACAATCAACAGGTACAAGGCTAGATTAGTAGCCAAGGGTTTTGCACAAACCCAAGGCATTGATTATGAAGAAACATTTTCTCCTGTGGCCAAGATGCCAACAATCAGAGTGTTGGTGAGTGTGGCTGCATCCAAGAATTGGAACATGTACCAATTAGATGTCAAGAATGCTTTCTTGAATGGATGGATCTCAGAAGAAGTTTATATGTCACAACCTCCTGGCTATGAAAACCCTAAGAAGGTAACTCATGTTTGCAAATTAAAGAAGGCTTTATATGGATTGAAGCAGGCACCTAGGGCATGGAATTATAGGCTAACTACATACCTTCAAGACCAAGGATTTGTTATGAGCAAGGCAGATACTTCTCTGTTCATAAAGAGAAGTAATTCAAAGGTAATTTATCTCTGTGTTTATGTTGATGACATCATCATGACAGGTAATGATGTCAATGGAATCAGAAATATTAAAAGCCAAATGATGAAGTAGTTCAAGATCAATGATCTTGGATTATTGAAATATTTTTTATTAGGACTTGAATTAGTTTATACTAATTCACGGATATACATTACTCAGAAGAAGTATGTACAGGACATGTTGAAGAAATTCAAATTGCAGGATGCTAAAGTAGCAAGCACTCCAATGGAGGTGAACCTAAAGCTAAGTGCCCATGAAGGTGATGAAGTCCAAGACATTACAGGTTATCAGAGTATGGTGG
>CM035427.1:1272009-1672009 GCA_020310875.1 Ceratopteris richardii
GTCTGCCGGATATAGTTCTGTAGGAGGTCTTGAGCGAGGGTGTGCTCGGGGATACGAATGCCTCGGGCCAGATCGGCCTCGAGCTTCTCCCAGTCGATTGGTTGCGGTTCTTCTGGTGGCGGGAGCTCATAGTGTGTGGAATAGACCATTCGTTCACAGGCAAATAAGTGTATTAAATGTGTAGGCCTACTTATGAATTCTTTCTTCGAGCATCGCCATGGCATGTAATTGTGCCTCTACTCTAGCTGAGTGCATTGTTCCAGGTTCCTCAATTGTCTTCATCCACGCGGGGGTCGGGAGTTCGTAAGTCATCTGGCCTTCGGCCGTGACGCGTCCGCCTGGGATGGGTTGTGGCTCGTACGCTTCTTCAAACGTTTCCTCCACGGGGATGGTGACAGTTTCGTCCTCAGCTGGTAGCTCAGGTGGGGAATCTGGCCTTGGTGGTGCTTCATATACTGCAATCCTTGATTCAAGGTTTGATACCTGGGCCCGTAATGCGTTGAGTTCCTTTAAGATGTCAGGAGAGGGGTCCACAGGTGCTGGTATGCCTTGGTGTGCCGGTGCTCGTAACTGTAGTAATTTATGATTTTCTTTGAGTTTCTGTAACTCCTCGTTCATGCGGTCGTAGTCATCTAGCAATCTTACATGATCTTCTAGCAGCATCCTCATCGAGTCTGAGGGAATGGCTTTGAACTGACTAGGACTCAAAGGTTGGTCTGGGTGGTCAAGAGCTACTTCTAAGTTTTCTCGGTTCTGATCCTGTAGGTGCTGGTTTTCCTCCTTTGCTGCTGCTAGATGTCTTCTGAGTAAGCCCATGTTTCGTGTTAGCGTTGCATTGCGGACTGTCTGGGCTCTTAATAAGTTATCCAAGTCAGCAGTGGCTTCTTTAGCTTTGTCTTCACTTTCTACTTCTAATTTGTGATATGCCTCTCGTAATTCTTGGTATCGGCTGTTCAGTGAGGCGTTCTCAATAGACAATAAATTAAGCTGCGACGGTAAATCAGTGGTTGTCCTCTGCAGCTGCTGGTAATTATTGCCAAGAGATGTGAACTCATCTCTTACTTGCGTCATACACATGAACATTTGTCGGAATGAATTATCTACAGTGGGTGATAGTATTAATGGGGTGCTAAATGAAGATGCAGTGGATGTAGATGCGAAGGGAACAGGGAATGGGGGTGGGAAGGTGGATGCTGTGGTGATTGTGGAAAATTGTGAGGTGCCTAAATATGTCTGTGCCATGAGTGAAGTGAGTGATGGTGCAGTAGGTGGTGAGATGTCCATGTCATTGGACGTGGCTAGTGCGGTGACTATGAATATGGGTGTGACTGTGGGTGCTTGTGCTGGTGTAAATACGGGATTTACAAAAGTTGAGGAGTAATCTACAGGGGGGCTGGCTGGTGCAACTGGGTGGAAAGGGGAAAGAGGGGTTACAGTGGGTCGGAGAGGTGAGACGGGGGAGAAGGTTAAGGGTAGTGGGAATGGAAAAACAGGTCTTGGAGTTGTGGGGAAGGATGGAAAAGCTAGATGAAGGAATGGGTTGTATGGAAAGGTGGATGTGTGAGGGGGTAGACTAGGTCTAGTGGGTGCGGGAATTGTGGGGTTAGTGGTCGTAAAGACGATTTTTGCTACGTTACCAGCGATAGAAGATGTTAATCGGGGGGAAGGAGGGTGAAGAGGGGAGGCTGGATGGACGAGCAGAGATAGAGGAGCGGTTGGCGTGGTCGGTACTTCAGTGACTACTGAGGTATGTACAGTTGTAGCGCAGGGTGGGGAATCTACAAGGATGGTTTCTGCCGCCAACGAACTTTCGGGGATGAGGCATGCCTCCCTGGCTTGTTCTGAAGATTGTGCACCTGTTGGTACACGAATGTATTCGCCGGGCTTTGAAAGTAGTCGTACTCGGCGGGGGTCAAACTGTGGTAGTGGCTTTCTTTGCAAGTACCTGAGTGCTTCGTTGGAGCCTACTGATTTGACTAACTCTCTGAATCCTTTGATGTATGCGTCTTCGAATCCGCCTGTGACAAGTTTTTGTTCTATTATTGCTTGACTCTCTTCCTCTATCAACTTCTTGCGTGCCCAAACTTTTTCCATAGTTCTATACAGCTTCTTAATTGCCAGTGTGTAAGCTGCTGCTTCGTAAGTTTCATCTTCATGGGTACTTGTATCACCATGTGTGTCTGTTTGTTGTCCTTGGCCATCTGTCTGTTCATGCTCTTGAGATTCGATAGTGCCCTGGCTTGCTTCGTCATCGCCTTCGTCGTCATCGGTTGCTGTTCTTTCGTCATCAGAGCTGGACACGATCTGTCCTTGTGGCTGATCCCGGGGTGTGGTGGGATAGCTGGGCCTTTCAAATCCTTGAGAAAACAATTGTCCTTCTGAAAATTGGAACTCATTGGAGAATGCATCGGGCATCTCAAAATCGAACGTTGTGTTCAGTGGCTTTGCTTGTCCTGCTTCTAAATGGGGTATTGGAAAAGAGAACGCTTCCGCACCAATAGTGGTCGGAAGTGTTGCTGCCGTGGTGATAGGTTCTGTGGTTGTGGCTGCTTGGGGTGCAACAGTACTGGTGGTGCCCTCCGGCGTAACTGGTCTTGATAACCGTATACGAATTGGTGGTACCGTGGGAGTGGCTGCGGTCGGTGACTGCTCTGGAGATGGGTGTGGTGAGGGTGATTCTGGCACCTGAAGGCAGGGTATGGTTCCTCTCATGTGTTTTCTGGCTCTACCTTTGCTAGACTTTCTAGCCTTCTTAGTGGTCCCTTTGAATGCTTTCAATTCCTCACTGGTCAATGCACGTTCGATCGGCAGGTCATATGCCAAGCACATATATATAATCCGTGTAAGTGCACAACATCCATTGATGATCTTCTTTCGCTCCCATCTACGTTGTGCCAAATAGAGCTGATCAATTATCCAACTAGCTAGATCAACCGTTTGAGGTCCAGTACATGCTAAGTATAATCCAAACCAGATTCTTTTGTGGGGCATGGTAAAACGATCCTGAGCAGGGAAAGCAAAATGCTGCATGCATATCCGTAATGGCTTGGATGTCAGGGGTTATAGCTGAAATATCCTCCCACTTAGTTACGTCACCACGTTTCATCTGCTCTAGAATTAGTCGTTCTCGCTCCGTCGGAGTGTGCGTTCCATGTATTTTCAGAGCTGCGCGAATTAAATCTTTAGACAAGTAAAACCTTCTGAATGGAGGATCATTTACCAAGGATGGTAACATGAATGTGCCGGGTAGATCCTTGTTCTCTGAAGCCGTCAAGGTGGTTACTAAGTAAAAGCATCTGTAAAAATCGGGTTTAGGTAGAGGGTCACTAAAATATTCTGTAAATCCCGCTCGTGCCCAAACGTGCGTTAAATCTTGTGTATTCTGTAGTCCTTCAAATTCTCTTGAAAAGAATTGGTACTTGGCCCATGTGCAAAGATCAAATGCCAAATTGGCCTCAAATATGAAATCAACGTCTGCTAAGGGTCCTGCTAGGCCTTGAAACCAGTGAGAGTTACGATGAATCTTCTCAATATATCCTCTAGGAGGATCGTCGATTGGCATGGGTCCTGGAAAACCTTGAAACTCTGGAGGTTGCATCGTCGGATAAGATTCCACTAGTAATTCTCCAATATTGGCCATTGGTGTGCTTGGGCTAGCTTCTAATGGTCCTGCTTCAGTTTGCATGATGACTGACGAGCAAATGGAAAAGATCTGCTACAAAAGATTAGCACATTAGTATGGAAATTAATTATGATCCCAATAAGGTGAGACCGCAATCCCTTTCCATAACCGATGTGTAACCCGTGTAGCCAAGTGTCATGAAGTGATTGATGCACTAATTATTTGCAAAACTAATGCAGGTCTCTAGATGCCTACATGGTCAGATTATGCATACATTTCTTGATGAGCTTTTATTATGCGGGACGTGGGGTTATGGTGTGTGAGTTCATACAAGGTTTAGTTGAGGGTGAATTATTACAAGGGTGGTGTTTAAGCGGGGTGGGAGAATTGTTAGATAAGGGGATACAAGAAGACGTCTGGATACATTTCGGTATCCATTTCCTAAGAGTCTTTGAGTGGGTGGTGTGTTTCTGCTGAGGGACAAAAAGTGGTATCGGGTTTGATGGTAATGAAGGATGAAAAGGTTTCTGAGGGTATATATTACATGGCTTGAGGGTTGGGCTATAATACATTGTTTGGGTACCCAAATTTGCGTGGGTGTGGGTCTATTCGTTAGGTACTTCTTGGCGATCCAAATCTGTCGAGTATTTGTACTTGTAGAAGAAGATCGAGGGGGCTTTGGATACTGGCTCTACTTCTTTTGAAACTTTGTCCTGTTCTTTTCTGCAATGTTGCCAATAGCTTGTGGTTGCTGTCCTTTTGGCACCCATATTTGTCTCGTGCCACTTGTTCTATGATTTTGATACTGTGGCTTTCTTTGCCTTGTCTGGTGGTGTCGTCGGTCTGGGTTCCTCTGTTGTGATTGACTCCTTCGTGGTTGGGTTTGAGAGGTCGATTGGACACTCTGCTTTGGAAAAGAAGGGAGATCCAACACTTGCGTGACCTGCCCATTAAGAAGTGATTCGTTCTTTATCTTTAATCTAGGCCAGTCCGCAGCAAGTTTGGAAGGATGGGCACCGCAGGATGTTTTGCTCATTTGTCCGCTGATGCAACCCACCTGACCGCTGATTGTGTCCATCTGCCCTAGCGGTTGGGTAGCTGCCCCTTCTAGTTTGCAGGAAGCCCTAGGGAAGATTTCCTGTCGTCCTTCTAATTGACAACTGTCTATAGCCAAGCCCGAGTGGGTTGGTGTAGACGTAACGTGACTGATCTGACCAAAGATCTTCCGGTCTTCCGTCGCATGTATTTCATAGGGTCTAGGGTTACAAATCTCAATCGAAATGCCGTTAGGGAAGTCAAGCAGTATCACTCGCTTCTGTTCTAAGGTTCCAATCTGTAAGGAGCCTTGTCTAAGATTTAGGTCCACTGAGTGATCGTATAGCCAGTCTTGGCCAAGGATTAGGGGTTCTATCAGGTCCTCATCATGGCACACTAGTAGTTTCGCTGTCATGGTCACATCCTTAATGAGGATAGGAAGGTCCACCTCACCCATGCAAGGGGTTTCCATGCCTCCCAGTCCTATGAGGTATGCCTCAATTGGCCGCATTTCTGCTCCTGAATCCTTATAGTGGGACCATCTAATCGCACTAGTCGCAGCACCTGAATCAATTAAAGCCCTGAGCTCTTGGCAAGAGTTGCCGTGCTCTAGCCTGACTGTAATGAATGGTCTCCTGTCCACTATGCTAGGACGAGTGGTTGACTTTACTTGACACATGGCCATGGGATATCTAGGTGATGTTTCCAGATGGTTATATTGTTCTCTCCCTAGTCCTTGTCTTCTTAACTTCATGCGTTTAATGCGTTCGATTGCTTCTGCCTGAGCTTCCGCTCGTATTCTATTTTCTTCCTCCTTACGCTTCTTTGCCAACGTGAGTTGTTTAAGCATATCCTCAGTAAGAGGTTCCTGATATAACTTGAATCTACAGCCACTAATGTAATTAGGCATTATATCTCCTTCTAAAGTGGCTAATTGTATTGCTCCACTTGTTGAGAGTCTGTTAATGATCATAGGTCCATAACCTCGCTTTTCTAACTTCCGTACGTGTTGTTTCAGCGTATATACTAGAACTAAATCTCCTTCTTTTAAGCCCTTATCTTTCACATGCGCATCAAAATAGGCTTTCTGTCGCTTCTTTGCTGCGTATATGCCTGCTGCTGCCTTTAGCCTGGTTTCTCTTAATCGTTCCAAGTCCATTATTCTTGCTGATAATTCATGGCCGGTCCACTGATGTTCTTATGCAACCTTAAGGGTCGGTATCAAGAAGTCCAAAGGAAGCACTGCACTCTGACCAAAAACCATCTGAAAGGGAGTTGCATTGAGTACGGTCTTGTAGGCCACTTGATATGCCCAAACAGCGTGGTGTAACTGTTTGTCCCAATCTGAACGTTTGTTGTTCACGAGTTTCGTCAGTACGTTACAAAGGATCTTATTAGTGCTTTCAGCCTGACCATTGGCCTGAGGATGATATGGTGCGGATTTCTTGTGAATCACCATAAAATCCTGTAACAAATATTCAATGACTTGGTTTAGAAAGTGAGTTCCTCGATCGCTCACTAACTCTATAGGCAATCCATATCTTGTAAAGACATTTTCAAATAAGAATTTTGCAGTCGTGTGTGCATCATTCTTTTTCGTGGCCTTTGCCTCTACCCATTTCGTGAGATAATCTGTGGCAACAATAATGTATTCCGCATGTGTACCTTTTGCAGGGGGGTTAATGGGTCCTACAAAGTCTATACCCCACTTAGAAAATGCACGCCCTCCCATCATGGGTTTCAATGGCATTTCATCTCTGCGAGTAGGAAACTGAGTTCTTTGGCACACATCACATCTCTTTACATAGGTATGAGCATCCATGTGAAGAGTGGGCCACCATAATCCTGTAAAGAGGATGGCTTTGATTATCCTTTCAGGTCCAAAATGACCTCCTGCAACACCTTGGTGTGCAGTCTCTAGTATGCTCAGATAATCGCTTTCATGAACACATTGTCTTAGATATCCATCTCGTCCTCTTTTGTATAGATTATCGCCAATAAGTGAATAGTCTTGAGCTTCCTGCTCTAGACTGCATTGTCGTGCTAAGGTCATTCCTTGAGGGAATGTGTTCGTCCTCAAGTATGTCACTAAAGGGTCACTCCAGTCTGGTGTGAGAGACACGTGATATAATGTAGCATGTTCTACTGGTGGTCTTTCACAACAAACATGGCATTCCTTACACAACTTGTAGACATCTGCTTCCATCGAAGGCCAATATACTCCTAGTCTATGCAGAGTCTGTAATGTTCGATGTTTTGAATGATGTTGCTTTAATGCACCTACGTGTGCTAATTGCAACCAATTCGCATATTCTGATTCATCTACACAACAAGCAAGAATCTTTTGATTATCCTGTTTATATATGCTTCCTGCTTTGATTTGATATCTCTGAGATTTGGTAATCTCTCCTTCTTTGATCTCTATCCTAAGATTCTTAGGTCCGTATGTCAGAATAGGGACTATAGGCTTAGCCCATTCTGGTGCTATCTCAAGATTAAACAAATATGCATCTGGAAGATCATCCATTACTCCTTGAGGAGCTTCTCCTGAGGTTAATCTCGAAAGGTGGTCAGCTCTAAGATGTTTCTTTCCTTTCCTGACTACTACTTCAAAATCATACTCCATGAGTAATAGAAACCAACATATTAGTCGTCCTGTGTTACATGGCTTGTTGACTAGGTACAATAGGGCTTGATGATCTATAAAGAACTTGAATTTGTTTGCCAACAAATAGTGTCTAAACTTCTTTACCGCGTAGATCATCCCTAATCCTTCTCGTTCCGTCGTGGTGTAATTTCTTTCTGCTGCGTTCAATTGTCTGCTCGCGTAAGCTATGGGGAGATCTATGTTACCTTCACTCGTGGGTTGTGCTAACACACATCCTATTGCATAGTTGGATGCATCCACATGTACATGGAATGGCTTACTCCAATCTGGGGTTGTCAATATAGGTGCTGAGCACAAGCGTCGTTTAAGTTCATTGAATGAATTTTCACATTCATCTGTCCATTCAAAATTGGTTAAAAGAGAGTACAAAGGCTTGGCTATGATTGCATACATGTGTATGAATATCCTAAAATAACCGCAATGACCCATAAATGCTTGTACCTCTTTGATGTTCATCGGCCTAGGTAGATCTGCAATCACCTTCACTTTTTCCTCATCCGTAGAGATTCTATTTTTTGACACAATGTGTCCTAGAATTTTGCCTTGTCTGACCATGAAAACACATTTTTCTGGGTTCAAACAAACCTGATATTCTCGACATTTGTCAAATATTTGTCTTAACTCAGGGATATGTGTCTGTCTTACATTTGAATGAGCACATATGTCATCGACATAAACTTCCAAACTCTTGCGTAAGAATTCCTTAAAAACATGACACATGAGTCGCTGGAAAGTGGCGGGTGCATTTGTTAAGCCAAATGGCATTACACGAAATGCAAATATGCCCCATTCTTTGGCAAAAGCCGTCTTGTGTTGGTCCT
The DNA here is from genome assembly GCA_020310875.1 of Ceratopteris richardii. NCBI lineage: Eukaryota > Viridiplantae > Streptophyta > Polypodiopsida > Polypodiales > Pteridaceae > Ceratopteris > Ceratopteris richardii. Next base: position 1,280,156 of record CM035427.1, read on the forward strand.
TTGGAGCAATGGCTACTTGATTATAGCCTGAGAATCCATCAAGGAAGCTATAAACTTCCTTGCCCGCAACTCTTTCCAATAAGTGTTATGTGATAGGAAGAGGATAACTGTCTCTAATTGTGGCGGCATTAACTTTTTTAAGGTTAATACACACACGCAATTTTCCGTTCTTCTTGGGCACTACCACAATGGGGGATACCCATTTGGTATGCTCAATTTCGTAAATGAATCCTGCTTCTATCAGCCGATCTATCTCCTCTTTAATCTTCGCAGCGTAGTTATCATTGTACGTGTACGGTTTCTGTTTTGTCGGTTTGGCATCTGGAGTCATAAGGATTCTATGAGAACATATATCTGGATCTACTCCTTTCAAATCTTTGTAACTCCAAGCAAAAACATATCTATATTCGCGCAATAGGGCAATTAGCTCTTCTTCTTCTTCAGCTGTCAAATCATGCCCTATGTATGTACATTTTTCTTCTTCTCCTTCTATGGCTACTATTATTTTCTTGGTTTTCTCTCGGTTATCATATACTTGTCCATCATTCGCCTTTCTATTAGGCATTCGTACCATGATTCTTCTATCTTTGATTTCATATTTCTTGAAGTTCTTGGGTACTTCAAACAAAGATTCTTCATTTTCTGACATGGTTTCTTTCTTCTTTCTTTTCTTGCCTTCACTCTTAGTAGTCACTTCTGTGGCTAACCTCACCTCATTCGTAATTTCCTCGTGTCTCTGAGTGTGAGTGTAGCTCAGTGATGAGTAGCACCTCCTTTAATGTCAATCCGGGAAGACGTGAGGATGGTATGAAGACCTCGAGCAAGTGGAAGCACAAGTGCGTGAGTGAGAAGCACACCAACATGCACACACATACACACACACGCGCACACACGGTAAGACAAAGAGTGAGGAGCAATGGAGTTCTTTAGATTACTTTCACAAGCTCTTACAAGTTCGTTTCAATTACAATCTAACCTCAAAAATGAGCTCTCTAGCTCCTTTTATAGTTTTTGACTAGCTTTGGCCCTGTCCAGACCTAGTGTCCGGCCTAGTTAAAAATTAGGTTCCAGGGCTTATTTGAGGGCTCAAACGAGATCTAAAAAATACGAAAATTGGCAGGTAGATACTTCTAAAGCTCCTCAAGCTCAAGGACTCCTTGGCTTGCACAAAATGGAGCTACAAAAAGATGAAATGGTATTTACAATGGTGTTTAGTGATGAGAATCACTTTTAGTTGGTGTAGAGGTTTTGAAACATTAAGGTTGCCTTAGTGCTAGATCTGCGTGAATGCTCATACGTACTTTCTTCCTGAAGAAAATTATTGGCCTATTTGCCAGATCTTCGTTGACTCCCTTGTCTGCTGCTAACACCCCTCCCTCTCTCGCGTCTGTCGTCCCTGACAGACCCTTGTTGTGAGGGTTTTTGAATGTAGTACTCGACGACATCCTGCGCTAGGTGATGTTCGGCAATCCTCAATCCTTTGGCCAAATCTGTGAGTAGCGCATCCCAATCTACTGGCCCGGGAACCTCTGGATGTGGTATACGTAGCTTTTCGGAATGTAGAGCTTGTTCCACTGCAAACAACTGCAAGAGATGGGATGGTCTGGGAATGAATATCTCGGAGTGATATTCCCAGAATCCCGTGACAAACATCTCTTCAAACGTTTGTTTGAAGCAGGCCGGTAGATATTTGATGCGAGCGTGCCATGCATACACAACATTAATCGATGGGGTTGTGCTCATGTCGTATACAAGGTCCTGATTACCTTCATTAAATCCCAATGCTGAGAGATGTGGTTCCTTGACATTTTTGAAGGTCTTGAAGGTGACCAACATAAGTTCGAAAATTTTCAGGCACATTTGAGTCATGACATCAGGTACATTCTTGAACCGGACCCCCCAATGGCGAATCGTCGAAATCATATATCCAATCGTAGGTGGGCCCTTCGGGGGTGCGAAGTACACATAATTGAGCCACTTCTCACATCCTTTAATTGTCAGCACTGTTTGTGTGTACTCCGGCCATGATCTCCTTCGAAATACAGGGCAATAACATGGGTTATATTTGATGTACAAGGGCATGTTGTTCCATGTTCGGACCATTTCTGGGTATGTTTCGAGCAGCCTAATTCTCCACATTGGTTGGCGAATATGTCCCTGCTTGGCACTTTCTGGGATGTCGTCAGGTGCAAATTGGGTGGCAGAGGTGGGTTCCCTTGAGGTGTGGTGCTTGATCTCTGCGTTGTAATCTGCCATTAGCACGTAGAAGGGAACATACAGGTCGTCCGATGGGCTGATCCACCTATGGTATGAGAGATTCTGAAAATAATCGGACTTTATTACCACCTCTTCTAATTTTGACATCAATGCGATTTGGACTGCCACCCTGTCATCATGCGTCGTGGCGACTTTCTCTAATTTCTGCATCCATTCAGGTGCCTCAATTTCAATTGTGTCCATGCCCTATTCTGTTTGCTTACCCCTGGGTGTTGGCATCGGAACATAGGGATCCTCAAATGTTTCTTCTACTTCTATTGGCACAAGATCTTCCGGCTCTGGTTCTGCCAAGGGGGAGGGTTGGCGTTCATATACAAGCACTTTCTTTTCCAATTCTTCAATTTTTGCTTTGAGCGCTGCTACTTCGTCAGCTGTGTCAACTGTGGTCGGTACTTCTCTGGGTGGTGCTGGTTGAGCTGCCAATTGCCTTCGTAGTTCATCTCTTTCCTTTTCTAAGTCTGCATGGGCTGCGAGGAGATCCGCATGGGTTTCCAAAATGATCTGCATATTATCCGAGGGAATAGCCTTAAATCTCTCTGGGTCAATGTCCTGTGGGGAACCTTCCATGGCTAACTCCAAGTTCTCTTCATTTTGTGTCTGCAGCCGTCTATTTTCTTCTAGGGCTGCCGACATATGCTTCCGTAATAGAGCCATGTTTCGGCGGAGTTTGAGGTTCTCTGTGATTTGAGAATGTAGCAGCTCGTCCATGTGTCGTCGCTCTTCATCATCTGCTTGGGGTGGGTTGGTTACTAATTGTGCATGTTGTTCCTGTAAGGTCATGTGCTGCTGTTGTAGTAGCTACTTCTGCTCTTCAAGATCCTTAAACCGTGCTTGGAGATCTTCGTGGCTTTGGAAAAGCCTTGTATGTTGGTTGTCAAGATGTTGGTAATGTTGCTGAAGTTGGGACATGCATTGATACATACTATTAAATACATTATTAATGGGGATGGATGCAGGGAGGCTGTTATGTGCAGCGGGGAAGGGAAGGGGGAAGGGGAGTGTGGATGCAGTGCTGGGAAATGGTGAAGTGGGTGGTGGGGGAATGGGAGATTGTGGTGGTATGGGGGGAGGGAGAGGTGTGGTGGAAGGTGGCTGGTCGGATGGCGATGGGAAAGGTGATGGTGGGGTAGTGTGAGAGGGAGTTTGAGATGTGAGTTCAGTTATCCTGGCTTTGGTTTCTCTTATGCTTTCCTCAAGTTCACTCATCTTTTTAGCCCATTGTCTTTTCATTCTTTCTCGACTATCTTTCCACGCTCTAGTCCTTTTCTTGGTTATGCTCTCAGTTTCACTAGCTGTTGGGCTCTTTTCCTGGTCTACCCCTTGGTTTTGCTGCAATGCCTGAGCTCTAGTGACTACCTGTACCGGAGCAGCGGAAGTGACACTTCCTGTGGAGTTTACCACTAATCCAATAACGTTGATAGGCGTGATTTTTGGCATGTTATTGGGATTTTTAGGGCAATCTTGTAAGAGATGCTCCTTCCCACACTCTTGGCAATATCCTTGGATGGTCACTGACTGGGGTTGAGTAGGTGGAGGTAAGGGACAATCACGGATGAGGTGATCTCCCTGACATCTGTAGCATGGTCCTCTAGGGAACGAGGGTCTTACTTGCCTAGGTTGAGGTCTAGGGTTGGGGTTTGCGTACATGACATTTGCGTAATCCGATTCCCAACTAGGTTCATTTGGCTCTTCACTATAGTAAGACTCACCATGTTCAGGAGACTGCATGAAGTAAGCCTGGGGACTCTCAACATGCGTAGAATCGAAGCTATGGTCACTAGGATCACTTTCTGAAAGCAAAGGTGTTATGGGGACTATAGCTCGGTTTAGGTTTTCTTTTGCTGCTGCATACTTTACAGGGATCATGTTGGGTGGAGCTGGAGGTTGTTGGGCTAACACAGGCTGAGGTCTTTGCTGGGCTTCGTATTGTGGTTGGTAGGTTTGTTGAGGTCTAGCATACTGTTGTGGTGGGTATTGGTTTTGGTATCTGCCTTGCTGAGGGTATGGCTGAGGGTAGGCTTGCCTAACTGCTTGCTTGTTGTATGGGCAGTCTTGTGCGGTGTGATTTGTGTATCTTCGTTCGATAGTGCAGTACTGGCTACTAGGGTTTACTTGGGGTTGAGCCATAATGGGACATACATTCGCCATGTGGTCGCCACCACAAGTGTAGCATCTCTTCACAGGGGCAAATCTCGGAGTTTGTTTGCTAGAGACACCTAATTTCTGAGCTACTTTCTCTGCTAGTTCCTCAATTGATGTGGGTTGCGTGGAAGAGTGACTAGATGCACTATCTGAATCTTTGTAGATTTTGGAAAGCTCTAGTTCTTCCCCTAGGTTATCTTCAATGTCAATGCACATGCGTACACACTCTTCTATAGTCCTAGGGTCCTTCAGATACACATAGGATCTCAATTTCGTACTCAGCAATCCATCCAAGAATAAGGCTACTTGTTTAGCTGGTGTAGGTAGCTCCGAAATAGGACATCTCTCAAGATATTGCCTAAATCTTCTTCCTGCAAGTCTCACGGTCTCTTGAGGGGTTTGCTTGAAGCTGTGAATCAGTGAGGAGGTATTGTGTCTTATGCCACTCTTAGAGAACTCTACGATGAAAGCCTCTAGGAGTTGGTCTATGCTCCTGAACTGTCGCTCATGCAATGGCTGAAACCATGTAAGTGCTGTGTTCCTAAGAGTTAGACCGAAGGCATTGTACTGCGTGAATAGATCCTCCACTTGTTCGGCTCTCAAGACTTGCTTGAACTCCGCCACATGATCATAGGGGTCTCCTGTGCCATCAAAGTAATTCTTCATGGACTTAACTAGCTGGGTTGGTCTCAAAGTTCTTGTGTGCTCTCTAGGTCTCGGCAGAGGGAATCCATCCACATTTCTCTGATTCCTGTGAGCTCTAAGTAATTCAGGTTCTACTCTATTTGTTTCCGTCCTCGTTCTTTCTCTGCCCACGGGGTTGGCAAAGCTTACTTCTGGTCTATCTCTACTTCTGTCTCTTTGAGTTCCATGAGCTTGGGATGTTCCAGCTCCAGGGTGACCATAGGATACATTCGATCTTGGTTGGGGGAAAATGAATTCGCCCTTCCAAGTGTAAACATGCCTATCATTTTCTGTCACCACAAAGATCCTTTCCAAAGTGTGATCTAAGTAGGTCACTCTACCTGGGCTGTCCGGATCCTTAAACTCATAGATCATGATAGTTCCTATATCAGTTGGCTGATTAGATTTATATCTCCAAAAGGCTTCGTCAGTTTCTCGATTGAGGAGCAACTCTATGCTCTTGTTGTCTTGGGGAACCCACTCAGGCGTGATAATCCTAGTGAGAACCGATTTTCCTCGAGGGGTTCTAGGTTCTGCACCCGTGTTTCCTTGCTCTAGGTCATCTAAGTCCGATTCTGGGACTACGTTCCCAAATTCATCAATCCTGTCTGGGTGACTGGTGACTACATATATTGTTCCTTCCTTGTCCAGGTATGCACCGTTTTCAAATTTGACAGCTGGGTGCTCCAATCCAATGGATTGATCAGGATTCCTGATCTGTACCATAGATCTTCCTAGGCCGTCCTCAAAGATGCTAGCACCTAATCGGTTGGTCCTAAGGTATTCCAGCTGTGTTTTGTAAGGGCCTTCTACCCTGTACAAGTATGGCACTCCTGAACTTCCCGTAGGTCTGTCCATGCCTTGAGACATCTCTGACTCACTGGTCTCAGAGCTAGGGTAGTACGAGTGGTGGCTCAACTGCTGGGCCCAAGACCTAGCAGTGTGGTTAACACTAGCCTCTGAAGATCTAAGGCTTTGTCTCTCCCTTACTAGATGCCGTCCTGATCTAAGGTTCATATGCCTATCTAAGTAGCCCAATTTTTTTCCTGAGTACAACCTCGTTGCCGATCAATTGGTCTCAGTCACTTGGTTCGTTTTTAGTGAGTTATTATGTTTATGATCTTATCTGGTATTGCGTCGTCAGGAATACTTGAGTATTTTTCGTACTTGGAATTGATCGTTCCACGTAAGGTTCTTTTCCTTTATGTTATCGACAGTACAGAGATTAGGTTTTTAGCTTGAACTTGAGTTTTTAGGTAGTCTTCAACTTGATACCTGCCTATCGCTACCCTGACTTACCTCTAGCACTATTCGTACTTAGCCTGAGCTAAAAAATGACAGAGGGAGTTGAGAATATTCCAACCTTTTGTTTCCTGCTAGGTTGCCCTTGAATGCCCATGAAGTGTGTTCCCAAGCTTGCACTTACACTTGCTTAGAACGCCTTTCGATGCTCTCAATAGATCTGTAAGAGTTCCAAAGTTAGCTTTAAGATTTGAATTCCAAAGACAGAACCAATGATTTTCATTCCTTAAGCACAAACACTAATTGGTGTAGAGGCTTTTAAGACAACAATTCTAAAGACCCCTGACTTTGATCCCCCTGGTTATGGTCAACTTCAAAATACCCTATCTGAAAATCAACGCATTATCTTTATAAAAAACAGTTGAGGGCGTGTAGTATATGCCACGAGCTTTCTGACAAGCCCTAGAGCTCAAAAAATGGATTTCGTATGAAAAAGTTATGACTGTTCAGGGTTTAGGGGGTTAAAACAGGAATCAATCTGGCTGACGGATCCGAGGATTTTCTCCCAAATCTCAAGTGTAGGAACCTCCAAAGTGCTAATGGATTGACTATTTTGCCCCAAAATTATCTCAATTTTGAACAAAAAACAAACCCTAATTTTTGGCCGAAAAGCCTGTCAATCGCGATCGACAGGTCTGTCAATCGCGATTGACAGAGGTGTCCGTCGGGCCTATCAGTCGCGATGGACGGTGTCAATCGCGATCGACGGTGTCAATCGCGATCGACAGAGTCGATCATGGCTGTCAATCGCGATCGACGGTATCAATCGCGATTGACACGTTTTCCGGATTTTTCGCCGAAATTTCAGTCAATCGGGGGCCTATCAGTCGCGATGGACACGTGGCTACGCGCAAAAGTCAATCAATCGTTGAATTTCAGTCAATCGTGATTGACGGTGTCAATCGCGATTGACAGAGGTGTCGGTCGTGGCTGTCAATCGCGATCGACGGTATCAATCGCGATTGACAGGGTCCTACGTGGCAGTCTGTCGGTCGTGAAGTCTGTCGATCGCGATCGACGGTGTCAATCGCGATTGACAGGGTCTGTCGGTCGCGATTGACAGTGTCAATCGCGATTGACAGTATCAATCGCGATTGACAGAGGCTGTCGGTCGCGATTGACAGAAAACCTCGGAATTTTTCTACTGTTTTTAGTGTTTTAGGATGTGCTCATCATGCTTGTGCTAGTGGAGCACTTTGTTTTACCAAATGATTGAAATTTCTGTCGATCGCGATCGACAGAGGCTGGCGACTGCGAGACAGATTCGACGAGTTTCGTACCTGCGCAGCGTGCTGGAGGGGATGATGATGATGATACCTGCAAGAACACAATAAACATGCAAAAACAGTGCAAGCAATATCGCTCTCTCACTCTCTCTCACAAGTGAAATGAGGGAAATGAGGTGGAGATGGTGATATGATCAAAAAACAGAAATTTTCGCGATGATGGAGATGGAGGTGGGAGATGGTGATGATGATGATGGTGATGAAGATGGTGAAGAAAGTAAAAGAAAATCGATGAGAGTGAAGAAAATACCTACAATTCCAACGCGTCAACTCTACGTCTTACCATCACACGCTCGTCCTCAAAGCTCGATCCCCGGCAACGGCGCCAAAATTTGGTGTAGCTCAGTGATGAGTAGCACCTCCTTTAATGTCAATCCGGGAAGACGTGAGGATGGTATGAAGACCTCGAGCAAGTGGAAGCACAAGTGCGTGAGTGAGAAGCACACCAACATGCACACACATACACACACACGCGCACACACGGTAAGACAAAGAGTGAGGAGCAATGGAGTTCTTTAGATTACTTTCACAAGCTCTTACAAGTTCGTTTCAATTACAATCTAACCTCAAAAATGAGCTCTCTAGCTCCTTTTATAGTTTTTGACTAGCTTTGGCCCTGTCCAGACCTAGTGTCCGGCCTAGTTAAAAATTAGGTTCCAGGGCTTATTTGAGGGCTCAAACGAGATCTAAAAAATACGAAAATTGGCAGGTAGATACTTCTAAAGCTCCTCAAGCTCAAGGACTCCTTGGCTTGCACAAAATGGAGCTACGAAAAGATGAAATGGTATTTACAATGGTGTTTAGTGATGAGAATCACTTTTAGTTGGTGTAGAGGTTTTGAAACATTAAGGTTGCCTTAGTGCTAGATCTGCGTGAATGCTCATACGTACTTTCTTCCTGAAGAAAATTATTGGCCTATTTGCCAGATCTTCGTTGACTCCCTTGTCTGCTGCTAACAGTGAGTCTCTACTTTGAAAAAATATTCTTCCTTTGATGCAAAGGGTGGGTCCATGATAATTGATTCTAAATCAAAATCACTCGCATCCTCAAATGCATTATTGTTAGGTTCACACTCTTCTAAAATTGCATCGCACATGATTGGCTCTATCGTGAAAACTGAAATGTCATAGCCATCCTCGTCACAGTGGGGTGTCCATTGTTGTTCATTGATGGCTACATCCATGGTTGCTAGGATTTCTACCCAACCATGGGGTTCAAACTCTTCATCAGGGAATATTACAAGAGCGTAGGCTGGATCTTGAAGGGTTCGTGGATGTTGTTCTGCACCTAAGGTCCTGGCTTCTAACCTTTCTTCCTCTTGTTTTGCAACTTTACACATCCATAGATGAGTGTCCTCATGCAACCAAGAAGGATCTGATTCTAATGAGTGGACGGATTCCGTCTCTACTGGTGTCTTATGGATGGTATTCCATTGTATTGGGGGTACGTCTCTATGTGAATAGTCTTTAAGATTGACTTTGGTAGTCACTCCTAAATGTTGCAAGTACAAAGAATTAGTTCCCCAATCTTGTACAATTTGCAACTGACGCATGAATGGTCGTCCCAATATCATCTCATAAGCATGATTTTTACTAAAATCACAAATGGCGAAAGTATGCTCAAATTCTACACCACAAGTGGTGAGAGATATGCCTTCTAGTAAGCCTAATGGTTTTTCTATATGTCCGTCAGCCATTTGTAGCTTCATCCTGGTGGGTCTTAATGCAGGCTTACCCCAAAGTTTCCATAAAGCGGTGGTAGCTATGGCTACTCCGGCTCCTGAATCTAAGATGGCTTTCGTGGTGTAGCCCTGATGGGTTATCAGAAGATAAGTGTTACCTTCTTCTCCTTCGCTTACATCTCCAATCTTTTCTACGGGTATCTCTGGTACCTTATTTTGTGATCCTATTTGTGAGGAAGTAGTAGCAAGCTCGGGGAATTGATTTGCTACATGTTTCCACAATTCTGGTTTTACCTTTAACAACTCCTCTAGAGTGAGATTACACTGTACTTTAGTGTTCTTGATCACTTCCGTGTTTCTAGGGATTACTGATTCTTCATTCCTCACTATTATCGTGGGTGCTCTCATACTAATAGACTTTGCCTCCCAAGGTCCTATGAACTGAGGTAATTCTTGTAAAGAATTAGATTCAAAAGTTGTGTTTCCACTCAGTTGTTCTTCCTCTACATCTTCGTAAATGGAGGGAATGTCTTGGGGAAATTGCTCTTGCAAGTCATCTATTTCTTGAATAGGAGGATGAGTTCCTTGTTCTTTTCTCCATTTCTCTTCTTGGATTTCTCTCAAAAATTCATGTGAGTACCTATGTATGGAAGACAGGTTGTCTTGACTTTCTGTATTGGGTACTTGAGACAGGGATGGTGCATTCCTTTCCTATGTCTCTGGGCCAATAGGGTTCCTATGCTGATCCTTTTTCTCTTTGCTCTCTATCAAGTATTCTAGCCTCTCTATTAGTCCTTGAAAGTGTAGTTCAGGTTTTGCCATGTTATTCCAATTAAGATATCTAGAGGCTTCGAACAAAGCTTGTGCTAATTCTACCATCTTCATGCAAAGTTTAGTTCTCTCAATTTCTAGATCAGCTCGTGGGTAATTTTTGCTCATTTCAGCTACTTGAGGTCCTTCTTTTAATCTAGCCTGATATGCACGAAACATCATGTCTAGATTTTCTGGTATGGGTTCCGCTAAAACTGATCCTGATTTCTGAGCTGGATTCTCTTGATTCAAGTCCTGTGAAGTCAATTCTAGGATTTTGGCTCTAGATTCCTTCAAACTTCCTTCCAACCCAGTTATCTTTCTACTCCACTTTCTCTTTATTCTTTCTCTAGAATCTTTCCAAGATTTTATCTTCTTGCTACTAGATTCTGCAACTTCACTACTTTCGGCTACTTTCTCTTGATTAAGTTGTTGATTCTGTAAGAGCGCCTGGGCTCTTGTTATAGCTTGGATAGGCATGTATGTAGGGTTGGATCCATCTGTGTTGTTTACAATGCCTATCACGTTGATCGGTGTCACACTTGAAGAATTAACTAGGTTCTTAAGACAATCTTTTATATGTGCTCTTTTCCACAATCGGCACAAAAGCCTTGGATGTTATAGTACTGTGATTGCCCTGCTATCGGAGGATGTGGACAATCCTTTATGAAATGGTCTCCTTGGCACCTAAAGCATGGTCCTCTAGGGCCCTGTGGTCTCTGTTGTCTTACTTGGGGCCGTGGATTTGGGTTTGTGTACATCACATTAGCATAGTCTGGCTCCCAACTAGGTTCCACTGGTGGACTATCGTAATGATATGTCTCCATGTGTTCTGATGACTCCGTGTAATAAGCGGGTGGACTATCTACATGAGTAGAGTCAAAACTGTTTGAGTTCGGGTCACTCTCTGTGATCAAAGGTGAAGAAGGCACTAAATCCCTACTTAGGTTCTCTTCTGCAGCATTGTATTTGACTGAGATGACATTCGCTGGTGGGGGTGGCTGCTGAGCTAAGACTGGTTGCGGTCTCTGTTGAGCCTGGTATGGGTAGTTCTGAGGAGGCCTATAGTAATAAGGCTGAGCATTGTATTGGCCTTGATACCTACTTGGCTGTGCATATGCTTGCGGGTAGTTTTGTCTCACGGTTTGTTTGTTGTATGGGCAGTCCTGAGCCGTATGATTCGTGTATCTTCTCTCAATTGTACAGTATTGGCCACTAGGGTTGGTTTGTGGTTGTGGTGCATTGGGACACACATTTGCCATATGATCACCACCACAGGTGTAACAACGCTTGCTCATTAGTACCCTAGGTTTACTAGAAACTCCTAGTTTCTGGGCCACTTTTTCTGCTAGGTCTTCTATCGAGCTCGACAATTTTGTGGAGGCTAGAGATGAACAGTCTGAGTCCTTATAGACCTTTGAGAGTTCCAACTCATCTCCTAAGTTCTCCTCAATGTCTATGCATATTCTTACACATTGCTCTAGCATTCTGGGTTCTTTTAGGTACACATAGGAGCGTAGTTTAGCGCTCAACAAGCCATCTAGGAACAATGACACTTGCTTGGCTTGTGAGGGTACCTCTTGCATTGGACACCTTTCAACATATTGTCTAAACCTACGTCCTGCGAGTCTAACTGTTTCTTGAGGGGTCTGTTTAACGCTATGAATCAACGAAGACGTGTCATGTCTAATCCCACTTTTAGAGAATTCAGTGATGAATGACTCTAAAAAGTGATGGATGTCTCTAAATTGCCTTTGTTGCAATGGTTGAAACCAAGTTAAAGCGGTATTTTTTAACGTTAGTCCAAATGCATTATATTGCGTGAACATGTCTTTGACTTGTTCTGCTCTTAGTACTTGCTTGAATTCTGCGACATGGTCATAGGGATCTCCTGTCCCATCAAAGTAATTTTTCATGGATTTCACTAACTGTGTGGGTCTCAGTATTCTTGCGTGTTACCTTGGTCTAGGTAGAGGAAAATCATCTCTACCACCTGGTATTCCATGATCTCTTTGTCTATCTGCTCTATTAGTGTCCGTGGTTGTTCTATCTCTCCCTATGGGATGAGTGAAGCTTACTTCGGGTCTTTCTTTATTTTTCTCTCTTTGATTTCCATGGGCTGAGGATGTTCCTGCCCCTTGTTGACTTGTATTCATGTTCGTTCTAGATGGAGGGAATACCAATTCACCTCTCCATGTGTATGTGTTTTTAGCGTGGTCAGGCACCACAAAGACTCTTTCTGAAGTCTCATCCAGGTATACAACCTTTCCAGGTGTATCCGGGTCCTTGAACTCGTATATCGTGATGATTCCTACCTCACTAAGTAGTTCTGTCTTGTATCTCCAAAAGGCTTCATCAGTTTCTTTATTTACAAACAACTCTATGCTTCTGTTGTCCTGAGAGATCCATTCTGGGATTATTACTCGTGTCAGTACAGATTTCCTCTTCTAATGGTTCTTTTCCTTGAGATTTAGTTTCCGTCTCTAGCTGAATCACGCCAAACTCGTTGGTATTGTTTGGCTGCGTACTTAAGATGTACATTGTTCCTTCTTTGTCTATGTACGCGTCTCTCTCAAATTTTACCACTGGACGTTCCAATCCAATGGGTTGATCGGGGTTGTGCATTCGCACCACTTGCCTTCGCAAACCATCCTCATAGATGCGAGCACCTAATCGGTTGGTTCGAAGAAACTCTAGTTGCGTTCTGTAGGGTCCTTCTGGTTTTTCTAAATAGGCTATATTCGACCCTCCTTCCGGTCTTTCCGTGCTAAATGCCATTTCTGAATCACTAGTATCTGTGCTGTTGTAGGGATAACTAGTGTTCAATTGTTGAGCCCACCATCGTGCAGTAGTTTTTACACTTGCCTCTGATGATCTAAGGCTTCGTCGGTTTGACTTACCTATATGTTTGCCCGATCTAAGGTTCATTAATTTTCTCCCTTGCACACTTAGTACACGCTCAGATCGTCAATGATTCTTTGTTATTACTTTCTTGATTCTTTTTAAATTCTCTTTAGGTTCTTGTCTTAATGTATGTGTCAGGAATTCGACTTTCCGTGGTACTTTGAGTTCCCGTTACGTGAGACTTATGTTCTTTCCTTTAGGTTTTCGTGTCACACACGTTTATCTTTAGTTTTGGACTTGATAAATTTAATTCTCTTGAACTTGAGGCGTTCCTATCGTCTTAAACCCACAATGCTACCGTTTATCCTAAGCTAAGAATTGACTGAGGGGGTTGAGTAATTTTCCAACCTCGAGTCAGCTTTTCAGGTTGCTCTGATGCCGAAGAAGCCGCACTTCCCAAGCTTTATGCCCTTCACTGCCTTGCCTTGGTTGCCTTTGATTGCCCTTGCTTGACCTGGAAAAATCCAATATTAGACCAATTCACACTTGGATGATCAAGCACTTGAGTATATACACCTTTTAAGTCCCTTCCCTTTTGCCCAACTTTTTAATGCTTGCCCCCTGGCTTCTAGTCCCAAACTAGGTCAACCTCAAAATAACTCAAAAAATGGACTTCGGATGAAAAAGTTATGACTGTTCAGGCCCTGGGGGGTAAAAAATGACAAACAGGTTTTTCTCCAAATATGAGCTAAGGGGTCTCCTATGAGTCTAATCACCCAAAAATTTCCCAAAAATAGCCCAAAAATAGGCCAAAAAATGAAACCCTAAAATTTGCGATGGGGGTGCACAATCGCGATGGCGTGAGACAATCACGATGGTCTGGGACCGTCGCGATGGCGTGAAGGTGAACAATCGCGATGGTCTGAAGTGCACGGTCGCGATGGTCCAAATGTGAGCAATTGCGATGGCTCGATCAGGCAGACAATCGCGATGGCGTGAATGTGAACCATCACGATGGCTCGATCAGGCGGACAATCGCGATGGCGTGAATGTGAACCGTCGCGATGGCTCGATCAGGCGGACAATCGCGATGGCGCCAGTCAACGGTCAATGTGAACAATCGGGATGGTCCAAAAGTGAACCGTCGCGATGGTGTAAGGGTGTTGTTGCGATGGCGTGAAGTGTGAACCGTCGCGATGGTCTAGCTTGCCACGTGGCACCGTCGGCGCGATGGCGTGAGCCAATCGCGATGGTGTGGGGTCAACCGAATAGTCGCGATGGTCGGCGAACCGTCGCGATGGTCCAAATGAACAGTCGCGATGGTCCGGCTGAGCCGTCGCGATGGTGTGAGCCTATCGCGATGGTGTGACACAATCGCGATGGTCTGAGACCGTCGCGATGGTCCACCAAAATATGATTTTTGCAGATGCGTCCGTGGATTCGTGTGTGCGCTTGTTTCGCCTATCCCGTGGTGTGGTCGCTCACCAAAAATTCCGCACTTGGCAGACCATCGCGATGGTCTAACACAGACGGAAATCTCTAACAGAAAGTGAAGTTTTTACCTTTTCCAAGCTTTCCTGATGCATTGGAGCTCTGTACCTGCAAGAAAACTCAAGAAAACAAAAGTACATGCAAGCACAAAAGCTCTCTCTCACTCTCTCGCATGCACAAATGAGGGGAAATGAGGAGAATGGGTGGATATGGTGAATTTTCTAATTTTTTTGGAGATGAAGATGATGATGCGGTGATGAAGATGGAGTGTGGGGGAGGTGAAAAACAACAAAAACTAAGTAAAAACAACAACAAAAACTAAAATTTTTACCTTCCAACGCCACTTCTTGCTATACTCTTACCATCACACGTTCGTCCTAGACTCGATCCCTGGCAACGGCGCCAAATTTGGTGTTGCTCTAGCACAATGGTGAGAACCACGTTAAGAAGCTCCACCTCCTTAATGTCAATCCGCGGAAGAGATAGGAGTGATATGAAGATCGTGAATGTGAGATGAAGTGAGAGTGAAGGTGAGAAGCATAGAAATGCACACACACATACACACACACTACGAAGAGACAAGCAAGACACAATGGAAGGTGAGAAATCAACTCTATTGCTCAAGAACACTCTTAGAAGCTCAAAATAGCTCTAAGGTCTTCTCTACTCAAACAAGCTACCTCAAAAATGAGCTCTCTAGCTCTTTTTATAGTTTCTAGACTAGTTTTGGCTGGTTTCACATCTAGTGACCGGCATAGTTAAAAATTAGGTCCTAGATGCTATTTGGAAGGGTAAACGGTGTCTAAAAATAACGAAAATTGATACGCTTGTTCTACCTAAGCTCCTCAAGCTGGAGGACTCCTCGGCTTGCACAAAATGGAGCTAGAAATTAAGAAAAGGGTTTTTCTATGTTACATATGTTACATTAGTGATAAAAATCACTGTTGGAGGTTTTGAAAAGTATTTTAAAACATGATTCTTTGAAAAAAGATTCCACTGACTCCCTGCTCCGTCGTTACATGCTTCCGCGTCTTCTATGCCTCTGGCTGCTTCCAACAATGAAGGCCTTGAGTAAAGTTTTGTGCCTATCTACAGTAATGCAAGGGAGCAATTGTATATTTCTAGTTAGGAAGTCCCTTGCCCTTACTACCCTAGGAGTTAACTTTAGAGGAAAAATATTAGGTCAAATAGGAATAGCTTTGGGTCTTGGATTGACAGACCCTCAATTAATATCCCAATCAGTTTTTACTTACCAATTGTCTCTATCTTTTGAGAGAAGAAAGAATGTAGTGGAGGGGCTCAAGGCCAAGAGCCAGTTGTAAAAACTTTATAATACCAATGTTCTCTTTTTCCAATTTCCATGTGCATTCAATCTATTATATCTTTATGGTTTTGACAATCTCATAACTTTTGCACAGTTTAATCAGTCTTTTTCCATTACTTCTTGTAATTTGTGTTGCCCAAAATGCATGCAATGGCCTAGGAATGCAAAAAAAAGGCCTGCCACAGAAACGCGGGGATGGAATGCAAAAGAAAAGGCCTACCACAGAAACACGGGGATGGGCCCTGCAAAACGTTTGTAGGGCCCATCCCCGCATTTCTGTGGCAGACCTTTTTTTTGCATTCCTAGGCCATCCTATGCACTAGGTTACCTGTATTGCAAGTCTATCTCCCTCAATTAGCACCTTCACTTGGGGAAATGTGGAACACTCTTCTTATGTGCAATAATTAGAGAAAGTTAAGACTCCTCTCGATGCACATAAGCATGCAATTGTAAATAAGTACATGTATGTTCATAAACATTGCTTAGCTATTGGTCATGGGGTTAGCATGCAGTGCACTCTACCCAAGGCCAATCATATGCCCCAATGTGCATGGCATGTGTTTTCATGGCTTGGAAATGCCAAAAAAAGGCCTGCCATAGAAACGCGGGGATAGGCCCTGCAAAACTTTTGCAAGGCCCATCCCCGCGTTTCTGTGGCAGGACTTTTTTTGGCATTTCTTAGCCATGAAATGCATTAAATAGCATTACCACTTACAACAAGTACAAAAAAAAAGAATGATACAACTATGAAAAACACTTCAAAGAGGTACTTTAAAAACACACCTACAAACATAGGAGAAATAAACTTCAAAAAATGTACACTAAGAGATAAACACTTGGGGGAGCAAATATGAGAAGTCAAAGATTATATTCATCATTTGGGATTTACGAAATATTCATCATATGGGATATACAAAAGGTTCTCCAAACAAGGGAGTACAAATTATGGTTAAGGGTTATTCCCTCTAATTCTCCTAGCTAGCTGCAAATCTTTAGGTTGTATTGTCACTCTCTTTGCATGGATGGCACATAGGTTAGAGTCCTCCAACATTAATATAAGATACGCCTCTACAACTTCTTGGAGAGCTTCAATGGCTATCCCTTGGATATGAAGTACAGCGCAATAGCATTGGATCTCTTCCTTCACAACTCTTGCGAATGAACTTCGTGGAATAAGAAGCTCCACAGACTTTTGATAGTGTCGAATCTCCGCAAAGGCTCTGGTTTGCTTTATGCGCCTTTGTGGTGCTCTTGCATTTGGGGGGATGTTGGGTTGTGGTCATTGTGGTCTACGACATGGTTGATAGTTCTTCTTTCTTCTTGGAGGACGCCTAGATGGTCCTGCCTCATCATTTACTTCCTCTGCCCTACCTTGCTCTCTTTCTTCATCGGTTGGTCTTTGTCCTTGTCTTGGGGGGAGTGTCTTGCCTCCTTGTGTTACTCGATGGTTCATGGGGATATCATCATTGTTCCATGGTGGCTCATTTATAATTTCTTCATCTAAGGAACTTGATAAATTTGATGTCTCAATCACAACTCGTCTATGTCCTCGTTGTTTGGGCCTTGCCTTGATTGGTGTCCTGATTGGGGGCTCATCATCAGATGCGGAAGGGGAATAATTTATTTCTTGGGATACATCTCTCTCTGGTGAAGCTTCATCCCCCCGCGATGCAATGCTACTAGACTGTGTCCTTGCACCCGAGTTTCGTCTTGAAGAGTGGCTTGTGGTTCGACGCTTCTTGTGGGGTGTCATCCATGTTGGGCGCTAAGTACCTTGCACATGGCTAGGATAGACGACATGATCCTTCCTAGCAGTCTGCCTTGTGCGCGCCATTCTCTTAGGTTGGAAAGTGGTAAAATGAGGAAGGACACCTCTATTTATAGGGTTTCACTTAAGAATTGTCCTGTTCACATTTAAATGGATAAAAATTAGTTTTAAGACATTAAAAGTATATTCACAAAAACAGTAGAATTTTATTTGAAGTGAAAGGGGTTATAAAAACCTTGAAAAGAATAATGCATTTTAAGATTTTGGAAACTATTTCCAAGCAGAACCCTCGCGGACTCTTTGTGCACGCCATTGGGCATGATGTACGGGTCGTGATGATTACATCCACTTCTCTCTTGCAATATCATGTTGTAGCTTTCGTGTAATCTTTGCTATTCGTGACTCACATGCGTTTTCCATTACATATTTTCTAGCAAATATCGCACGAAAAAACCAATTGAACATTTCTTCTAAATAGTTTGATTGGAGTAGACCACCCCCATGATGAGTGCTTTTAAAGTAAACACCTCTAGCCCTGTAATGTGACTTCTCCATTCCTTGTGTACTAAAAATGTACAGTGACCCATATCGATTCATAAAATATGCTCCATGTGAAAAAAGAATATGCTATGATCTAGTTAATAAGATATACACATAGTGTTTAAGACCAAATAAAAAAATGTAAGCGAAACTTACTATGTAATGTGTAATGTTGCTTTCTCCCCAAGATAAGATGAATGACTATGTAAACTCCTTCAAAGTCACTTGGAATAATTCTTGTTGTGAAGCATTAGTGGAAACCAAACACATCAAATGTAACAATTGATCGAACGATGACCAAACCTTCTTTTGGTTGTTAATGAGATCAACCTGACTATCATGTTCTGTTGTAATTGAACAGAGGTCCTTCCAAACTTCCCATTTCCCATCATCTTGACTATTCACATCTCTTTTAAAGAAACATCATGCCTTGTTCCCAGTCATTGAAACTTGTTGTAAAATCTCTTGAGACTCACCATACTTCTTAACAACTAAAGATACGTGACCACCATGACAACCTATAGAATTCAAAAGATCTTCTATTTTTTGGATTCCTATTGTAGATCTCTCTAGTGGTTTTATTGCAAATGCATATTCAACATGGAGCTTCAAAAGCCTATCAAAGATCCTCATGAATGCATGCAAAGTACAAAAGTGAACATTGACTAATGGAAATGGGATAATGGGGTTCTAATCATTGCTTATTTTATCACAAGTCGGTTCCTGTAACATTGGACACCTCAAAAGTGATATCTCCCATTCCCTGTGATTCGATGATTCTGTTTCATCAATTTCTTTAGAGTCATCAACTCTCATCAATGCCCTTGCAGGTTTAGACTGTCTCTTAGATCCTTTGTAACCTTGTGTACGATATGGGCAAAGATAGAGAGAAGATGCTCCTGGTTTACAACCTAACATGCATTTTATACTCTTAATGTCTCCACCCAAATGCCATTCTACCTCAAAATCACCTATGTCATCTACAAAAAGCTTTTGCCCATGTATTTGAGAAGAGATTACTTCCGTAATCCACGGAGTCCTACTAAAAATCCATGAAATACCATTATTTGTTTCCTTGGGAACTTCTATAGCACCTAACCACAAGATATCTCTCTCTGATTGCACACTGTAAGTCAAATGCTCCCTCCCTCCTAAAGTTTTATCACTCATTGCATGGTCCATAATTTCGTTCATTAGCATCACACTCAACCTTTCTAGTCGCCGACCCTTTATGATTTGACACTCATCAAGCTTCAGTATGAACTTTAACTTAACATTAGAGTCTGCACAAAAGAGAAAACATTATCTTAATATGACACTTGAATGCAATAAAACTTCAACACCAAATAAAATGTAGTAGGGGTACCTTTGATTGTTGAACTATAAAAGTGAACCATTGCTTGTTGAAGCTTCTGAAGATCCACAAATATATTGTTGAATTTAGTGTAAGTAAATCCTTGTGTAGATAGGATTTTTGATTGCTTCTTGGGAATATTTGGATGATAAACAGAGGCAAGCATAGTTTCTTCTATGAATAAATATTGTCCAATAGTACGAGTCACATCCTCATTTGGAGTTTTTTATTGATAGACACTTTATATGGGCATGGAAATATACTTTGAGAAATACCTTGTGATTGTAAGGCTTCTTTGAGAAGGGTGTACATTGCAGTATACCCATTTCTACTGATGGTCGCTTCGTCACATATTGCCTACACATCTTGCACTGTGATAAGGTTTTTTAACTTCTTTGAAAACTCAGCTTCAACAACAACTCTAATACACTTTCCTATGCGTGAGTCTAAAGCATAAGTGATTTATTTGGTGTTTATATAGCTATTCATTAGCTTGAATTGGTCTTGTGTTGTTGATGAAGCAGTTATGTCTTGAATAAACGACCTACACAATGAAAGATTCCATCACAAATCTTCATTAAAACATATAAAAGTAAAACAAACACTCACCTTGTTGCATATATATGTCGTTTGCGTGATCCACCACCTTTTGAAAGAGCTTCAAAGGATGACAATCCTCTTTTCCTATGTCTCATACCAAGCCGAGTCTCTTTCAGTTGCTGGAGATTGGCAATTAACTTTGAAATTGTGCTTTGTTTTGCTTCAATATCCTGTTCCAAATCTGCAAGTTGTTTTTGTAAAGATATGATTGTGCTTTCTAAAGTGACCACCCTCATATGATGGATGTGATATTGTTGGAACCAATACTTAGCAGTAGCAAGTGAATGTGTAGATAATCGCTTGCAGTAACCTAATAGTCCAGCTTCACCCACACCAATGAACTGAAGTAAACTTGAGAGGTTATGGAATGTTGGATGGTAAGAAGATATTGGATCAAGAGGATATAGTGAACCATGAGCCCAAAGATCAGTACTTTTTTCTCTAGCTACACGACGTTCATTTTGAGATTTGGCATCATTGTTGCATTGTGTATTTGGAGCAAACTCTCTAGGCACACGAACATGGATGCTTGTTGATGCAGGAGCATGAGGATGTTCTACTCTGAAGTTTGTGATACATGTCAACACCATCTTTGCTAATGACCAACAATATCAAAAACAAAGAAGAAAAACTGGTTGGAAGGGAGTCTAAAGCATATGTTTTGCTCAAAAAATGTGTTTTCTTGTATGCGTATGGGTTAAAGTGTATTTTTCCACTGAGTATGGCTGAAAATGATGAAATTTGAAAAAAGTCATTTTTTGGGGGAAGCATGTCACGGATTTGATGATGTGGCACTTACTTTTGGAGGGAGTTTGAAAATTATACTTTTTCTAAAAGAAACTTTAGAAAATGGACCCAAAAAAAGTGACTTTTGATATATATATAAAAATAGGCTCTTTTGAGTTAATATTCACTGAAAATGAGACTTTTTTAAAAAATTCATTTTTTATTCAAATACATGTACGAGTTTGATGATGTGGAAAGTAGATTCTCTTTTGGCCTACTGAAGCCTAAAAAAAAGCCTACTCCAGCCTACTAAAAAGTGCCCTATTAAATGCACTTTGTCCCCTTAAACAAGAACAAAATTAAGCTTAATCCCTAAAAATTAGGGATCCTTAGAAGGCCCATGTAGGGTTCATTTTTTCCCCTAATGCCTAAACGAATTCCTAAAGAAATTTTAACCTCATAATTAGAACATAAAAATGATGCTAAAGAAATAGTTTACGACATACTTTTGAAAAGTCAAGCGACTATGTCACTTGAACAATTATTTTCTATAACAAAACGTGAATTTAAAGACAACTGTATAAAAATGATTAAGATAAAAATATTCCCACTTAATACTGATATTAAAATGCAAGAAAATGTAGATGTGATCCATATATCAAAAGATCTTCTTTCTTCTGACTCTGAGGATGAGGAAGAAAGTGAAGGTTGTGTCAATAAAAACTTTTCTAGGTCCGATTCTTCTAGATAATGTGATTCAACAATCTAAAAGTAATTATAAAAAGAGTTTTCGGGCTAGAGGAACACCTAAAATAAAAGTAAACTTAGGAGATAAAAAAAGTCATATATAGCCTTAGCTTTATTAGATTCAGGTTCTGAAATTAATGTAATCTCAAAAGAATTTTATGATAAACTTAAATGGCCCATAGATAAACAACATGGGTGGATAATGACATTGGCAGATAATGGATGTGGTGCACTTTTGGGAGCTTAGCAAACATTACAATTTTAATAGGAGGAATAACTAAAACATTTTATTTTTTTATTCAAGATAATTGCTCTTACGAAATCATTTTAGGAACAACTGTTTATTTGTGAAACGCGAATGGAAACAAAAGTAATGGAAGACGGCTCTGCGTACGCTAGAATCAGGTCAAAAGATGATTTGCAATCATTACAAGTTATGACTCTAAATCCAAACCACACCTGAAATCGGTAAGAAATTAGAAAAAACACCAATCTGATCGCAGGAGAAGTTAAATGAGAGTCATCTACCTCTTTATGAATCTCGGGCTTATTTTGATCATAATTTTTATTAGACACCATTGTTGAGTGGGACAACAATGGTAACTGGATTGAAATCTCCCAAAAATGAGTACATAAATTGGAAAGTTTTTCTATGAATTTTACATCCTCAAAAGTACAAATTTTAAATAGTAATGATAGTCCTAGGAAGATAATGAAAAAACATGAAAAATATTTTCAAAGTAAAGGTTATATGTCTACAAATGAACATATTCAAAATATAAGTAAAACATATTTTTCTTCTTCTACTTGATGAAATTAATCAAACTTTACATGATGAGAAATTAATGCAAGTTATACTTTTGAATGTGTTTAAATGAATATGAACTAATTTTGAATTTTTTTTCTGATTCTCATAATGAAGCTAAAATTAATACGAAATATAAAATAGTTGATAAAAACGTTAAACTTGTAGCCAAGGCTTTACCTGAAGGGAGTGACCAAAAAATAAAGCAAGTAGCCAATGATCCCATTTTACGTGATATTTCAAAAATAGGACATAATTTTACTGATGAAACCATTAAATTAATAAAAAATAGGAATTGAAGACTCTTTTTTACTCCCTTGTGAACGTGAAATGTTTCCGGAAATGATAAGACAACATGGAAAAGCTTTCTCTCTTTATCCTCATCAAATAGGATGTGTTGATCCTAGAATAGTATCTTCAATGATTATATTTACCGTAGTGTATATTCCTTGGAATCTTTGCCCTATAGGAGTTCCAAAGGCTCATTTATCGGAGCTAATGAAACTGCTTAAGAAGAAGATGCATATGAAAATTCTAGAATCTTGCTCTGCACCTTATTCTAATAGATGGTTTACCGTCCCTAAAAAGAATGGGAAGCTTAGATTTATCCAAGATTTACAACCCGTAAATAAAGTCACAATTAGGAATGTAGGAACCGATCCTATTGTAGGAGAATTTACCGAAGCTTTTGCTAGGCATCCTATCTATTCTATGGACAATTTATATTCTGGTTATGATCAGTTTGAGCTTGCTACTGATAGTAGAGATATAACTACAATGAAGACTCCTTTAGGTTTAGTCCAAATGTGTACTCTACCTCAAGGAGCTAAAAACTCGATACCACATATGATGAATGCAAAGAATATGGTTCTTCATGATTTTATTCCTAATGTGTCTATGCCATATATAGAGGATATTCTAATTAAAGGCTATGAAGAAAAGAAAAAAACATGAAACATTAGATTCTTTAGGATGTAGGAATTTTGTATCTAATCATATTTGAGATTGCAAGAAAATACTTAAGAGATTTGAAGAAGTAGGATTAACATTCTCCATAGAAAAATCAGTATTTGGTGTAAAGGAAGTTATTATTGTAGGACATTTATGTGGATACTATGGACGTAGGCCATATCCACCAAAAGTGGATGCTATAAATAAAATATCCGAAACTTGTAGAAACATTAGTGAGGTAAGACATTTTTTAGGAGCATGTGCTTTTTATGCTATTTGGATACCGCATTATGCCCATGTAGCTAATCCATTGTATGATCTACTTAGGAAAAATAGGAAATTTAAATGGACTAAAAATCATATTAAAGCAATGAAGAAATTAAAAAGTTTACTTTCTAATGCACCTATTTTAGAACGTGTGAAGTACTCAAATAATAAACCAATTATCTTAACTATAGATACAAGTCCCAATAGGTATAGGATTGTTAATTGGACAAGATGATAATGAGAGAAATAGATGCGCTATTAGATTTGGGGAAAAACGTTTACATGAAACTCAAGAAAATTATCCTCAAATAAAACGCAAATTATGGGGATTAGTTACTCCGTTAAAAACTGATAAGGAATATTTTATAGGAGCTAATGTAGTAATAGAAACAGATTGTTTACCATTAATAGGAATGATTACTAATTGTTCTTCTTTAGAAATAGCAATGTTAAGGTGGATATCTTATATTAAGTTTATTAATCTTGTTTTAAATCGTATTTCTAGGAAAACTAACTCTGCAGCAGATATAGTTTCTAGGGCTAAGTTTGAAAATGATGACATGACTGAAACTGAATCAAATGTGATTAATTATATTTATGATGTTTATATGTATAAAAAAATTAATGAACAAGAATATAAGGGAATTTGGTATGATATAGGATATTATCTTAGCACTTTAAAACAATTACCTGTTTGGATAGCTAATATGTTTATAGACATTAGGAAACAAGAATATAAGGGAATTTGGTATGATATAGGATATTATCTTAGCACTTTAAAACAATTAGCTGTTTGGATAGCTAATATGTTTATAGACATTAGGAAATGTGCGTTTAATTTCTTTCTAAAGGATGGCTTTATTTGGCGTCATGCAAAAGGGAAGATTAGATTTCCGCAACGAGTTTTAGGAAATAAAAACCTTCAAAATAGAGTTATGACAGATATGCATGAAACCCTTTGGGTTGTGCATAAAGGCTTTTGTGCAACATATGATAAAATTAGAGAAGCTTATTGGTGGTCAGGTATATATGTGAATGTACGTGACTTTGTAAGTTCTTGTACTACTTGTCGGGTACATTTGTGAATTAGACATAGGGAACCACTACACCGGACTTACCCTCCCTTGTATTCATTACAAGTGCGTAGTTGATTTAGTGACCATGCCTAAAGGTTTAGATAGGATGAGGTATATAGTGTTATCTAGGGAACATTTGACCAATCATGTAGATGGTAGAGCTCTTTGTACTAAAACTACATATAACATATGTAGATTTAGGTTAGAAGAAGTTATTTCTAGATTTGGCTATATAGAAAAATAGTAGCAGATAGGGGCGAGTTAGATTCTTGCGAATTGCAGAAGGTGTTGCCTATAGTTTGCACACCTTCTCCAAGTTAAATCATTCCAAAAGACTCAGTAGATCTTGAGAAATGATCTAAACAATTCACCTATATCTAAAGCTGTAGTTCTTTATAGTTGACTTTGACACCTGCAACTTCTAAAGCATGGTTCTCCCAAACTACAACCCGTTTATTCAAATTCTCTTAGCCATAGGTAGCTTACCTTCCAACTTAAAGAATGAGTGCTTGTTTCGTCAAAACTTTACATTGTGGAAGGAGAACTGACCAAAACATTAGCATCAAATTTTGCACCTCCTCCAGCTTCACTTTTTCACATTCACACATGTGAATGTTCCTACACTCAATTCTCTTAGCGTGATCACAATTAGGATCTAAAAACTTGTACTGAGGTCAATCAACTATAGAATTAGACTTCTACAGAAGCATTTCACAAAAGATTAAACACAGAAGGAGTACACTCAGAAATATCAGGTGCAACATTTCTTCATTTCTGAGAAGTTTTACATCTGAGTGATGAAAGAGATATCCTACACTTCTAAAGTGTCTAATGACTTCTAATTCTTCTAAAGTCTTGTTCTTTCATACTCTCTCATATTTCCCTAATAGTTTTACTTGTATATATAGGCAAATATGTACAAGCTCATAAACAAACAAAAGATATATGTGAGCTATTTCTAAATTAATGTACATATGTATACACATCTTCATCTTCTGAACATGTACTTTCTTCATGCTTCATACATTGATCTCTTCTTCAATCCTTGACTTCAATCCTTTATCAAAACTTCAATTGATGATTGACTTGCACCAACAAGAATGCCATCCCTCTTACTTTTGAGAGCTCATTGAATGCAATGCAAATTTTTTTTGTTTTTCCATGTTGCAGTCGTCAGAGAGAGAGTGAGAAAGTCTATTTTTTAAATTCTTTCTTTCTTTCTTTTTCCTTTCTTTTCCTTCCTTTTTCCTTTTTTTTTTCTCTCTTTTTCATCTCTTCTCCCTCCCTCTACTACCGTTGGCAGCGCAGAGCACTAGGGGCAGCATAGAGAGAGAGAGAGTTTTATTATTTTATTTTATTTCTTTTCTTGTTCTTTTTTTTCTTTTTTTCATCTTTCCTTCTTCCTCCCTCTACTGCTATCGATGGTGCAGTGCACCATGCGTAGGAGCAAAGAGAGAGAGAGAGAGAGAGAGAGAGAGAGAGAGAGAGAGAGAGAGAGAGAGAGAGAGAGAGAGAGAGAGAGAGAGAGAGAGAGAGAGAGAGAGAGAGAGAGAGAGAGAGAGAGAGAGATTTTAATTTTTTATATTTTATTTTTATTTTTTTCTTTCTTTTTTCCCTCTCTTCTCCATCCCTCTAGTACGCCTGGCCGTGCGCTGTGCACAGGAGCAGAGAGAGAGAGAGAGAGAGAGAGAGAGAGAGAGAGAGAGAGAGAGAGAGAGAGAGAGAGAGAGAGAGAGAGAGAGAGAGAGAGAGAGAGAGAGAGAGAGAGAGAGAGAGAGAGAGAGAGAGAGAGAGAGAGAGAGAGAGAGAGAGAGAGAGAGAGAGAGAGAGAGAGAGAGAGAGAGAGTTAGTCTATCTTTTGCAACCCATACCTATTACCTTAGACGTGATAGAAGGTTATTCATTATGATACTAAGTGTATGTTAATTCCATTGGATTTAATTCATTAGCATGTTAGATGTATGCATCTATGCATGTTAGATGTATGCATGTATGCATGTTAGATGAATGCATGTATACATGTTAGATGTATGCATGTTAGGTATGTATGCATGTATGCATGTTACATCAATGCATGTATGCATGTTAAATGAATGTATGTATGCATGTTAGGTATGTATGCATGTTAGGTATGTATGCATGTATGCATGTTACATATGTGTGCATGTATGCATGTTAGATGTATGCATGTATTGTGAAGAGATGGATAGGTATATGCTTCAAGATGAAGAGGTGTTGCAAAATCCTTGATCTACACCAGCCAAATGAACTCCAGGAGTATATGGTGGGCCCTTTTAGCTTGCCAATGGATGTATTAGACACCCTATGTACCTTGGAAGATCACTCTCAAAAAGATAGATCAAAACAGATAAGTTGGAGTTAGCTCAGAGGTGAAAACTTGCTATTCGTGGTTCATACACCTGTCCAGTGTTTTACATAATTCTCTGAGCACAGCAGCAATTCGCTTAATTCCTCTTGGTGAAGTCTAGGCAACTTAAAGAGCTAACTTTCAAGAGTAATCGCATAAAAAATAATGAACCACACACTGAGAATGAGTTTTAACAAGTGATGACATCATCCCGATTTTCACGGGCTGCTACAGAAATAGACCAGTGAGCAGAAAAATCAACATAACTCAGAATGTAGAAATCCGATGATTATGAAAATGTGTATGGTTATACTAGACAGTAAGTTGAATCCAACAAGATTTAAATCACTGAATTTGGATAAGTAACCACTGAGAAATGGCTCTGACAAGATGAGTGAAAAAGTCGGGTACCTGACAGAGAAGTGAAGATGAACAGACCCTGTTGACTTCAAATGGACATAACTGAAGATTGCAACATCCAAATGACATGAAAATTTGTGAGCATATAGTAGACTTATAGAGCTAACTTTACCAAGTTAAATCACGGAAAATGATGCGCCAAGCTCAGAGAAAAAATCTCTGCAAGTTGACTGAGAAAACTGAGAGTAATGGCAGTGAGTAGTACACTTCACAAGAACATGGAAAGATGAAACCAAATAATCATGAAAATGAAAGTATATTGCTTGTACAATACAATGACTTACTGATACATATGTGTGCCTTGTAATCACACCTTGATATGGCATAAAGCTCAGATCTTGGAGGTCTTCACATAGGTCTCTCTAACCACGACTAAAACTGCAATCTATTTATAGTTGAGTTTGGGAGGCTAACTTCCCTCAATCACTCTCCAATCAATCAATGATTGATTTGATTCTCTACCTACCACAAATCACAAATTTGTGGCTCCTCTTTCCATTCTTGATCAAGTGGACTCAACCACTTAAGATTCTCTTACTTTTACATTAAGTAAACTCTTCAAAAGTTACAAGAGGTAGTTCACAAGTGAACTTTACATAGTCTTCTTTTTAAAGCTTCTTCTAAGACTTTGTGAGACTCAAGCCAATACTTAGGCTTGTCATAGACTTGCTCCAACAGCTCCCCCTCAAGCCAAGTATGCTTGAGGTCTTCGATCTTCGAAGATTACCTACAAACTGATCATAGCCTTGAATTTGCAAAGCTTTGTACCATCCAATGCTTTGGTTAGAATATCTGCACATTGTTGATGAGTGGACACATATGATATTTGAATCTCTTTGCTTAGAACCTTCTCTCGTACATAGTGATAATGAACTTCAATATGTTTAGTCCTTGCATGAAAAATAGGATTAGCAACCAAGTGAATAGAACTCATATTGTCACAAAAAATAGTTGGAGTTCCAAACTCCAATCTAAGATCTTTGAATAATGTCTTCATCCACATAGCTTCTTGTGTAGCTATGGCAAGACCTCTCTATTCAGCTTCAGTAGAAGAGAGAGCAACTGTGGGTTGCTTCTTGGATGACCATGAAATAAGCTTTGAACCTGCAAAGGTAAGATTACCTGAAGTGCTCCTTCTATCTTCCTTGGAGCCAGCCCAATCTGCATCAGAAAATAACTTCAAATCTAAATCAGATACATAAGGATAATAAAGTCCTTCATTTATGGTTCCTTTGAGATACTTGAGAATCCTTTTGGCAGCATCCATATGTAGTTTCCTTGGTGTGTGCATAAATTGACTTAGCACACTCACACTGTAACATATATCTACTCTTGTCAATGTGGCATAGTTGAGACTACCCACTAGACTTTGATATGATGTGATGTCCTCTATGAGTTCACCTTCATGTGAGCTCAATTTGTGATTGACCTCCATTGGAGTACCTGCAATCTTACAATCTTGCATCTTGAATTTTTCCAACATGTCCTTAATGTACTTTCTTTGAGTGAGAAACAAACCATGATCTTTGTAGACAACTTCCAAACCTAGGAAGTAGGTAAGTGAACCCAAATCAGTTATCTTGAACTCTTCTCTCATCTGATCTTTGATCTTCTTCATACCATCTGCATCATTTCCTATCAATATAATATCATCTACATATACACATAGGTAGATGACCTCACAGTTACTCTTTTTAATAAAGAGTGAAGGATCTGCCTTGCTTGGTTGAAATCCTTTGTCCTGCAAGAATGAAACAAGCCTGAAATTCCAAGCTCTTGGAGCTTGCTTGAGACCATACAATGCTTTGTTAAGTTTACACACATAATCAGGATAAACTTGGTTCTCAAAACCAGGTGGTTGTGCCATATATACCTCTTCTATTATCCAACCATTCAAGAATGCATTCTTTACATCTAGTTGAAGTATCTTCCAATTCTTGGAAGAGGCAATACTAAGCAAAACCCTAATAGTAGGCATCTTTGCCACAGGAGAGAAGGTCTCCTCATAATCAATTCCCTGAGTTTGTGCAAAGCCTTTTGCTACAAGCCTTGCCTTATACCTGTTAATTGAACCATCATAATTCTTCTTGAGTTTATAGACCCATCTTGAGCCTATTACCTTCATGGATGAAGTCTTGGGCACCAAATCCCAAGTGTTGTTTTCCTCAAGTGCTTCAATCTCTTCCTTCATTGCATGCTTCCATTCTGTTTTTGCTTTGGCCTCTTCAAATGATGATGGCTCCTCTTGGTTTATGTCCTGTGCTATGTAGATAGAATGTTTAGTTACTAATGAGGTGTCAAACCCATACCTTTCTGGTTTCTTCTTTTCCCTCATAGATCTTCTTAGGCCATGATGTGATGATTCTGCCTCATGTCCAAGTTCATGCAATTTTGCTTTACCTTTAGACTTCCATGCTTTGATCTTTTCCATGTGAGATTCTTCATCATCCTCTGAGGTGTCTTGTTCTTCAATCTTCTGTTGTTCTCTACCAAGCTTTGGAAAATCTTCTTCAAGATTATATGGTAAATTTACCTTCCTGCATGAATCTTCATACCATGAATTGTTCTCATCAAAAACTACATCTCTGCTTACCAAGAATCCTTTGTTGGTAGGGTTGTATAACCTGTAGCCCTTTTGATTGTTGTCATATCCAATAAATACACACCTTTCTGCCTTTGGATCCATCTTGCCTCTAACCTGTGAAGGAACATGAGCAAAAGCAATACATCCAAAAATTTTACAATGATCTAAGCTTGGTCTTCTTCCATTCCAAGCCTCATATGGAGTCATCCCATCAAGGGATTTTGAAGGCAACCTGTTAATCAAGTAAGTGGCTGTACATACAGCCTCAGCCAATAAATAATTAGGTAAATGCTTTTCATTTAACATAGACCTTGCAGCTTCAACAATTGTCCTATTCCTCCTTTCTGCCCCTCCATTTTGCTCAGGAGTGTACCTTGTAGTTACCTCTCTTTTGATTCCTCTTTCTTGAAGAAAAGAATCAAAATCATGGGAGAAGTATTCTCCCCCTCCATCTGACCTTAGCCTTTTTAGTGATTTACCTGTTTGATTCTCCACAAGAGCCAAATATCTTTTGAAACATGAAAAAACTTCATCTTTGTGTTTCATAAAGAATAGGATAGTCCATCTGCTGCAATCATCAATAAAGGAAACATAATACCTTGATCCAGATATTGAAGCTTCCTTGCTAGGTCCCCATACATCTGTATGAACCAACTCCAAGACATCTCCATGCATATAACCTTTCTTCATGAATGGTAACCTGTGAGACTTTCCAAATTGACATGCACTACACTTATAAATCATATGTTGTTTTGACAAATTAGGAAGTCCAAGTACACTTTGGTCCCTGCAGATTTGCTTTAATGACCTTTCACCAATATGTTCTAACCTTTTGTGCCATACTTCCAATTCTGTGAGTGTCTGACTACCATAATTAAAGAGAGCAATGTTTCTAGTGTCCTGTAATTCAAATGTGAACAATCTACCTGTCTTTTCACCTTTTGCAATTCTTCTGAATCCTTGACTTGGATCTTCAACAAATGCTCCTGCTTTTGTGAACCTGACTTGCAACCCTTTCTCTACTATCTGCCCAACACTTATCAAATTCTTTGTAATGGTAGGGACATAGAGTACCTTACTGAGTAGGTTGATGTTTCCATCGGGTGCTTTGACATTACCTATTTTCTCCACAGGATGTTTTGTATCATCTCTTGTTTGTAGCTCATGCTTATTCCTTGGATCTTCTAAATCTGATAGGAGTGCCACATTTCCTGCCACATGATTTGAACAACCTGAATCTATGTAGAAAACATGCTCATCAGATTTACCTTGTGGCATAGCCATGTTCATGATCAATAATGAATCCTCTTTGTTTGAGTCTTCTGTGTAGTTATTGTAGTCTCTCCTTCCTTTGTAGCCTTCTTGATAGTTTGAATGATTGTAGTTGTTGTAGTTGCCATGGTAGTTGTTGAACCTTCCTCTTGAGTAGCCGTAACTTCCTCTATTGTATCCTCTGCCTCTTTGATTCCTGCAATTCCTAAAGCAATTTTCAGTTGTATGATTAGTTAATCCACAAATAGAACATGAGTTGGAGTCTTGGGATCTCCCCCTGCCTTGTCTACCTCCTCTTCCTCTACCTCTGCCATGTCTTCCTCTACCTGCATAGTTAGCTTGATATGTACCTGCTTCATCATCCACTTTCTTTGCCTTTCCTTTGTTATCTTTAGACTTGCTTTTATCCGTGTATAAAGCTGAAGATTGATTACCTTTAGAGCTTTCTCCATTTTTGATAAGCTTTGCCTCTTGAGTAAGTAGTTGTCCAATGAGTGTGTTGGAATCAGGTACATGCATGTCCATGTACAAATCCATAGCTGTGGTGAATGCTTCCCACTTATCATCTGCCTTCAAGCCATTGATGACCTGCCTTACAATTTGCTCTTCATCTATTACCTCTCCAATGCTTCCCAACTGATCCGCTATGTCCTTGAGCTTTGTGACAAAATCAGTCATATTTTGTTTGGGAGCCTTCTTGAGAGTTGTGAACTCCAGCCATAGTTGATGCTTCCTAGCTTTGGTACTTGAAGAAAAGAAAGGTTCAAGTGCATCCCACACTTCCTGAGATGTCTTACAACTTCTAATGTCAGGCAACAAAAAATCTGAGATAGAGTTGAGGAGATAAGACCTTGCAAGTGCATCCTTGGAGCACCATGTGCTCAATCTTTCTTGCTCTATTTGTGTTGGTTGACTTTTGTTCCTGAAACTTGGCATAACTTCATCTCCAGCCACATAACCATATAAACTTCTACCTTGGACATAGGCTTCCATTCTTAATGACCAAGCTGAGTAGTTACCTCTGTCTAATTTGTCAATTTATGAAGGAAATCCATCTGCCATGTTGTCCAACCTTGCTCTGATACCACTATGAAGAGATGGATAGGTATGTGCTTCAAGATGAAGAGGTGTTGCAAAATCCTTAATCTACACCAGCCAAATGAACTCCAGGAGTATATGGTGGGCCCTTTTAGCTTGCCAATGGATGTATTAGACACCCTATGTACCTTGGAAGATCACTCTCAAAAAGATAGATCAAAACAGATAAGTTGGAGTTAGCTCAGAGGTGAAAACTTGCTATTCTTGGTTCATACACCTGTCCAGTGTTTTACATAATTCTCTGAGCACAGCAGCAATTAGCTTAATTCCTCCTGGTGAAGTCTAGGCAACTTAAAGAGCTAACGTTCAAGAGTAATCTCATAAAAAATAATGAACCACACACTGAGAATGAGTTTTAACAAGTGATGACATCATCCCGATTTTCACGGGCTGCTACAGAAATAGACCAGTGAGCGGACAAATCAACATACCTCCAAATGTAGAAATACAATGATTATGAAAATTTGTATGGTTATACTAGACAGTAAGCTGAATCCAACAAGCTTTAAATCACTGAATTTGAATAAGTAACCACTGAGCAATGGCTCTAACAAGATGAGTGAAAATGTCGGGTACCTGACAGAGAAGTGAAGATGAACAGACCCTGTTGACTTCAAATGAACATAACTGAAGATTGCAACATCCAAATGACATGCAGATTTGTGAGCATATAGTAGACTTATAGAGCTAACTTTACCAAGTTAAATCACTGAAAATGATGCACCAAGCTCAGAGAAAACATCTCTGCAAGTTGACTGCGAAAACTGAGAGTAATGGCAGTGAGTAGTACACTTCACAAGAACATGGAAAGATGAAACCAAATAATCATGAAAATGAAAGTATATTGCTTGTACAATACAATGACTTACTGATACATATGCGTGCCTTGTAATCACACCTTGATATGGCATAAAGCTCAGCTCTTGGAGGTCTTCACATAGGTCTCTCTAACCACGACTAAAACTGCCATCTATTTATAGTTGAGTTTGGGAGGCTAACTTCCCTCAATCACTCTCCAATCAATAAATGATTGATTTGATTCTCTACCTACCACAAATCACGAATTCGTGGCTCCTCTTTTCATTCTTGATCAAGTGGACTCAACCACTTAAGATTCTCTTACTTTTACATTAAGTAAACTCTTCAAAAGTTACAAGAGGTAGTTCACAAGTGAACTTTACATAGTCTTCTTTTTAAAGCTTCTTCTAAGACTTTGTGAGACTCAAGCCAATACTTAGGCTTGTCATAGACTTGCTCCAACATGTATGCATCTTAGATGTATGCATGTTACATCTAATGTAAGATATGTATGCATGTTAGATGTATGCATGTATGCATGTTAGATGTATGCACGTATGCATGTTAGATGTATGCATGTGTGCATGTTAGATGTATGCATGTAAGATATGTATGCATGTTATATGTATGCATGTATGCATGTAAGATATGTATGCATTTTAGATGTATGCATGTATGCATGTAAGATATGTAGCAAGTTAGTTGTGAATGCATGTTATGTATGCATGTTTATGTATGTGAAGTTAGTGTAAGCATGTGAAGTTTATGCATGTGCATATGATAGGTACATGTATGCATGAGTGAGACATGTATATTAGAAAGTATGCATAAGTAATGAATGTATGTGAGCATAAGTGATGTGTGCATGTGTGCATGAAAGATGTATGCATGTGCATGTATATTAGAAATGTGCATGTATAGAAGTGATAAATGTATGCATATGTGTATGAGTGCATGTGCATATATGAAGTAGCTAGGTACTAAGAAGAATGTATGTGCTTATAAGATATATAAGAAAGTTAATCAACTTATGTTAGCATAAGTTTAAAATATGTTAAGTTTTGAATATTTAATGAGTGTTTTTTATTCATGAAAACATAATCATTGGATCATGTTATTTTGTAGATCATTGAAGATGACTTTGATGAACAAAAGATTGGACAAAAATTACGAGGGTAGGATTTTGTTGCTTGTTTCTATCTCTTAGCTTTTGTATAGGACAACTTTTAGTTTCTATCATTTATACAACACAGTTTAAATAAATATTAATCCATTAATTTGCATTTACCTTTACATGTCTGACAAAGCATCTATAAGTAGTTCTATTGAATATGATTTACCTTCTTCTTTATCAGAAATACTTTTTCCTATTCAACTAGAAGTTAGTGTTTGACAAAATATAGTAAATAATACAATTAATGAAGAATTAGTTAAGGATTATGTCATAGAGCAAACTTTGTATTTGCTAGATTATGATCATCGATTGTCTAGAGTGTTACCCTTGATTTCAATTGTTTTACCCGACCCTGAAAATAGTGAACTTTGGTTTCCTCCACTCGTAAATAGAAATACTGATTGTTCCCAAATAGATTCAAATGAAACTGAAATTGTTAAAGATAGACTAACTAGTGAAGAGTTGATCCTTCCATCTTATAAAGACGTGGTCAATAGGTATAGAAACACACTTCCTTATGGTCCTTAGTAAAAATATGTGCCTTGCCATAGACACCGCGTTGTTAGCGAGACAGTTGACATGATCCATCAGTCGTCGAGAATCGCCCCCATATAGTGGAGCTTGCTTAAGTCCATACAAAGATTGCTCCAACCTGCAAACTTCGTTTTCTGAATTGGGCACCTCAAAACCTCGAGGTTGAGATACATATACCTCCTTCTTGAGGTGACCATTCAAAAATCTTGATTTGACATCCATTTGGAAAATAGGCCAAGCCTTTTGTGCAGCTATTGCAAGTACCATCCGAATAGTTTTCATGCGTGCTATTGGTGCAAAATTTTCTTGAACATCAAATCCTTCAGTGTGTGAAAAACCCTATGCAACTAATCTTGCCTTATCCTTTTCTAATGTTTCATATAGTTTATACTTAGCTTTTCAAATCCATTTAGTACCTATTACCTTCTTCTTTGGCGGCAAGTCGACTAGGTTCGATGTGTCATTTTTGAGTATACTATCATACGAAGGCTACATTGCTGATCTCCAACCTAGATCATCAAGGGATTCTTGAATGGTGGTAGGTTCCTTTATCCAGCCCATGATGTGTGCCATTAGAGCCATGTTAACAATGTGTTATGAGGCTCTTCTTTGCTCCACTATTCTCTTTGATCTTCGTAATCCATTTGAGGATGATTCTGGTACATCTACATGTGGATTGTGATCATCAAGGGCCGTTGTGCCCACTTCGCTAGTGGCTTACGCTGCGTAACTACAACTGGTTGGCTTTTTATTGAGGAAATTTCTCCATCAGATTTTTCCTCCTCCTCAACTTTAACCTGTCTTTTGATAGGCACAAGGTGAGATATTTCTCTGTTTGATGACATAGTAGATTTACCTTTATCTTCTACTAAGTGCGTTCGTTCATGAAATACCACATCTCGACTGACAAAAATCTTCCTTCCCTCAAGATACCACAACTTGTATGCTTTAGACTCTTCACTATATCCTAGGAAAACACACTTTGTGCTTTTTGAATCCAACTTTGATCTTGTTGAATCAGGTATATGTGCATAACAAAAACAACTAGAAATGTTGAAATGCGAAACTGAAAGCTTTTTACTAGAATATGCTTCTTGAGCATTTATCCCCTTCTGTGCTTTTTTGTAGCTTTGATTGAGCATGTAGACTATTGTAGTGACTACTTCTACCCAGGATGAATCAGGCATGTCTTGAGCCTTTAACATACAACGAGCCATTTCAACTACTGTCTTGTTCCTACGCTCAACAACGCCATTTTGTTGAGGTGTATGAGCTGTGGTAAGTTGTCGTTTCACACCATGATCCTTATAGTAATTATTGAGTTCTGTCGACAAGAATTCACCTCCTCTATGTGTTCTAAATTTCTTGATTTTCCTTCTTGATTCATTTTCCACATACTTATGCCACGTTTTAAATTTTTCAAAAGCATCAGTCTTCTATCGACTGAAATAAACCGACATATTTCTACTATAATCGTCGACTAACAACAAAAAGTAGAAAGATCCTCCTAAACCAGGTGTAGACATTTTACCGTAGAGATCAACATGTACCAACTCTAGAGGACCTTGAACTCGATTGCTAGTTTCACTTGGAAATGCCTTTTGTTGTTGCTTGCCCATCATACAAGCTTCACAAGCTTCCTACAACTCTGAAAATGTAGGCAAATGAGCAACCCTCCCTGTTCTTTGCATCTCCTTCAAAACTGCAAATCCAAGATGCCCAAATCGATGGTTCCATAACCTGCTTACATCTTTATCTTTTGTAGCAGTTAAGGCACTTAACTCATAGAGGTTATCACATCTTATGTCTTTACCTAGTACATTACCAAATGAATCCATGATTTCTGCACCACTCTTATTGAACTGAACTTCAAGTTCACGATCGATTATTGCAAAAACTAACAACAAATTTCTTTTAAGTGTAGGTACATAAAGAACATCAGATAACTTTTTCTCAACATCTAGAGAAGTGATAAAAGAGATGGTTCTAGTTCCTTCTGCTGGACACTTTGAGTCATTTCCCACCACTACATTGATGGATTCCCATAGAGGCACTAGGGAACTATACTAATCCTTTTTACTAGTCATATGGCAAGAAGCTCCACTATCTAAAATCCATGGTTCATCAACACAAGCTTGAGCAGATGAGCATAATTCTTCAATGGCTGCCCATAGTTCTAACTCTGTGTTGTTTGCAAACTCTTTGTTCTTCCATGATGATTTTGCAGTCCCATTCCATTCATCAGCTTGCGTCCTTATACAGTCCTTGATGGCATGGCCTTTCTTTTCACAATAGAAGCAACTTCCTGTGAACTTTTTCTTCTTTGGCTTCTTCTTTGGTCCATCAGACAAGCCTTTACCTTTTGCATTTGCTGAGAATGCAACATCAATTGTAGTTTTCCGATTCTTCAACTGCATATCTTCTTCTAAAAGCATAGTGCAAAACTCCTCGAATGTGAGGGGAGTTTGTCTTACTTGAGTGTTAAGGGTTGTTACTAATCCATCACACTTTGCTGAAAGAACACATACACATCTTCGAGCCAGCTCTTCTAGTATTATGACAACACCAACTACAGCCAATTGATCTTGAAGATGTTTTCTTCGTTTGATAAAATCTTCAGCCTTTTGAGAATAAGAATGCTTTTCATTTGCCAACTAATTTTCTAAATTTTGTATCTTAATGTGGTTCTCGATCTCATATTGAAGAGCTAATATGCCCCAAGCCTCATGTGCATTAGTAGTATGCTGAACTAAAGTAAGCACAAAATCACTTACACTCGTGACAATTGCACATAATGCATCAGTATTTTGCCGCTTCCAAGCTCGTAGAAGATCTAGATTGGCTGAATCATCAATCTTGAATTTGCTGGAGCTTCAACTGGTATAGGCCTTAGACCCAATCCCATCGGTCCCATGATAGTGTCAAGTAATTCATAGGAGTTTGAAATTTCAGAAATTTTGAACTTCTAGAGTATATAGTTGGTTACATCTAGCTTCCCTTCAGTGAATGTAGGTGAGCGAATTCGAATAGGTGTAGCATTAACATTAGCTAAAGCACCAAGACCAGTTTTTTAAGGTGAAGCCATCATATAATCACGCAAATAATCTATTGATATTCTAGTCTGCTAGTAGGCCAAATTGGTGATACTTCTCAGGTTATTCGAACCTAACATCTCTGATACCATGTGGGACAATAGTTACGCAATATAACATAGGAGCAATAGCAGAGAAGATAACAAATATAGAAGAATCGCAAAAATTTTCTACTAGCAACAAGTACAAAGATGATGGCGTTGTCCACCCGTGTGCTCTCAAGGTAGAGCTTAAATGGTGATCTAGACAACTCTAGATAGGGAGATACAAGGTATAGGTATGCTGGCTCAATTCGATGTCTCGAGTAGTGCAGAAGTCATGCATATATAGGATCATGGGTGGCCTACCATGGACAACTATACATGGGTTGTAGAGTGTGGGCGGCCATTGCCTGCATCATTGCCATACACGACTTAGGCGGATTGAACCGACCTAACAAATATAAATGATTTCTAACTCGACAGGGAATATTCCATGGACCCCCTAGTCAGGGCTGCTCCCCATTATCCCGGAGCCCACAATTGGGGACCATGGTAACTCCCTTTCCTTACAATACCTTACATGGTCCAATATGACCTTCATCCAACATACAAGTTGGGATTCCGATCAATTGGGTAATGCACACTTGGCTTCTCCTCATAATGGTGGCCTTACAAAATGTGCATACAATCATGAGGAGTAGACATTGATCATATAGTCATAGTGATGTGTAGTCACTAAATCAACATATTCAAGAATTGGCAATTTCTGCAGACTACTAAACTATACTGCATGACTGGTCATGTGATTTGAAGCAGCTGAATCAACATAAAATGCATTACCGTTCGATTTGGAAACATTAGCAAACATCGTATTCATCATATGATATTAGAACATGGACAACCTTTCAAAATCATCTACACTTGTGGATGCATGGTTGTTTTGTTTCCTTCTATTATATTGATTCTTCAACCTACAATCACCTTCAAAATGTCCAAGTTTACCATCGTTCCAACATCTTTTATTGTGATTACGTGAATGATTTCTTTGGAAATTTTTGCGGGCTCTTTGGATCCCCCTACCTCGAAATTGTCCTCTACCTCCTCCATGATTCTGATGCTGACCTTAGTCTTAGTTACTATTTCCTCTTCCACTTTTGAAACCTCTACCTCTACCTCTTCCTATCCCAGAGTAGAATACTGTTGGTGCAGGACAATCACCAATTCATGATTTGGACAAGTTTTGAAGTCCAAAAATAAAGCAAAGATCAAAGTTTGAGTCTTGAAGATGAGTGCATGGTCAGAAGATGAAGACTTGTATATATATGTACTTTAAGTTTGTAATTAGTTCACTTATGCCTTTGTAATGGTGATGAGTTTGTACATATATGCCTATATATACTAGTATGGAGTCATGACGTATATGAGAGGAGCGATATAGAACTAGACTAGATGAGTAGAAGAAGAAAATATATGATGAATGTATGAGATTCATCAATCAGATGTTTTCCATGAGAATAGAAGAAAACTTCTGAAATCTGTGTCACGATCTTTTCTCCATTTCTCCTTCTATGCTTGATCATTTCACAAATCCTTTTGTAGTTGTCTGAGTCCATATTTAATGTATCTATGATCAAGATTTGAGAGTCTAATTGTGTTGGAAGTGAGGTAGGCCCTTAGGCTCATGTCACAGGTCCACGGTTCCATAGTTCCATTCATGTACAACATTAATTCCAGCAATCTTCCATATTGACAAAACATGAACATACCACAACTTAATCATACATATGATGAGATAAAGATAGAGAAAGAATAGACGACATGTGTAAGGTGTTACGTAAGCCATCGCTTACTCATAGTATCATAAATACCAATGTTCAATGTACAATGTGGGAGCAAAACTCTCAACCACTCTATGTGATGAGAAATAGATGAATGAGTGAATGTACAATGTAACAAACATATTCAGATGTGTGGGCAGTAATCTGAATATACATGAGATGTGTGACCTAGTAGGTTATAGAAGAGTGAATATGAGTGACTGAAAGAGGAAGGATCAGTGTGAACTGGAATCCTCAAACTCATGTGAACACACCTTCTCAAACACCTCATAAAAATATGCATAAAGCATATAAGTACTGATTCTCTTGTACCTATGCCGAATAGGACTCCTCCTGATATGAACGCCACAACCTCCATAAACTTCAAGTAGTACCTGTGTGCATAAAGAGAATATGTACCTGAATACTTAACATAAGATGTGAATCTTATGTTAATCACCATCTAATGTCTTTGAAGTAGCCTGACATCTTCTTGTAGAAGACAATCTTCAAACTAATATCTTCCTGTAGAAGATAATCTTCAAAATCATGTAGATGGTCCCATCCAATGTCTTTGAAGTAGCCAGACATCTTCTTGTAGAAGATAATCTTCAACCTAACATCTTCTTGTAGAAGATGATCTTCAAATACATCATGTAGATGGGCGATCCTCACCATCAAGCTGCTAATAATCAAGTCTTCTTGCCATGAACAAGAGATGACCTCATCTCTATGAGCTAGAGTGTGAGCACACCCTTCATCTTCTCCAAGAAGAATCACCAAGAAGAACTCCATAGCTGCTCCTCAACATGCTTCAAGTTAGCACCATGGCTGCCCCATGTGCTAGAAGAAACACCACCTCTATTGAGGTCCAAGCTCTAGAAAGCTTGTGTTGATCCTAGGTGAAGGATGAATACAAGTGAGCCAAGCACTTGTTTATATAGTATTCTTGTACCTTGAAAAGCTTCTGAATAAAGCAAAATTACTTACGATCGCTATCTTCAATGATCGCAATCGTATTTCCATCACGAAAAAGCTATCGCTAAGTCTGGCGCTAATTTGATGGTCCGCTGTCCGTTTTAGCTTTATGAGAAAAAGCATGATAAAAAATAATCTTCGCGTTTTCGTTCCTTGCTGGTGATGGGTTTTGAACCCACGTCCTATGGTTGAGATGCACTTGTTCTATCCACGCTGCCAACGTCATTAGTTTTACAAGGCATTCATTAGATCAGATAGTTATGCTATTACTGTGAGCTATAAGGACCAACTTGACCAAATTTTTAACAAATAGGACATTGTTTTCAACAATCCCCCCTGCAATGTCATATTGGTACAATCTGAACTGAATCTACAAACTTTATAATCTGCAAATTACCACAAGCTTCAAGCTTCTACTTCCGATACTTCAGAAAAAGTCTTCTTCAAAATTGAAATTGACTTTTCTTCAAAAAACTTGAACTTGCTGAATATGAACCATATTAC
Organism: Ceratopteris richardii; assembly: GCA_020310875.1. Taxonomy (NCBI): domain Eukaryota; kingdom Viridiplantae; phylum Streptophyta; class Polypodiopsida; order Polypodiales; family Pteridaceae; genus Ceratopteris; species Ceratopteris richardii. The sequence goes on from CM035427.1 coordinate 1,321,451, forward strand.
TTGAGAAAATCTGCAAACTAGATATCCAATAGTGTACACATCAAGCAATCACTGCTCAACAAATGTAGCATGAACTGTCTCTAAGTGTCCATGCTTCTCAAAAAGTTGTAAAACTTTTCTTCAAACAAATCCTTCAAGGAATCTACAATTCCTACTTGAAATATAAGTGGACAAAACTTCTCACCTTGAGAACTCCAAAAGCTGCAAGTTGATACTTCATAACTTTCATATTTTACCCGGGTGAAATGTGATAGTACCTGCTTGATTTTCTTTTGGCTAATCTCCACTTTTCAATCAAGTGATAGGATATGATGGAACACCATTTTGAATACAAACATGTATCCAAAAGTCTAGACAATCATAAAAAGTAGATTCTTCAAATGACCTGTACATCAGCAAATCTGAATTTTCTAAAGCTTTCTGAAAATATTGAATATGAGGTAACCTTTTCCAAACATAAAACCTCAACCCAAGTCTTCAACATCTGCTACAAAAAAACTCTTTTACCTCAAGAGTTAGATAAAGAAGAAATATACTTCTCTACAACTTGTCATATACCAAGTAGCTCTGTATTGACACTCCAAGAATTCTTTGAGGGAACATATAAGCTGCCTGCTTAAAAGCTTCAACATAACTCATACACATATGAGTTCTTTTGTTTCTCTCAATGCAATTCTTTGTCAAATCTACTAAATCATGACCAAGTGTAATGCAAAACAAGAAACTGCTTCTTCTTCAAACAAGATGTTCTCATAGACTTGTCTTTGGATGTAGAGGATAATATAGGAAAAGTATATGGAAAATATATGAGAAAAGGAAGCCTTACTTTTCTTTTGGAAATGATGGACTTTCTTCTTCTGCATCTTTCTTCCACTTGATGATAATGTCGACATCTTCAAACTTCTCTTCCATACCTTTTGTTCTCTTCATCTTGAAGTAGCAAACACTCTTGACTTCTTCGAATGAACTTTTCTCTTCCTCTAATGCTAAGAGTAAGAGATAAAACAAACATGGTATATAAATGGAAGTTGAATATAGAAACATGTTTTATCATCTCCTCATATCTCTGAATCAAAATGTTGTTTCAAATGTCTGAAACGACTAAATTCACCAATCGTTCTCTGAATGATGAATTGCCCCTCTAGAGTTACCTTCTCTAGATACATTTGTACCTTGATATCCAACCAACTTACAACAGAAAATTGGCTGAAAAAACTCATCTCATGTCTGTGCTTGTCTTCTTAGATGAACTTTCTTTATCTCATCATATGTATGATTAAGTTGTGGTATGTTCATGTTTTGTCAATATGGAAGATTGCTGGAATTAATGTTGTACATGAATGGAACTATGGAACCATGGACCTCTGACATGAGCCTAAGGGCCTACCTCACTTCCAACCTTTAAAAAAATAAACATATATGTGCGCACTTTTGAAATATACATTTCTGAATGATTCTTCTTGACATGAAAGAGATCTCTCAAAACTCTCTAGAAAAACCTCTAGATACCTGTTTTGATGTAGCTAATGCTTTAACTTTCAAATGATGAAAGCGTATAAAAGCACTCCTTGAAACCTTCAAAATCTCTTCATAACTGCTCTTCTAAGATATGACTTGCAAATGATAATCTGATAGTAGAAACTGATACCTGTGATTTGATGTTGATCTGATTCCTTCATCTTCTCTAAACCATTGTTCTTCCTTGAATTTGAAGTAGTCTTCTCTTCATCAAGTCTGGGTCTTCAAACAATACTTTTGTAAAGTATTTGCATACTCTTCCAAAAATATTCGGCTGCTAACAGATCATCAACTTCATACTCCACACTGATGAATACACATGTAACTGAAGTGTCTAATTCTCAAATCTCTACTCATCTAGATTAAGTGTATATGTCAAATGTCAAATCTTAGAAGATGCCTTTAAATCATATGTTGTAAATCTGGAATTCTGGGAACCTGGGATATGAATGAGCCTTAATGCATTGATGCCAAAGATCTAAAGTTCTGTAACCAAAACCTTAGTGCTCTGATACCAAAACCCTAGAGCTCTGATACCAAATGTTGAAAGTGAGGTAGGCCCTTAGGCTCATGTCACAGGTCCATGGTTCCATAGTTCCATTCATGTACAACATTAATTCCAGCAATCTTCCATATTGACAAAACATGAACATACCACAACTTAATCAAACATATGATGAGATAAAGATAGAGAAAGAATAGACGACATGTGTAAGGTGTTACGTAAGCCATCGCTTACTCATAGTATCATATATACCAATGTTCAATGTACAATGTGGGAGCAAACATATTCAGATGTGTGGGCAGTAATCTGAATATACATGAGATGTGTGACCTAGTAGGTTATAGAAGAGTGAATATGAGTGACTGAAAGAGGAAGGATCAGTGTGAGCTGGAATCCTCAAACTCATGTGAACACACCTTCTCAAACACCTCAAAAAATATGCATAAAGCATATAAGTACTGATTCTCTTGTACCTATGCCGAATAGGACTCCTCCTGATATGAACGCCACAGCCTCCATAAACTTCAAGTAGTACCTGTGTGCATAAAGAGAATATGTACCTGAATACTTAACATAAGATGTGAATCTTATGTTAATCACCATCTAATGTCTTTGAAGTAGCCCGACATCTTCTTGTAGAAGACAATCTTCAACCTAATATCTTCCTGTAGAAGATAATCTTCAAAATCATGTAGATGGTCCCATCCAATGTCTTTGAAGTAGCCAGACATCTTCTTGTAGAAGATAATCTTCAACCTAACATCTTCTTGTAGAAGATGATCTTCAAATACATCATGTAGATGGGCGATCCTCACCATCAAGCTGCTAATAATCAAGTCTTCTTTCCATGAACAAGAGATGACCTCCTCTCTTTGAGCTAGAGTGTGAGCACACCCTTCATCTTCTCCAAGAAGAATCACCAAGAAGAACTCCATAGCTGCTCCTCAACATGCTTCAAGTTAGCACCATGGCTGCCCCATGTGCTAGAAGAAACACCACCTCTATTGAGGTCCAAGCTCTAGAAAGCTTGTGTTGATCCTAGGTGAAGGATGAATACAAGTGAGCCAAGCACTTGTTTATATAGTATTCTTGTACCTTGAAAAGCTTATGAATAAAGCAAAATCACTTACGATCGCTATCTTCAATGATCGCAATCGTATTTCCATCACGAAAAAGCTATCGCTAAGTCTGGCGCTAATTTGATGGTCCGCTGTCCGTTTTAGCTTTATGAGAAAAATCATGATAAAAAATAATCTTCGCGTTTTCGTTCCTTGCTGGCGATGGGTTTTGAACCCACGTCCTATGGTTGAGATGCACTTGTTCTATCCACGCTGCCAACGTCATTAGTTGTACGGGCATTCAACAGATCAGATAGTTATGCTATTACTATGAGCTATAAGGACGAAATTGACCAAGTTTTTAACAAATAGGACATTGTTTCCAACAAATTGTAATCAACCTGAGAGAATTTTAAGTAGGAACATTTACATGTGTAAATGTGAAAAAGTGAAGGCAAGAAGCGGCGGAATCTCGATGGTCAATGTTTTGCTCAATGTTTGAGAAATTAAGCACTCATTATTTAAGTTGAAAGGTAAGATAATTGTGGCTAAAAGCATTTGAATAAATGCGATGTAATTTGGGAGAACTATGCATTAGAAGTTGTAGGTATGAAAGTGGATTACACAGAAGAATAGTTTTAAACATAGGTACATTGTTTGGAGGAAATCTTAAGATCTACTGATTTGTGTGGAGAGATTTAACTTGGAGAAGGTGTAAAAAACATCATGCAAAATCTTGTATAAGGTTTCATTGAATACTTTACACATTTGATGAGACTTTTGTGCAGCAGACTTTTGTGTGTGATGAGTTTTTTCATAGTTAACTCAAGTCTGGATAATTTGCCAATAGATTTCCAAAATTGGTTGTGTTTATGAGTTTTTCTTGATATAGAGGTGTTGTAACATGAAGGATAACGTGTTCTTTTGGAGATCAATCATCTCCATCAGTGATACCAGAGCAGCGGTCATCAAATTTGAAGAAAGGAGGACCTCGACTACTATAGATATGCAAAAATCAATCTTTGAAGATTCAAAAGGTGAAAGTTTTAAGTGAAATCTAGAGAAGGAGGACTGGAGGTTTTCAAGAGGATCAAAAGGAACTATATTTGAATTAAAGGTACATTCATTATTCACAAAGCTTGAAGAATATATTGCACAAGTGAAGAAAGGATGGGAGATTCTCTTCAGATAGAGAAATTGGATAAAGGAAACTATCCTGCTTGGTCAATGAGGATGGAATCTCATCTTATGAGGAAAGACCTATTAGGATATATCAGAGGTGAAGAAGAAAAACCAAAATTTAGGGATCCTAGTGTTCGAACTAGGGAAGAGCTATAAGATTTGAAGACATGGACGAAGAAGGATGCTCAAGCAAGGAGCATTATGTACATGGCAATCAATGATTACTTGCTACCTGTCATTAGAAGACTCGAAAGTGCAAGCGACATATGGAATGCTTTGGAAGAGTATTTCCAAAACACTACAAAGTCAAGGAAGGCATCTTTATGGGCATAATTTACCACATTTATGAAGAAGGCTTCTCAATCCATTTTCGATTATGTAGCAAGGATGAAGGATATTGTAGATGCATTAGGAGTAGTTGATGAAGACATTGAAGAGGACAAATTGGTAAGTCAAATTCTCATAGGTTTGAGAGGAGATGAGAAGTGGAAGCCATTCACTCTATCCACTAAATTGTCACTAGATCATTTCACTCTTGATTTGAATCAATTGCTAGGACATATGCTAACCTTTGAGCAGTATATCAAAGGTGATGTTGATAAGAGTACAGGTCAAGCAATGTATTCAAAGGATAAGAACAAAATTAACAAAGGCAAGCAACAATTGAATGAAGATCAAGGCACTATGAGTCAAGCAAATTTCCTAAGAGGAAGAGGAGATGGCAAAGGAAGAGGAAGAGGCAGAAGCCATAAAGATGGTGTCAAATCTTGCTGGATTTGTGGTAAGACTAATCATTTAGCTCATGAATGTTGGCATAATAATCAGAATGGTGGAGGATATAATCAAAACTTTAATTCAAGGGGAAGAGGTTGTAGAAATAACAGAGGTAATTTGAGAGGTAGAGGTTATAGAGGTTTCTTTGGAAGAAATGCAGGAAGAGGCTTTCAAATTCAATCCTACAATAATACCTACTACAATTATGCTTCAGATTAGATAGAGGATTCAACCTTAATTATGCATGCAACTTGTGAAAGACAAAGTGAAGATCAAAGAGTTTTCTACATTCACTTAGGGTGCAGCAATCACCTACGTGGCAACATAGCTTTGATGACTGATTTGGAGAATAAGGTGAGTAATCATATAGTCCAAACATGTGATAACACAAAGCACAATGTGAATTCCAATGGATCCGTAAAGGCTAAGGAGGGAAGCACTCTTTTGAGTAAGGTTTTTTATATCCCTACAATTCCAAAGAATTTGATAAGCGTAGGGAAAATTATAGAGATGGATTTGATGTTGAAGACCCTAGCCAAGGGTATAAACAAATTGTTTCAGGGAAGAAAGAAGGAAGGCTCTTCACATTGAAGATTCAAGGCAATGTGCGTCATGCCTTGTTCACTTATGGAGAACATGAGATCTCTGAGTTAGATCTTTGGCACTGCTAGAGTTAGTCCTCTAAAGAAGCACGTGAACATCACAAGGAAGACGAAGCTTGGAGCATAACACACAATATTGAATGTATTACTAGAGAATGTACAAAGATAACTAGCCGATTAGGGCAATAGGCGTATATACAAGCCGAGGGAAAAAACCTCCTAAAGAGGGAAAAAGTGCCCCGGCAGTCCTAATGTGTTCACACATATCACTACCTAAATATATCAACAAATCCCCCCTTGGAGTGATGCAGTGAACAAGGAGCTCGCACTCATGTATAAGGAAGTGCCAAGCTATGTGGAAATCACTCCATAAAAGGAAGTAAGCCAAAAGCTTTGTGGAAAGCTTCAAACTTCTCCCTAGGCAGAGCCTGCATGAACATGTCTACAATGTTCTCCTATGTGAGAACATATGCCAAGCTGATCTCCCCAGTAGAGAACCTTTCCCTGAGATAATGATAATGCACCTCAATGTGCTTAGTGCGAGCATGAAACACAGGGTTCCTATCAATTGGGAATGCGCTCTGACAGTCAGTGAAGATGGTGGTGGCAGAAGACAAACCAACACCCAAATCAGCCATAAGGCATGTGAGCCACACACACTCAACAATAGCTATGAAAGTTGCCCTATACTCAGCCTCTCAACTGGAAGTGGCCACAGTAGGCTGCTTCTTGCTCAACCACGATATAAATGAGCTACCAAGCATGAAGCAAAAGCCACTAGTGGACATACGAGTGTCATAGCAACCAGTCCAATCAGATTCAGAAAAAGCATGCAAATCTGGCGGTAGTGATCCCCCCTTGGGGATAAAACAACCCAAGAAGCTGAGTAATACTCAAGTAGAAAAAGATGCGCTTAATCGCCTGCGAATGCTTGACTCTTGGGCAATGCATAAATTTGTTGTGAGATAGCAAATTGAATATTTGGCGGAGTAATGCATAAGTAAATCAAGCATCCAACAACCTGCTGATAGAGAACAACATCAAATGCATCTCCAACATCATGAAGACTCAATCATAAACCTGTCTCCATAGGAGTGGCAATAGGGCTACAGTCTTCAAGGCCAAAACACTGAAGTAATGTGTCAATATATTTCGTTTGACACAAAGCCTTTCCACCATCAACCTGTATAAAATGAATGCCCAAATAGTGATGCAAATGCCCCAAATCAGACATCTCAAATGACGCATGCAAATCAGAAATATGCCTCTTATGAGGACCACTGAGCAACATTTCATCAACATAAACCACAATGATCAGAAGTACATCATTAGCATGCTTAACATATAAGGTGCTTTAAGTTGGACTGTTGAAAACCATGTGCAGTGAGGTAGGCATGTTCTTTTCATATCAAGCATGTGGTGCTTGCTTTTAACCATATAATGCCTTCTTTAGCCTGCACACTTGGTTTTCATGCCCTTTTTGCACAAAGCCACAGGGCTGAAAAACATACACTTCTTAATGCAAGTTACCATTCAGAAATGTTGTTTTAATGTCAAACTGATGTACATTCTAACCATGATGAGCTGCAAGTGCACAGATGCTACAAACAATAGTCATTCGGCAAGTAGGAGCAAAGGTTTCATCAAAATCAATGCCTCTTTCCTGCGCATAACCCTTTGCAACAAGCCTAGCCTTATACCTATCAACTATACCATCAGGTTTATGCTTCAACTTGTATGCCGACATAGTGCCAATGGCCTTCTTGCTAGGAGGCAAGTCACATAAAGACCAAGTACCATTCTTCATTATTGCATCATATTCAGATTGCATAACAACCATCCAGATGTTGTTCAAGCACTACTGCATATGCCAAACAACGAAAAACACAGAGATGATCAACAGATGGCTTGCGGTCATGCCAAGCCTCATATGGAGTGATAGACTGCAGCGCTTTAGTGGGAAACCTGTTAAGTACATATGCTAGACACATGATAGCCTCAAGCCAGAAACTATGTGGTAGAGCCTGACTCTTGACCATACACCTCGCCATCTCCATGAGTGACATGTTCTTCCTTTCAGCAACTCCATTCTATTGAGGTGAATACGACACTGTACACTAGTGTTTTATCCCACTTTCAGCCAAAAATGCATTAAAATTAGAAGACATATATTCCCCACCTCCATGAGAATGGAGGGTGCCCATTTTACATGTTGATAGATTTTCTGCCAAAACCAAAAACTATTTGAAGCACATGAACACTTCGGACTTTGCCTTCAATGGATATACCCATGCATGCCTGGAAAAATCATCGATAAAAGTCACGAAGTAAAGATAATTCCCAAAAGAAGGTGTGTGCATAGGATCACAAACATCACTATGTACAAGCTCCAATTTCTTAGAAGCCCGAACTGAACCATCTTTTGGAAAGGATGAATGCTGCATTTTGCCCAAAATATAGCCTTCACAAACATGTTTTCCAGGTGCCTCAAGTTTGGCCAAAGAGGACACCATTTCAAATTTCTGCACACATAGCAAACTAGCAAAATTCAGATGCCCAAAGCGTGCATGCCAAAGCTTTGCATCTGACATAGCCTAAGAATCATGTACTGCACATGCCAAATCAAATACAGATCTTTCATAGTCTATGAGCTTATACATCCCATGACATAAAATGCCAGAAGCAGTAATCACATCGCCATTTGAGAGATCATGAACTATACACATGTCATCAACAAATTTCACAACCAAGCCAATCTTGGCTAATCCAGAAACTGATAACAGATTTCTCTTGATCCCTGGCACAAACAAAGCATCTGAAAAAGTGAAAGAACTACCATCAACAGTAGTCAAAATGATCTTACCAACTCCCATAACACTATAAGAGGAGTTGTTGGTGCATGTAACAGTATTTTGTGTAGGGGCAGGCTGGAGTGAAGAGAAGAAACTACATTGCGAGGTAATATGTTTGGTCACCCCACTGTAAAAATACCAAACATCTGAGTCTACTACAGACATGCACTGCTCATGCGAAGATGGGTCAAAACTACAAACAATGGTCAATGCCCATTCTTCTTCGTGCACAAGATTAGCAGACTTTGTTTTTGGTGTAAATGTTTCTACAACAACCATTCTAGCCTCTTTCTTCTTTGCCTCTTTAGCAGCTAGTTTTGGACACTTCTTTATGATATGATAATTCCCTTTACAATACTTCTGCTTTTCTGATTTTTTTCTCATCATTATCTTGGTTCTTTGAATGTGAAGCATTTGTAGATTTCTGCTTACTAGTAGAAGAGCTCCATTTTCCTTTGCCCTTCTGACTAGCCAAGAAAGCTTGATCTGCAACATGCATAATGGACCTGTTCTACTTGGAGTGATCTTCTTGCAATAGAATAGAGACTAACTCCTCAAATGATAAGGCATTTGGATTGCATTTCATCATCAACGGAAGTGTAGAAGCAGAACTCTGATATGAATCAGGAAGACCATTCGAAACGGTCTGCACAAGTGAGTTATCTGGTAGAACCTATTCAACAGAAATCAATTGTTCCTTCAAGTCTTTGATCTTTGTTAAAAAATTATCCATAGAATCACCTTCATTCATATTCTCACTCTCCAACTGTTTTTGGAGGTAAGCAACACAAGCCTTATTCCTAGCTTGTTGAATTGTGGTAAGAGTATCCCAAGCATCTTTAGCTATTCTGTAAGAGCATATGTGAGGAATAATGGCACATTTGACAGATAAAGCTATCAATGCATGTGCCTGGGCATCTCTGCCATCCCAACGAATCTTCTCTATAGTAGGTGCAGCAAAAACCGCAGCACGAATAGGAATATGCAGAATATCATCATCTTTGACACCTTCTACATGAGCTTTAGTACCTCCAGTTGTAACACTTGTAGGTGTGATAGGATGCTTTTCAACACCCTGCACAATGTTCCACAATCCTTTTGCAACCAATACATGTCGCATCATATAAGCCCACAACGGGTAGTTGGTACCATCCAGCTTATCCTCAACAGACAACATACGGAATACATCACTGCTTTTAGCCATGGCCGGTGACTAAAATACCTTGATGCAAAAAATTTAGTGTATCTCAAAAAGTTGAATGGAACTGGCCAGACGAGTTCTACTAAACTTGTAGTAGTCTTCGAGACGCTTATATTGGCGAACTGAAACAGATATATACCTTTGGCACAAAAAGATGAAATAGCCTGCACAAGCATTTTGATAGTGTGTTCAAAGGCCGAAATGAGGTGAGATCCCGATTTTGGCACCACACAGCGAAGGTGTTTGGATCTCGAAAACACACTAAGTATGCTCAACAAAATTCGTGCAATTCTTAGACTACAATCGGTGGAGTGTCGACGGCACCCTAGATGAAGCGACGACCTGCTCTGATACCAATTTTTGGAGTTAGACGTCTGTGGAAGCATGTGAACATCACAAGGAGGAAGAAGAAGCGTGGAGCACAACTCACAATACTGAATGTATTACTAGAGAATGTACAAAGATAAGTAGCTATGAAGGAGGAATATGATGCATTGATGGAGAATGAGACATGGGATTTGGTTCCTAAACAAAATAATTAGAAAATCATTGGATGCAAATGGGTCCACAAAAGAAAGAGGTATGGAGCTGGAAGTGTGTCTAGGTATAAAGCTAGACTTGTTGTAAAAGGGTATGCTCAAACATATAGTGTATATTATGATGAGACTTATAATCATGTGGAAAAGATGACAACTATAAGGACTCTCATAGCTATTGGTGCATGTAAAGGTTGGAAGCTATGTCAATTAGATGTGAAGAATGATTTTCTAAATGGTCACATTTTTTATGATGTTTTCATGGAGCAACCAGAATGTTTCAAGGATAAATGATATCCAGAGTATGTATCTAAGCTGAAGAGAGCTTTGTATGGTTTGAAACAGGCCCAAAGGTCATGGAATTATAGACTTGTGAATTTCTTGAAAGAGCTTGGTTTCCAAGTGTCTAAGGAGATAGTGGCTTGCTAGTTAAAGTAAATGATGATGGGTTCATTTACATTTGCATATATGTTGATGACATAATTCTTACAGGTACAGATGAGAAGGGCATACAAAGTCTTAATAAGTAGATGGAAAAAGAGTTCAAGAGCAGTGACTTGGGAGAATCATCATATTTCTTGAGAATGGAGATTTCATATACTCAACATGGAGTATATGTGACTCAAGAAAGGTATTCGAAGAATTTGCTAATCAAGTTTAAAATGGAAGATTGCAGGGTAGCACCTACTCCAATGGAGGTGAATCATAAATTGAGCAGATATGGAGAAGAAGAATTCAAGGACATGAAGTTGTATGAAAGTTTAGTTGGTAGTCTAATCTATGCTACATTGACTAGGCCTGATTTGTCATATGCAATTGAAGTGTTGTTTCAATTCATGCATTGTCCTAGGAAAGAACATTGGATTTCATGACAAATGGTGCTAAGATAGAGTAAGGGTACACGCAAGCAAGGTTTGTATTATAGATTGAGATTAGATACAAAAATCAAGATATATAGTGATGGAGATTGGGTAGGTAACGCTGATGATGAAAGGTGAACCTATGGATATTTATGTTATCATTAGGAAAAAAAGTGAACCCTGCATGGGCCTTGTAAGGATTCCTAATTTTTAGGGATTAAGCTTAATCTTGTTCTTTGTTAAGGGGACAAAGTGCATTTAATAGAGCACTTTTTGGTAGGCTGAAGTAGGCTTTTTTTTAGGCTGAGCTAGGACCTTCTCTCTCTTCTGCACATAGAGAGAGAGAAAAACCACTTTCCACCTCATCAAATCCGTCCATCTTTATGAATAAAAAAATGAGTTTTCTGAAAAAGTCTCTTTTTCAGCTATTCTTTATTCAAAATGGCCCATACTTTTATGTATATGTCAGAACTTAATTTTTTTAGACTTATTTTTATGAAAAATACTTAAAAAACATACTTTTCAAAATCCCTCCAAAAGTTAAGTGCCACATCATCAAACTCGTAACTTTGGTTGCCCCAAAACATGAATTTTTGAAAAAAAACTCATTTTCCCTCTAACATACTGAAAAAAGTCATTTTGACCTATCCACATACCAAAACACACTTTTTTTCTTGCACATAGCTACTGTACTAGCCATTCCAGCCATCTGTGTGCTTCTTCCCATTCGGTGCTGGAGTTTTGGAACATCATGGTGCTCACATGTATTATGAACATGACACCAGCACCAGTGCGTGCTCCTCACTCAAAGAAAGTACATGTTCGTGTTCCTACAGAATTTGCACCAACAACTAGAGGTAGCAATGACATAGATTCTCAAAATGCACGACGTGCAGCTGGAGAGAAGAATATTGATCTTTGTGTCCATGGTGCTTTGTATCCCTTGGATCCAATGACTAATGTTCATCCTAGATTCCATACTATCTCCACATTTCTACAATTCCTTGGTTCCGGTGAAGATGGACTCCTAGGCTATTGCAAGCGATTGTCTAACCATTCTACATCTATAGCAAATTATTGGATGCAACAATGTCATCACAACCATTTCAAGATACACAGTTTAGAGAGTGCTATACACACTTTAGAAAGTGCTATCAAATCTTTGGATGAGCACAATAATAGACTCAAACAAGATGTGGAAGAAAAGGAGAGCACAATTACAAAGTTGAAAGCCAATCTTACACAACTAAAAGAGACTCCACTTGGGATGAGATTTAGGAAACGACCATTATCATCCTTTCAAGCTCTTTCAACTGGTGGTGGAGCACGGAAGCGACGTGCTTACGCACTTAGGTATGTATTTCCTTTGTTTAGTTATGTTAAAAGACTTTTAGATTGAGATTCTTATTGTGCAGGTCATTTGTTGAAGATGCGAGTGCTTCCTCAACAATGGAGGATCAATTGAAGTTTCTGAATTCTTGTCTTAGCAACAAACATGTGCTTATGATCTTGGAGTCACCAATAGGAAATCACATCAAAACCCAAGTGATTAAAGATTTTGCAGGCAACTTAGAAGATATTATTAGTCCTAGTGAGGTACAGATGGTATGTGATGAAGCAGGTGTTAGTACTAGAGCGTACTCTGCATTGTACAATCTTTTGAAGCAGGCTCTACAAAACAAAGGTATTTTCCAGAGCATTTTTCCATGCCCTTACAAGGTATCTGTGAGGAAGAAGATAACCAATGAGGATGTAGCCAATACTCTTGGCAATTACCTGCATATAGAAGATGTTATGCCTGCATCCATTTATCATTCATCTACATCAAAGAAGGAGTTGAAAAACACATCTAGACAGGGATTCATCTACACAAAGTACAACAACATATTTGTCAATTTGGAGAGGCTCCAAAAGGAAATGGTTAAATTTTACAAATCCACACTTCAAGGTATATCCATTGTTTTGATAATGACATTCATAGTATTTTTAATAATATAATGTTTGTTATTTGATGTAGATTGTGGTTCCAAACTCAAGTTTGTATTGAAGCTAGACGAATGTCAAATCATAAAGGGACGCCGTATGGAGAGACTTAGTGTGACACTCATGAACGAAGCTATGGCCCATGCTATTATTGATGATAGTGAAGAATCTACCCATCACTTTACATATAGTGTCCAATCAGAGAAAGATATATGGTGGTTAGGTGCTATTGAAGTACCTAAAGAATCCAATGATGTTCTTACATGGATTTTCAATAGGATCCCATGGATCACAGAGGTGATAACTTCTCAAATTCATGGTGCCAAAATCAATGTAGAAAGCCTTGGTGATTTTGAAGTAGAGTGGCACTTAGGTGGAGACTTAAAGACTATCAAATGCATGTTAGGGTGCAAACAAGGTGCATCTACTCTCTATCCTTGTCCATATTGTACACGAGGTTATAAACGAACAAAGAGAAAACAAAACAACATAGATGATTTAGTTGATGACACAGATGCAACTCCATCTGCTGAATGGGATACACCTTTAATGAGGTGTCCCATGTTAGGTACACCTAATCGTGACATGTCAGATAAGGATTGGAATCCCATTATTCCATTCCCTTTAGTCAATGTCCACTTTTGCACCTTGCATGCCTTCATGAGAATTTTTGATAGACTATTGAAGCTCCATATAGAATACGCATTTGCCATGAAGCCAGTTGATAAATCTATTCAAGCTATAAAGAAATTGGAGGAACTTCTTAATTCAATTGGTTGTCATGGTGGAAATGTAACCCTAGTTGTTAAGAAAGTTGGAGAATCTCAAGATAGCTTGCAACAAGTGTCAATGACAGGGAATAAAGCAAGACATTTTTTTAGAAGAGGTACTAGCACTCAAAATAATGAACGTTATGAGCTGTGGAAAGACCTATGCATGATCACAACAGACAATGACTCTCAAGTTGATCTTTGTAATAAGAGAAAGAAAGTTTGGTCGAGCTTTGATAAGGTTGTAGGCTTAATGGGTCTGACTAGGTCTAGTGCTATTCAACGTCAAATGTTTCAAGAAACATTAGTGGAGTTCACCAAGTGTTTCATTCAATGTTGGGGAGAGAGCAATATAACACACTACATTGTAAGTGTAATCTTCTTCTACAAGTGTTCATTGCACTTACCTTTTTCCAATGTACTTAACAATTTTTAGCATATTTTGTTTGCACATGGAGCTTTTTTCATGCATCGATATGGGTCATTAGAGATTTTCAGTACCCAAGGAATGGAAAAGTCACACTACAAAGCGAGGGGTGTCTACTTCAAAAACACCCGACATGGTGGTGGCCCAATGCAATCAAACTACATGGAGGAGATGTTTAATTGGTTTTACCGCACTACATTCTCGAGAAAGTTTTTTGTGGAACGACTTAGGGATTCAAAATTGGCAAAACTTGCAAGAAAGATGCAACACAACATTGCCAGTGAGAAATGGAAGTCATCGTTAGGTCCTCTTCATCATGCTCAGTGGCGTGCAAGGAAACAACGAGAAGGCTCAGCTTGGAAGTAAAGTGAATTCGCTATTCCCCATTATGTGGTAATACATATGATTATTGTAATCTTGATTTCAATGTGTTATTATTTAATATATAATATTCTGTATGGTTTTAAAGAGGTTTTGTCCGTTCTAGTGTGAACAAACAATTTTTTAAAAAACTCTATAAATAGAGAGAACTCACTTCATTTCACACTTTTTGCAACTCAAGAGAATGGCACGCACCAAGCAAACTGCAAGGAAAGATCGCGTCTTCTTTCCTAGCCCTCATCTAGGGACACAACGCCAACCATGGTTGCAACCCCCCCAAAGGCCTCGAAGTGGTTCCCAAAGCACATCTGTGCCTGTGTCACACGATGGCACACCACATGGGAGCAATTCAGTGCGAGAAAATGAAGTTTCCAATAGATAAGATTATTACACTCCAGGACGATCAGAGGCCATTTCAGATGATGAGCCACCAACAAGGACACCCATCAAATCAAGACCCAAACAGAAGTTGATCAGAAGGAGTGTACCAGAGAGCGACGAAGAGTCATCCCCAAATGAGGAAAGCAACAATCAACCACCATGGAATGATATGCAAATACCAACGAGCCATAGGGTGACACATGGAGGTAAGACACTTCCACAAGGACAAGGGCAAATACCAACAGAGGAGGAAAGAGAGCAAAGTCAACAACCACATCAACAACAAAATGTGCAAGATGAAGCTGGGCCCTCACATCGTGTACATCGGAGAAAAAAAAACTATCAACCTCGACGTCGACCTCAACGCCAGCCAAACATACCTCCCAACCCAAGAGCTCCACAAAGACGAAGGAAGCACTGTAGGGCTTTTGCAGAGATACGACACTACCAAAAGTCCGTTGAACTACTCATACCACGAAGAGCTTTTGCAAGGGTAGTGAAAGAGAAACTACAAAGCTACCAAGCAGGTCTAAGAATACAAGGGATAGCACTTGAAGCACTTCAAGAGGCAGCTGAGGCCTACCTCATCTCCATGCTTGAGGACTCTAACCTCTGTGCTATCCATGCCAAGAGAGTAACCATAGAACCGAAGGACATTCAGCTAGCAAGAAGAATTAGAGGAAATAACCCATGATGTGTATATTATACCCTATGATAGGCTACTTTGCGATGTAATACAATGGATAATAGCAAATTTTGTTTTGACTTATATTCTTTGTCTCTTTTTTCTCTCTCACTCTCTCTCTCTCTCTCTCTCTCTCTCTCTCTCTTTCAGTCAGTTATATATGGATTCAGTTAAACATGCATGCACTTGCCTATTGTTTTATGACTAGATATGTTCCTTTTCTACATACTAGTGTGCAACATGTCCTTTTCATACCAAAAAACCCCCAGCCACAGAAACGCGGGATTCAGCCCTGCAAAATTTTTGCAGGGCTGAATCCCGCGTTTCTGTGGCTGGGGTTTTTTTTTTGCAATATTTGGTCTTTGGTAAGCATAAGACATATGGTAGAGATGCAATGGTCTAGGTATTAAGAGGTTATACCCTATAGGAATTGAGATCTTTAGCTACTAAAGGCTGAGTTTATACCCTACTGAAAACTTCTGGTCCTGATAATACCAAAACCAATTGAAAATCTGAAATTACATAGTTTCCTATGTATTGTAGCACCTAAAAACACTAGATAAGGCCAAAAAAGCCCCAGCCACAGAAACGCGCGAAACAGCCCTGCAAAAATTTTGCAGGGTTGTTTCCCGCGTTTCTGTGGCTGGGGCTTTTTTGGCCTTTTTTAAGCATATAATCATACAGAGGACCAAAGCACAATACAAAGACCCCCAATTAGATACAATTTGTGGAGAGAAGATAAGTTCAATTTTTTAGCACATTCATATACAGAACTAGACAAATGATGAATAAAAAAGTTTGTATTATCAAGACATTACATCATTTCTCAGCTGCCTTCAATTTCTCCACAACTTTCTTTCTCCTTCGGAGAGATTGAGGCAGCTGGTAAGTCAATACAGATCTTGATATTACATGGGGGTCTTGCATTCCAAGACTCATGGCGATACCTATTTGCCCTAATACTTTTCCTCTAAAATTAAGTCCTAAAGTAGTTACAACTAAGGATTTCCTAACCAAAATGACACAATTAGTGCCTTGGGTAATTGTACATAAACACAAAATCTTGCTAAGGGCCTTCAAGCACCAAGTGATGAAGTGCCCATCGGGACTGTAGTCTTTGTGTATGATAACAAAATCATCCTTTAGCAACTTTCCGATGTAGTTTGCCAAGGATGCACCACTCCCACGAGAAGCTCGATCCCCACCAGACCTTGCTGCGAACTTGTCGAGCTCAATTGATTCCTGTTAAGAACAAATGAGAATTCAAGCTCTTACAATGTTAACTTAAAATTATCGATTTATTTAATTCAATTACCACTTACATCATGAAGCTTGTCTTCTTCCTCCCCTCTTCCAGGGGCATCAAGATCAATGCTAGAGTGGGCCATGCCACTCTGCTCTGCTACATGGGATGTAGGAATTTTTTGCTTCAGTATCCTCTCCTGTGCTGCACTGAACTCCTCCTCTGTAGTAGAATTGTTGTCATCATTTAAAATATCAGCACACACCATTGATATGGTGTCTGCCACAGAATCCCCAAGTGGGATGGACTTCTTTTCAAGTATGTCAGATGTGTTGTCAAGTGGAACATCTGACATTGTGGAGAAAATACTCAAGCATTCATCTAGACGTAGACTGAATGCCTTCTCAATGTCATGGAGTAAAATAAATTCCTCTCCATCCACAACGATGCAGGAGAGATATTCAAGTTCCACCTCTGGTAATGTGGGCTCAGAGGGGTTGAGATTTGAAGGGGGGGCCTCCTCCATGCTTGATTGCACATGTAGTTTATCCTCAACACCACCAGGGAATTCTTGGTGGATTGTAATGCTTTCTTTGGAAAAATTTATGGCCTCTGGTTGAGGCTCATTCTTCTCCTTAACAAAACCCCCAGTGGCAAGGTTGGGGAGCTCAACAGGTGTAGGTTCCGGCTCCTCATTAATAATAAAATATGTTGTTGTAGTGTAGGATAGGTACTTTGTACCCATCCTCTTCTTTTTGTTAAGTTTTTTTACTAATGGCACAGAGTCATCTAGTAAGTGCCCAGCAGTTTCCGCAATTGCCATGAAGCGCTTAAGGCACTTCATGAAGGCTTCATCGCCTCTATGTATGTAGAGTAGAAGGTCACATGGAACCCATTTACCCTCATAAGGCGGTATTTCTATAGAAAAACGCAAGATGTAGTACTCAAGGAACTCTATGATTTCCTTGAGCACATCAGAGTTCAGTTGAATTGTTTTGTTTAGATCAGGGACCCTAGACAGTAGGTCATACAAGTGGTTCTGACCTTTGAACTCAGTTGATTCCAAGAACTCATTGAAGAGTTCACGTGGACGTTTGAGTTGCAGGGTACTGGAGGATGCGGCAGCCATTGCGCGTGATGCTAGCTTGTGTGCGTACTCTGCTAGTGGTTGTAGCTCTTCTTGGTTGCAAAAGTGAGAAATGAGAGAATAAGTGTTGCTTTTATAGTAGTTTCAAAATTTTAAAGTGAGTGGGACCCATTTTAAAACTAAAACTGATACCTTCAAATAAAACAATCATGCACAGAACTCTCAGAAAAAAAACTTTTGCTCATAAAAAGATTGAACAGAATCATTAACCAGAATAAGATACACGACAACACAATAGAAAAAAAAAATTCTCAGAACTTTAAAATTATAATAAATTGCCATTGGAAAAACCAAAGATTTGGCAAATTGTACATCATATTGAGATCAAAAAATTTTACATGCTACATGTCTTGCATGTTAAATACATTGTTGCAGATGTAGGATTATAAATGGAACATAGGTGTGTGTACACTGTAGCACTCAAATAGTCCTTGAGCTATGACAATGAAAGTTGAGTTCCATCCACACTCCATTCAAGGAGGACTTTAATTTTATCCTCCAACCTCTTACCAATCTGCAGACAAATAGAAAACTTTAAATGAACATATTTGAGTGTAAGAATTTGTATAAACAAAAGAAGAAATACCATATGCTACTTACCTTATGCCCTTGTATTCTGAACTTTGATTGATCCAGATCCTCAAATCCCATGATTACTAGATGTTCTCTCACGTTGGCAAGAGTCCAATGATGATTTACTGAAATAACTTCCATTTCATTGTTGAGTAGATTTATCTTAATTTCAAATGAAATTAAAACACCCTCAGAACTTTGTAATGGTATCCATTCACCAAGTTTACACATCCAACGATCATAATAGAATCTAATGTACAATGAAGTACGATGTTTCAAGTATCGAAATCCTATGCCTGTTGCACCAATTTTACAAATGTATCTATCCCCTTTGGTGCATCCTTCTACAAGTCCCCATTTTTCACCTAGCAATCACTCTACCTGCTCATACGTGATATCTTTTAACATGAACATTGTTGACGTCTCTAGAATTGTGAATATCTGAAATAAATGTACAAAACAATGAACAGGAACACACCAATGTAATCCTATAGATCTTGAAACTCTTGTAAATTTCAAAGAGTTGTGTATGTCCATCACCATCTTATGCTTCTTAGATTTTAATGTCCATACATCAGGTTGCAGCCACTCAAGCTTTAAGAGAGAATCTACCTTAATCATCTCTAACTTGCCAAAATCATTTGATGAAGAGGGTACAACATATGTATGTGTGTAAAAGAAAACTCTCTCACATAATAGCTGAGCAGGATGGGCTTGTGGAAAGACTATCGACCCAACATCTGCATGCAATGCTTGGAAAGTACCTGTAAGACTATGAAGTGGTTGTTCTTCCACCAAGGTAGAAGGAAATATGTCTACAACAAAAAAATACACAACTTATCTAGGTATATTCTGAAATTTGGACAAAAGTCAATGAGTAATACTTACAGTTGATAGGATATCTCATTTTGTTTGAGTTTTCCAATTTCATGGTTGACATTGTGAACACATGTTGTACAATGGCAACAGTTTCACCATTTTTGAGCTTTTTGAAGCCTAGTAACTTCCCTTTCCAATGAAGATCCAAGTTTCCACGATCTCTCACACGGTGAGGACCAACACCAGAGGGTTGCATGTACACCCATGCACCTTTGCAGAACTCCTGTCCTAACCAAAATCCTTCTGGAGCCTTGATATTGTGACATTTTATCGCGATAACCTCATCTTTTGGACGTCTATGAGATTTAGGTTTCTCCATTGGAGATCAGGCTATGGAAATGATAGTAGGAATTCAAAGAAGATGATGCATAGAGAAAGAAATGGAGATGCAGGAGCTGCAATGGTGTGCTAGGGAGAGAAAGTAGTGGAAAGAGATGACTTTTTGGGACCTGGGTATGAAAATGGGAGGTTTTGGAGGGAGAAAGTTGCATTTTGAGTTATTTTTGAAAAAGTCACTTTTTTCACTTCAGTTCATGCACGGATTTTGATTTAGAACCCAAAAATAGCACTTTTGATCCTAAAAAGTGGTTGAGGGACCATTAAATGGTGTTATGATGAGTTTTATAACTTTTTGAAAATTTTGAATTTTTGGGCCCAGGTAAGTTACGAGATTCCTTTCTCTCTTTAGAGGCAAAACCTGAACATAGGGGAATCCTGTCCCCTCATCCCCCTTCAGCCTAGTGATTTATAGGCTATAGACTGTGTCCACCACCCTCCTCTCATTGGTCCATCACTAATCACTCCTTAATCCAAAAGGCCCATGCAGGGTTCATTTTTTTCCCTAATGTGTGGGAGATAAATTAATCTCTTGGTGTTATAAGAAGCAACATATAGTGCTTTGTCATCTACAAAAGTAGAATATAAAGGTATGGTTGAAGCTGCAAAGGAGCTTATATGGTTGAAGACACTGTTAAAGAGTTTTGACATCATTCAGAGTACACCCACTATTCATGGAGATAATATGACTTCATTGTATCTAGCTACTAACCCTGTGGTTCATGCCACGACTAAGAATATTGAGATCCAATATCATTTCTTGAGAGAGAAGGTGTTTGATAAAGAAATTGAATTCATATAAACTTCTACAAAAGATCAGATTGCAGACATGTTAACCAAAAGCTTGGATGGATCTAAGTTGCAGAGGTTCAAAGACATGGAAAGTATAAAGAAGATGGAGAAATTCACAATTGATGATTGAGGTGGAGCTGTTGGTGCATGACAATCACCAATTGAGGATTTGGAGAAGTTTTGAAGTCAAAAAAGAAAGTAAAGATCAAAGTTTGAGTTTTGAAGATGAGTGCATCGTCAAAAGGTGAAGACTTGTATATACATGTACATCAAGCTTGTAATTAGTCCACTTATGCCTTTGTAATGTTGATGTGTTTGTACATATATGCCTATATGTACCAGTATGGAGTCAACACATATATGAGAGCAGAGATATAGAACAAGAATAGATGAGTAGAAGAAGAAAATGCATGATGAATGTATGAGATGCATCAATCAGATGTTTTCCATGAGAATAGAAGAAAACTTTTGAAATGTGTGTCACGATCTTTTCTCCATTTCTCTTTCTATACTTGATCATTTAAGGAGTATTTTTCTAGATGTCTAAGTCCATAGTTAATGTATCTATGGTCAAGATTTGAGAGTCTAATTGTAATCCAATGCATTAGAAGTTGCAGGTTCCAAAGTTGATTACATAGAAGAATAGTTTGAGACATAGGTAATTTGTTTGGAGGAAATCTCAAGAACTACTGCTTATTTTAGAGAGATTTAACTTCAAGAAGGTGTGCAGACATTAGGCAACAGGTTGTATAAAGTTTCATTGAAACCTTTACACATTTGATTAGTTAATGAGTGAATTAAGTGCAACAGACTTTTCTATGTGATGAGTTTTTTCATAGTTAACACAAGTCTTGATAATTGGACAATAGATTTCAAGAATTGGTTGTGTTTATGAGCTATTATTGATATAGAGGTGCTCTAACATCGATAACTTGTTCTTTTGGATATTAATCATCTCCATTAAATACCTACTCAAAACTAGGTTTTCCTTGGGAATTTGAGTCCTCACCAAGATTTTTTCTTCAATAATTAGCATGGATATGAGATCAGCAAAATTTAGAATTTTTTTTCCTAGGATCTATAGAAGTTCTAAATTGTTTGTATGTACTTCCTAAAACATCAAGGCACACTTGCACCATATCATCATCATCATCTAAACGCATGGCAATAGATGCATTTGGTCACATATGCTTTTGATTTTTAGGGTGTAGTCACTTACCGACATGCCCTTTTTTCTCTACTGTTTGCAACTCGTTCTTGAGTTGCAATTTTTGTGCCCTTGTATTGGTCTCTTACAATGTGACCAAACTATTCCAAACATCTTTTGGAGCTTTTGTATCCCATATGTGCCCAATCATGCTATCCTCTATGCTAACAAATAGCCATTACATTACTTTTCATGCTTCTTGATTTCATTCTTCATATGATCTTAACTGGTCCGCAGCTAATTCCTCTCTAGTAATTGCAGAGCATTTACATTCTCTCCTTTGATGTACTTCTAGTATCCTTTTCCCATCAAAGAAACTTTTTATTCTGAATCTTCAAGCATGGAAGTTGTTCTTGTCTAGCTTATGACTCATAAGAAGACTCACTCCTTCTGCACTTTCCATTTTTGTAGCAATTCACAGCACTACAAAAACACTAGAAGCAATACCACTGGTTGAATATGGTCACACTATGATGTGATACTTTGATATGAGAAAAAACTATTTTTGTGTGTCAAGAGTACATGAAATCGCTTGAAATTTTGGATCCAGAATATTTGAGTGGTGCATAATAGAATGCAAGTTACAATTCTGCAAACGAAGCTAATTTTTTCATGGGCCCCACCTTGTGGGCTCCAAATGGAGGTTGAGATAGCTCCAAAATAGATACCTAAGAGAAACATTTGCATCTAAAGGGATAACTCTCAAAAATATTTTGATGTCTTCTACCTTCATGCCAATTTTCATAGCAATCTGAGGTCATTTGTAAATCCCACTTTCTCCATGTGTTCTTGCATACTCTTTCCTCTTGGCATTGTCCAAAAGCTCTCTACAACCACACTAGCTCTAATGCAATGTCATGAGGAACTTGAGATAAGGAAGAGAGCTCTCTCATACAGACTCACACTCAAAGAGGAGCACACATAGAGCTTGTGGCAAGGAAGAATGATCTTCTTCTTCTTCTTATTGTTCTTCTTTTACATAAATATAATGTACAAGAATTACCTAATACAACAATACAATTAGTGCAATATATGATCAACACTACATAAGAAAAAATCTAATGTTCATGAATGAGTGAGCTTCCAAAACAAGTGTGCCATCACTCTCCATAGATGAATCTTATAAAGCTCACTAACGTATCTCTAACATATACCGGCATGACTACTGTACATATGAGAAAAAATAAAACAGTGACACGTGTCATCCTCATTTCACATATGAATGGACTTGACAAGAAAGAAGAAATTAGTATGGGTAATTAATGTAAATAAGGATTGGGCAATATGGCATGACCTCTTGCAACTCTCATTTTGTGAGAGCTAAAGTTGACATTTCGTTTTTCTCAATGCCTATTTACTATTAACATAGTTTATATCATGCCGCCATGGCAATGGACATCATATCAATAACTCTCTCTCTCTCTCTTGCTCTCTTTCTTTCTTTCTCTCTCTCTCTCACTCTCTCTCTTTGTCTCTCTTGTATCTCTCTCTCTCTCTCTCTCTCTCTCTCTCTCTCTCCCCTTCTTGCTTTTCTCACTCCCTCTCTCTCTCTATCTCTCTCTTTCTCTCTCTCTCTCCATGAGCATTGGTATTATTTCAAAAAAAGGATTACATTCTCCATTTATCCTTCATAAGAATTAATTAATCTTTTTAATTGAAATCTCTTTAAAAGTTAAATAAGAATCTTAAACTTTTTTCTGATTCCCCCAAAAAAATGGGCATAGCTAAAATTTCATTCAACTTTTGTAAATAGCCAAGGTTTTGTGCATGATCATTTCAATACTCATGTTTCTTTTGTGAAAATAAAAGGCCGAGAATTTAAAATTTGTAATAATATGATGTTTCTTTAGCCCACTGTTTCACCAACACCTATTGGCACACAAAAGACAACTTGGTTAGACGAAGGATATAGTAAATGCATAAAGCAAGATAATAAAATGTAGTTGAGAACCATTGAAGTTGGCTTCGACCCATCAAAAGGAGATTAATTTGGAACTAAAACCTTTCTTTCTACACTTATGTTCTTTAATAGAAAGAAAAGCCGCACTTATGTTCACATCATCAGACAACAGCCAACCTTTCAAGTAGTGGAACTACCAATAGAAGTTATCTACCAATAGAAGATTTAATAGCTCTAACAATACATTTGCCAACCATGTTTAAAGTTAGCTATATGGGACATAGAATACCCAAATGACCTTCTTTATTTGGTATATATATATATATATATATATATATATATATATATATATATATATATATATATATATATATATATATATATATATATATATATATATGTATGTATGTATGTATGCACCGAGAGAGAGAGATGGCTAACATTTTACGACATCACATAAGCAAGATGGGTCATCTCTATTGTGACTCCTCTTTACTTTTATTAAATAAAAAAGATATTTATGCATAAGCCATGGTCTCTTGATGTTTTCACTTCATGGAGTGGATTTTCATGAGAAGCGTCCTCTTCAAAACTTCTCAAGATGCGCTTATGCACATACCTTACACAATTTCCTCTCTGATAACCCTTCTTACATTAGGGCAAAAAACAGCGACAAAAAGGCTATTTGCTAATGAGAGATTAAGGAAATTGACAAATAGAGTCTTTCCAAATGTACGAGAATATAACATTGTTGTCTCCTTTAACCATATGAAGAAATGCTTTTTGTAATACAATATTCTCTAAAAGGGCCGCTAAAGTGATGAAGATTCTCATATTAAGTGTACAATTTTTCACTTTGATGCAAAAAAAGATATTTTTGCATGCTACACAAAGCATATTCTCAAATTTCCTAGAAGGAATTGATTTTTGAAGATACGAAATATTGTTGGGCTCACAAAATTTCCTGATCATTCAGTGACAGGGTTTACATCCAATCGAAAGTTTCCACGTGTACGAAGCCGTTT
Source organism: Ceratopteris richardii (assembly GCA_020310875.1). Classification (NCBI taxonomy): domain Eukaryota; kingdom Viridiplantae; phylum Streptophyta; class Polypodiopsida; order Polypodiales; family Pteridaceae; genus Ceratopteris; species Ceratopteris richardii. Next base: position 1,346,268 of record CM035427.1, read on the forward strand.
TCTTTATAAATACTGCCAAAATTTGTGAATGTCGGTTTCTCACTTTGAATGTTCTTCTTCTTCTAAGTTCAAATGGCTTCTTCTTCTCATCGTCCTTCCAATCGTGTAACCTCATGTGAGGTTTAAAAGAGAAGAGAGGATTCTTTGTGGAAACCTCTTTCTGTGAAAGTAAATGAATGGGCAACTATGCTTCCTAGCTGTAGAGGTGCCCATAAAGTCTAGCGTGCCAAAAGAGATAACACAAGAAACCATTCAAAGCGATGTATTCTCAATTTCAAATTGAAGACATGCGATTAGTTTGCATGAGTACAACATGTGTACACCGCTAAGGATCGTGTTCTAGAAAATCATCTACAATTCCCTTCATAGTGTAAGTGAAGTTTTACAATGCTCTTCTATCATTACAGTTGTTTTTGTATAACAAAACGTATATTTTTGTACTACAAATATCTTTCTTTCCAATATTGTGGAATGGCAACCTGTTGAATGTTTAACAGGAACATTCAGAGTTCTTCATAAGGAATGTGCAGAACTCATGTATGCAGACAAATCTATTCAATTTCTCAATAGCATAGAGTTATTTGTCCATTATGCAGATTATCAAGTGCCATGAGGGAGGCGTTCTTATGGAAACCTTGTACATGTACGTGCTCCTTGCATCTTTTGATTAGATTGGGATGCTCCTATTCACTCAACAGTTTCAAGTTTTCTATGCAAAATGAAATTTGACATCGAAAAGCCAATGTCAGGAGGCCGAATTTTGAGAAGGATAAAGATTCAATGGCTTTTGCCTATTCATGACTTTGTAGCATGGTTTAAAAGCATGTTATTATAGAACACAAAAACAATGTGGTTGAATAGGAGAGTCTCTATTTTAGAGATTGATGATGTTTTAGGTAGGGAATGGGATAGCAAAGAAGTTCAAAAGCTAGGTGACATTATTTTAGGTAAAGGTAGTCCAAATTCTCTTTCAATCTCATATCAGATATGTCGACAATCTCTGGTTATAGGATATGACTATAGAAGGTGGAAAAAATCTTGGACTTTGGATAGCCTTGGATAGTTTGAGTTGGAAGTATTGATTCATCCAGATTTTCAATCAAGGAAGATAATTGTCACTGCAAATTGGAATCTCAGAAATGTAGCGGACTCCTAGAATACCTTGATGAGGTATCGTCACAATTTAGATTCTCAATGGATGATGCAATAGTTAACATTAGATCAGAGAAATCATTATCTTGCATAACTTGCCTGCCACCAAGGGTGATTAAGTTTCAACCCTTAAGGTTGTAACAAGTTAACCCTTGACATTCTTACATAATGTATCTCCCTCTTATAGAAGCTCCTATTGATACTTCCATTGATTTTTCTTGCAAGATGGTGACAAAGAATGTGTGTTAAATTATGTATTTTAAATGTCTATATTCATATTGTCATTTTTTAATTTAATTTCAAGATTTTGATGAGGTTCTTATTGTACAATGATAAGAATATAATCCAAGACATTGTTAGATAAGAAGACAATCAAGACATTTGCAGGAGTGAGTTGATGACTTCAATTATTCCCCTTCATCTAAACTCATATTGGCATTTTTTTTTGTTTAATCTTAACATCTTGAAGAGGTTTCAACTATACATCTTAACATATTGGCATTTTAATCAATTACACTAGAACTTGGATAAGTAAATTCTAGGTGAACAAGAGATCTAGAATTCAATAGCTAGTTTCAATGAAATTATTTGAGTTTATCCAAGGTCCACATTAGTTTCAATTAAATTATTTGATTCTATCCATCTTTTCTGTCCTCAAGTTATGCAAGAGAAAGTATCATTGTGTTCGTAACAAGTTATATTAAAGAGGGTGGAGAACCTCATCCAAATTCCAATCCAACGTATGATATTTCAAAATATGTAGAGCATGAATAAAGTCATAAAATAGAGGAGACGAGATTAGAGAAGACAATCGATTCAAGCGACTAGCACAATCTGAACTTCTTGGATTGACCTTATCGCTTGGATCGGTTGTGTTAGCAAACTACCAAAAGAGACTTCAAAATGTGACCTTTGCGTAAAGGTTTGACTCATGACTATAAAAACAACTTGCAAATCAGCTCATCTCATGCAAGGTTGCTTAAAGGGGATGCTATGTTTAAATGGATAATACGATCGATGCAAGTGATAGGGGAAGTCCAAAATTCTCTGATTCCCCATATCACTTGTATCGGTCGTGTCCTCTTTCTTCTTTAAGTTCTTCTATATCTTCTCCAATTTAAACTTTCCAACAAGAATGAAGCAAGAAACCCACAATGCAGTCATATTTGTGAAACAAACAAAATTTGTTGGACCATGCAATGAACTTTTGTTAAACTCTCAAGGGGTTCAATACAACTATATATTTCTCAAGGCATATAAATATGGTTAAGGCAAATAAATATGGTTACAATGACAATCTTCCACATAAAGATTGGCATAAGTACATACAATTTGTACATATATAAATCCTCCAATCATGTTGGTTTTACAATAGATTTCCATCTTAGACTCAAAATGATTCATCCCTTTCTATCCTTTTTGGAGCCCTCTTTTCTCTGATGCTTGTGGCCCTTTTTGGAGCTTTCACCTTGACTCATTTTCTTAGTCCCATGCTTCAATGGTGAGTGAAGAGGATGCCCTTTCTTTTTTTCTTCAGACTTCCTTTTGTATGGTCGAGGGGATGGAGGTGAATGTGGATCATTGGGGCAGATAGCATCATTGTTTCATAATGCCATTTATTGCTCTCTCTCTGCTCAAGATGATCCATGCATCTGGACAATCTAATAAATTCAATTGAGGACTGTAAAACGTTCTTTCCAAGAATAATACATCATTTGCAATCACTCTGCAACCACATGACATTGCGTCTTTCTACAATGGCACATGAATTTGTATGTATCCAAATTGTTTTTGTTCATTCAATTTAGCAATTCCAGGAAAAATTTCATCAGTATGCATCTTGAGAAGCTTTGCAACACTGCATTGTAAAGTGAAAATTAGAATGGATGGCATGGCTCTTAAATAGAGAACAACAAAATGTATAGCAACATACACTTTGCAATTCCCATGTTGTGATTTAAAAGAATTGAGGAAAAGAGCTTGATATGCATTGAAGTCAACAATAATAATACTCCAATGGCCTGTGTCAATGAGTTGCATGTAAATATACTTTCTTTAATGAAACAAATGTACTTTTCAAAATGAAGATGAATACTTACTTTTCAATATATGGGTGGATAACACATTCTACCTCTTCTGTAAAATTCTCTAGAAAGGATTTGGCATCTCCATGTTTATGCAAAAAACACTATGTCACCAGAGGATCTATGATAAATACGTTTCTTATAACCGCTTCCTCACATTGTTGAAGAAGAACCCTACAAAGCAAGAAATAAAAATTCTGTTAGGGAACTAGAAAATTAAGCAATACAAGATCACTTTATGGCCTCTAGATAATACTTGAGTGAAATGTTGGCTACACTATCTGATATTTCAACATGAAACTCCCTCAACATTTTGTTGTCTTTTGGCCGTATGTCAAGGAACCATTCATCCTGCCATGACATTGCAACATTAACTATTATCTGCCCATCTCCTTTCTTAAGGAGCCCTTTATTTGCTTTCTGTAACTTCTGAATCTAGTTTAAGATGACACTTTCCTCTGTAAATAATCCCTACTTTTTCCTCTCCTCCTCACTATTTGCTGCAATTCTAGTTTCATGGTCATGAGTGACCTGCGGTTTGACCTCTTCAATGACAACTATTGTTTTAGGTGCTCCGGCTGGAGGTATATTTAAAATATCAAAGAATGTTTTGTCATGGTGATCAATAGGAACAAGAGATTTATCAGATTTATATCTTATTCTTGATACAATAACATAATCCTTCGCCATTAGTGTTACCCTGTGAGAATGAGCAGCACATAAATAGGCATCATTCATAAAGTCAATAGCAAAGTTCTCTACAGCTTCTTGCAAGCATAGGAGTGCTTGAGTTTGCCACCTCACATTGATAAAGGATGAGGTCTTCATCAAAGAACAGAGATTGGCTCTGGTCTGCTTGACAACTCTCATAAATGGAAGTCTAGGGATCAGTAGTCCCAGAGACTTTTGAGCCCTTCTTATTTCCCTCAAGGACTTTACATGGTACTTGAACCTTTTCTTTGAAGGCTTCTCTAATGCATTGCCTTGAATCTTTTGGGGACCTTTCTCCTAGACATTTTGCTCTTGGGCATTTTATTCCTGGGCATTTTGGTCCTGACCCTCAGGGTACAACTTTCTTGCTATCGTTTTGGTCCTAGACATAACCTCCACAAAGTGAGAGTCTTAAGGCATGGAAGTGGAAAGGCAAGGCAACTTACTCTCAAAAACTTTGATCAAGGACTCTTTCCATTGTCAGAGACATGACCGATCCAAGTGATAAGAGTCATTCAAAAACCCTCGGATGTCCCTAATCATTTGCATCGATCGTGCTTCTAATCCTCATGAAATATCAGTGAATTCCATTTCCCTTGGAATGCATTACATCTAATTCTTAACCAAATAAAACATTACTTCAAAGCTCTGATCAAGGATGCCATTTAAGAAGCATGACCAATCCAAGCGATAAGGGTCATCTAGAAATCCCCCGATGTCCCTAATTGCTTGCATCGGTGGTCCTTGTAATCATCATGAAATATCAATCAATACTATTTTGAATATAGCTTACAATGCATAATAGCTCAAACTTCACTGAGCAAAACATAACTTGCAAGCCTTGATCAAGAACTCGATGTCATTTAAGAAACATGACTGATCCAAGCGATAAGGGTTATCCACAAATCCCGGATGTACCCTATCGCTTTGATCGGTTGTCCTTTTAACCATCATGACATATCAATCAATTCTATTTCCACTATAGCAAACAATCAAAGGAAACATTATTTTAAAGCCATGATAGAGTTTTAGAATCATGACCCACCCAAGCGATAAGAGTCATCAAAAAACATCCGGATGTCCCTCGTCGCTTGGATCAGTCGTGTCCATATTTCCTAACACAAAAAGCGTTCTCTATAGAAATTCTTAAGAAGCAAGTAAACAACTTGATGGGAATGGTAACTTGATGATTGGAAAGTGTTGAGAAAAGAAATGAGAGAAAGTGAATAATGAAGCTTAAATAGGTCTCAAAACTAAGGTGATCGTTGGTGCCACATGGCATGCCATGATTGGTCCACATCATCTAGTCATTGCAAATTCCAATGTTCTTTGCCATGTGGTATGATTTGAGTGGGCCATGTCATCTATCCGTTGGGATTCCCAACGTACCTTTGCCATGTGGCACTCATTGATTGGTCCACATCATCTGACCGTTACTCTCTCCCTCCTCGCTTATAAATAGCAATTCCCTTCACCAATTCAAATATTCATCCTTCATAGAATTTGTCTCATTACCGTGCATAATTTTCATTCATCCCTGACACGACGGATACAAGCGATTTTCCCCGTTTGACCCACCTTGACTAGCTTGAGTCGCTTGCATCGGTCGTGTTCTTCTCTAGGACATGCAAGAGAAGTTGTAGCTTAGACGGAGGGGATGAATGAGATCCTTAGTGTCTCTCCATGAGAGAAACTGCTTGATTTCATGGTTCAAGAGGGTTTAACTTTAGATTACTTTCATGATGCAATGACGATTTTCAACCCCAAGATTGATTTTGAGAAACTCCTAGAGAAATAAAAAAGTTTTCTTATGTATGAGTGGGAGAAATTCTTGAGGTTGATCAATGGAAAGGAGCTTTCTACATCTCAAAAAACCTATGTCCATCCTCACATCTTTGGAAAGAACCCAATAGATAGGGCAAAAATCACAAAAAAATGCAAAAGGATATCCCCTTTGCTAGGGAAGCTAGATTTATGCCTAGAAAATGAAAAGGATTATTGCTTGCTCCCTTTAAACATTGCTTTCTTGATACGGCTTGATCACATCTCAATTGAAAAGGAGGAAAGTGTTCATGTTAAAGATGAGCCTTTCTTAGAGCTGACACTTGAGGGAAGCTCAAAAAGTATGAAAGGTATCATGGAGATTGTTGAGGAGATCAATCTCCAAGCAGACGAAGAGCAGGTCAAAGGTTTTGATGTGGCTACTTTTAAAGTAGAGACTGCAATAAGAGAGCCAACTGAAGAAGTTCTAGTGTCTGAGAAGTCCCTACTTCTCCCAAATCTACCATTTTACTTTATCTCTAAAAAGGAGTTTATCCCTCTATTTTACATTCAGGAACTTTTGAACCTTAGGGAGGACTACTTCCTTGCAGCTATAGCTAAGTCAAAAGAAGTTGCAAGGAGATTCATCAATGAGAAAGGAGAAAGAAAAGAAGAATTTATGCGTCTTGATTTGGATTTGTCAAATGAAGAATTCAAAGATTCATCACAAGCTCTTTCAAAATGCTTTGAGAAAGCTAGCTCTGAGAAGCCAACACTTGCCGATGAAGAGTTTGATGAGTATCAAAAGCAACTTGGAATATACTAGTCTGGGCGTAGCTATTCATTCTTTGATGTTGCTAAGGACAAAGGAACACTATGTATTGGCTCAAAAGAGCTCATTGAGCAGGAAGATGAGGTCAAGGTATGTAGTTTAATATATTCTCATGAATTTTAGGGTTAGGAAAAGAGATGCGACCGATGCAACATCTTTAGCTTGTATCGGTTTCTCCAACATATCCATTTATAGAGTGAGAAATCGATCACGGCCGATGCAAATAACAAGGCCCATCAGATATTTTCCATTGGGCCTTATCGCTTGCATCGGTCATGTCTTTGCCTTGCATGGTGCAATGAAAGGTTACATTTTATCATGTGAAAAACATCATTTTCTCCATACAATTTATGTTCTGACCGATGCAAGCGATTAGGACCATCGGTTATTACCCAATGGGCCTTATCATTTGTATCAGTCGTATCTAGGAGTTGCATGCAGCATTGATAATACACATCTATCTATGTAAGAATTCACCTTCCTCAACAAAAAATTACATGTTTCTAGGTAATTTACAAAGAGATATTGATAACCACTGATGCAAGTGATAAGGACCATCTAAGTTTCTTTGAAGACCCTAATCGCTTGAATCAGTCGGGTCTCTTGCTTTTTGTCTCTTTGTTTCAAGTTACTTTTCATGACTCCTTAAGTGTGCTTGCATTTCATCTTACCTTGTGTATCTGATCTTGATTTTCTATTTTTACCACAGTTAACTATATTGGATGAAGACAACTACCCTGGCAGGGGGAAGGGAACAAGAAAAACCATAGAAGAGAAAGGAAAAACAAAGGTGGATATTTATTCAATTATCCACTATCTTCCAAAATTGAACCCAAACTCTTTTTGTGTTATTCACAAGCACTATAGTGAGGATCCAGACCTTGCAGTGTTCTCCTTGAGGACTCTATCAAAATACATGGGTTTTACTCCAATACCCTTTAATGGTTTTAGAGTTTGCTGCTATATATATATATATATATATATATATATATATATATATATATATATATATATATATATATATATATATATATATATATATATATATATGTGTGTGTGTGTGTGTGTGTGTGTGTGTATATTGAGAATCTAATATTTGTAAGCCTCAGCGCCTATGTAATGTTCTCATTTTCTTTTTCCAATCATGCGACACATGGACATGAGCATCATATCACTCACCATATATGCATGATATATCCATCGTGGGGCTTTACTCATATGTATTCAATGTGGGACTTGACTGATCATATGCATACACCACTTGAAGCCGATAGAGAAATTGAAGGTAGACATCCTCTAACTATTCAAGCCCTGGCTAAGGTTTGTGAGGCAAAGATCCAAAACTCGCCAAAAAATCTTTTCTTTGCCCTGTGGGCAGATAGGATGACGTGCACTAGGAGTAATGGATACATTCGAACAAAACTTATCTATTGTCAAGAACCTATATTACCAATGGAGTCACACGCTTTAGCATGGACTAAGGATCAGATGTCAAGAGAGGATCTTCTAGTAGTACTTATTCTTCACTTGGAGAAAGGAAGGAATCTGATAGAAGAAGCTGCAATTAAGCTTGGAGCATCAAGAGAAAAGAATAGAGATAGCCTTCGACAAGTCCATAGATTGAGACCCAAAAATCTGAATGAAGGAGATTGGGTACTTGTCTATGATAGTTCGTTTGACACACAATATGAAGCCCGATGCGAATTCGTGAAGAGATGGTTTGGACCCTATGTGATATGCAAGGTGTTCAATAATTGCACATACTCACTCAGAGAGTTGGATGGATCAAAAATAAAGGACTTGAAGAGGAGAAAGAAGATGAAGAAGATGAGGGACTTATTGAAGAGAATAAAGATGGAGAAGATAGATAAATAAAATTTGAAAACAAAGAATTTATACATATATGCATGTAAATATTGATAGTGTAAATATGTAAGAAGAATAACTCGATATTAAATAATGTGAATGTCCAAAGGTAAAATTCTACATTGAATAATATAAGTTTGTAAACATGAATGCATGTTGATGTACATGAATAAAGATTACATGCATGATCATTTGTAATGTGTCTTTCTTTGTAGGTGCAATTGTAGAAACAGATAAAGAGTTGTGATTCAATCACGGAGGGAGATTTTTTAGATGAAGGAGAGACATTATCTCGGAAGAAATTCAGTTCGAGATAGAATTGTAAACTTAAATCAAGTTAGAAATAGAGCTTTGAATCAAATAAGGAATACATCTTTAGTACAATCTCCTATTGATGATTTTAGTTCTAAATATTTACTTCCTATGCCTATAAATTATTTGGCACATGGAACAATGATTGAAGAAGTGCCATGAGCTGGAATAGCTTCAAATGAAACCAATATATACATCCAAAACAATCTAGGGCTAGAGCTTTGAGTCGAGATAGAAATATAAATCTAAATCAAGCGAAGAATAGAGCTCAGGCTGAAGCTGGAAGGATGCCTCTCAATGAGTCCTCATTTTATATTTTCTTGTCCCTTTATATGTTCCCCATGATTGTAAATATCATAGAAGAAAGAGAAAAGGGTTGAGCAAGAATATATTGTGAAATGGTTTTAGACCAACATGAGAGTATCTCGCTCAGTTTGATGAATATATTTGTGAGTACTTATTCCCTCTGTGGAAAACCCAAACAGGGGCCTTCGTATATAGGCATCCATAAAAGTTAAATTGAAAAAGGCCAAAGGATTACAAGTTAGGAGTCAAAATTTGCTATTGTATATAAATAAGAGTAAATGATGTCCTCTAGCTTTGTCATCTGTCTTGTGTATATGTGTGTATTATATGATCATGTCTTGTTTCAACATTTAGCTTCAAAAAAAGTTCTTAAAGAGAATTGATGTTGTATATAATGGAATAAAATGTCTAACAATTTTTGTCGTGTTTTTCAGAAGAAACAAAAATCACATTAGCAAATGAAAGGCAACGAATCAAAATGAAGGAAGTAGCGGTGATCAAGGGTGCAAAATTGGAACAACTTCTGATCCCGCACAAGTGAGATGTTATTCTTTCAGTTTGTTATTCCTCTTGTATATATGTGTATATAAAAAGAACTACAAGATTGAGCATATGATACATAAAGAAATGCATAAACTTTAAGAGAATTAAGTAGGCCAAAGATTTCATACATCTATTGAGATTGCATGTGATGCATGAAGGACCGGGTTATGCAAGTACGATTAGAAATCTGACTAGAACGTTCAAGAGAACGACCTCGGAAGATGAAGAAAAGACTTGAACTGAGTACCTGTATATAACAACGTTCATGAATGCCTGTCGAGTGAGATGCTTTGACTTTTGCTTTTGATCTCTTGTGTCATCCAACCTTTAGATAAATTATGTTTTAAAAAGAGTCTTGAAACATCATCCACCTATATATGTGTACATGTATGTGTTGCTGGGCACTACGATGCGCTCGTAGGTGGGTAGAGCTACCTAGTTGGGTGATCAGGGCCACAAACCGATGCTAGTTTCCTTCTATGGACTAACTTGTATGTTTTCATGCATCCATACCGATCGGTAGGCAGTTGGAGTCACTATGATCGGGTGGTCAAGGTCATGAGCTGATGTTGATATTGTATGGGGCTTACATTGTGCATTGTTCACTATGCCAGGTTGATAGACAAGTGGGCTAAACCTAGCTAGGTGTACAGGTCCATGCAATGCACCCGATTCTGGCATAGGCCGGCATGTGTAAATAAAGAATAAATGAATAAAAATAAATGAAGCACAAAAGGAAAGAAAAATAAAATAAAAGTAAAAGAAAAATAAAAAAAGCTATGATGGAGGTTCAAACCATGGGAGATCAATAGCGAAGCCTAATTCTAGTTTCATAAATCGAGTTAGTAAGCATTGGAATGCATATGCTTAGGATGTGCTACCAAATCTGACCAGGTTGAGTAAACAGAAGAGCTAAGAAGCTTTAAGTTCACTCATGCAATTACTACTCTAAATGTATTATTGTATCTTAATAGGTTGTATGTGATGCTTGTGTCTAGCTTCTTCTCTTACTTCATGTCAATTTTTATGAATTTTCAGATTTCAAGCATGTAATTAAATTTTCTTTAAAATTTTGTTTATTTTCCATGACTATTTGATGCTCATTCACATTTTTTGATATGTATATAGGTTGACACATCCAAAGGATGCATAGGTTCAAAGGGGGTGGATGTGGCTAGATTCAAACCCACACCACAACCAAAAGGATACATCAAAATGAAGATGACATTTATCTAGCATCAAATTAAACAATGAAAGAAGATCTTGGTGAGTTCTATCTTGGAAAGTAATCTCTATTGTATGTAGTTATGAGGTTTTAATTCCAAGGTAGACATCGAGTTTCCCATTGCATTTCTATTGTATTTTCATGAGCATTAATATGGAAATGGTTTTACAAATATGCATACGTGTATATACGTGAAGTTGTATGACTCTTGTGACAACTGCATTGAACATTTTCTTTCGAAAGTATAGTGGGAGATCAATTTTCTTTTCGAATGGAGATAATCATAGTGATTGTACACCACCAAGGACAATCCAAGGCAGCTAAATTGTTGATGTATGAAACACCACAAGAAATGAATTAATGTGACACTAGAACACCTCTATGGTCACCATTAACTCATTGCCACTCCAAACTTTGAGAAATGATAGCCTAAAGTGAGAACTTTGCTTCTACAGAAATTCCTAGTCATCGAAATGACATACCTTCAGTATTTTGTTAATTTCTCCTAGCTCAAGTATTATTTCTCCATGAAACTTTATAGGCTGAAACTAGAAGAGTAGAGCTTTCCAACAAGCTATCATATGCATCAAACGGAGCTCTAGAACTCAAGTTATGGCCTTCACAAGATGACCCTGTATGACCTTCCAAAACTAGAAAATTTGCCTGTTTTAGTATTCCTGGTGTCCAAAAATAAAAAATTCGATGCCTAGCATCGAATTTCAGTGAAGGTCGATGCCGGGCATCGACTTTGAGCTTTTTTAGGCCCTTTTTCTGCACCAGAAACAGCTTCTTTTACACACACATGAAGAAGATGACTTATATGCTAGAAGTCGATGCCTGGCATCCATTTTATGCTGGAACTCGATGCCAGGCATCGAGTTGCTCCACAAACTTCATATTTTTAGAAGATTCAACAACCGTTAACACACAGAGAATGAAAAAATGACTTATTAGCCAAGATTCGATGCCAGGCATCGAATTGCTCAGAAAACATGAACTTTTGAATTCATCACACAGTAGGCAAGCATGGAGATGATGGAGAGAGACTCATACACAGAACTTTACTCAGTTCTTTCTCATAGCTATGAAAACTCAGAAGTTTTACAGATGCCTTCTCGCTCAGAGAAGCCCGACTATACACAGTCGTATAAAATGAACTCCTTCTTCTACTTCTTCTCTCTTGCTCTCTCTCTCTACGTCAGTTGATACAAACTAACTTATATAGATTTTCGTATCTCGTGATTTTAAAAAAAACTTCTAGAACTAAAGGGAACTAACTTTACAAATATGATACACTTGTGAATTTGTCCCTTCACATAGGCATGGGGTTTTCTTCCTAAGATTTGACCTTCAAATATATAACCAATTAGTGATTGTTTCTCCAACAGCTCCCCCTCAATCACTAATTGACATTCCCTGTTTCTTCATATCATCTTCTTTTCTTTTACTCCTGCCATGCTTTTGAATCTGCTGGTCTTCACACCATCCAAGCTCTTTGTCATTATGTCTGCTAACTGATCTTTAGTAGAAATGTACTCCACTTCAATCTCCTTCTCCATGACCCTTTCTCTGAGAAAATGATACTGTATCTCTATGTGCTTTGTCCTTGCATGAAATACTGGATTTGCTGCAAGATAAAGTGAACTCATATTATCTCCAAGTATTGTAGGTGTACCTTGATCAATGCCTAAGCTCTTGAACAATGTCTGCATCCATATGACTTCCTTAGCTGCTTCCACAAGTCCTTTGTACTCTGCTTCAGTTGATGATAATGCTACTGTATGTTGTTTCTTTGAACACCAACTTACAAGCTTATCACCAATGTATATCATGTAACCATGAGTTGATCTTCTGTCATCCTGGTTACCTGCCCAGTCTGAGTCACTGTAGGCTCTCAACTTCAAATCTGAAGTAAAAGGATAATATAATCCTTCCTTTATAGTTCCTTTGATATATCTGAGAACTCTTTGACCTGCAATCCAATGTGGGTCCTTTGGACAATGCATGAATTGTGACAAAACTCCCACTGCATAACTAAGATCAGGTCTTGTTAGTGTAGCATAAATCAAACTACCCACAAGAGATTGATACTTCCTCATATCTTTGTATTCTGCACCATCATATTTACTGAGCTTGTGATTAACTTCAAGTGGAGTTGAAGCTTCTCTACAATTTTTCATATCAAACTTCTTCAATAAATTCAGAAGATACCTTTCTTGTGATACATATATGCCATGATCTGTATAAGTAACTTCCATTCCAAGAAAGTATGACAACTTTCCTAGGTCACTGATCTTAAACTCTTTCTCAAGTAATCTCTTTACCTCCTTGATTCCTTCTTCTGAAGTACCTGTGATTATAATATCATCTACATAAATACAAATGTAGATTGTACCTTCCTCTGTTCTTTTGATAAGTAGACTTGAATCTGCTTTTGAACTTTGATATCCAAGATCATTGAGATACTTCACCAGTCTATAGTTCCAAGCTCTTGGAGCTTGCTTCAATCCATACAATGCTCTTCTCAACCTGCAAACAAAATTTGGATACCTGGAATCTATAAACCCTTGAGGTTGTTCCATGTATACCTCATCTGATATGTATCCATTCAAGAATGCATTTTTTATATCCAATTGACTTAGAGTCCATCCTTTTGAAGCTGCAATAGCAATGATTGTCCTTATAGTTGACATCTTAGCTACGGGACTGAATGTCTCATCATAATCTATGCCATAGGTCTGGGCATAGCCTTTCACCACCAATCTAGCTTTGTATCTGGCTATACTTCCATCTGCAAGCTTCTTCACTTTATAAACCCATTTATTTCCAATAACTTTCTTACCATTTGGTTTAGGAACAAGTTCCCATGTCTTGTTCTCCTCCAGTGCATTGAACTCTTCCTTCATTGCTTCTTCCCATTGCTTCTTACCTTTAGCTTCATCATAGTTCTGAGGTTCTTCATCATCTTTGACCATATATGCATAGTTCTTCTGAGTTATGTAAGAAGTATCATAAGAATACCTTTCTGGTTGTCTTCTAGTCCTGCTTGACCTTCTTGGTTCACATTCTTCATAAGTGTCTGGATACACTTCTTCATCAAATATAGGAGCTTCTTCATTCCTTCTTGTTAATCCACTTGTGGATGTACTTGCTTGCATATAGTCTTCATCTCTATTTACCTGCACAATTGATTTTCCTTTCTCACATCTTCTTACCTCTTTTTCAAATTCTTCAGTTGTATGACTTTGATCTGCATACCAACTTTTCTGTTCATCAAATGTAACATCTCTAGAAACAATAAATTGTTTGGTTAGAGGATTCCACAATCTGTAACCCATCTGCTTTTCATCATAACCAATGAACACATATTTTTCTGCCTTTGGTTCAAGTTTATGCCTAAGCTGTGATGGCACATAAGCATATGCAATTGATCCAAACACTCTACAATGATCTAGTGTTGGTTTCTTACCCCACCAAGCTTCATATGGAGTCATTCCATTCAGAGCTGCACATGGTAATCTATTCACAAGATATGTAGCTGTATTTACAGCCTCAGCCCAAAGATAATTTGGACAGTTCTTCTCCTTCAGCATAGCTCTAGCAAACTCAACCAAAGTCCTGTTCCTTCTTTCTGCTACACCATTTTGTTGTGGTGTATACCTGCAAGTTATTTCTCTCTTAATACCTGCATTCCAAAGATAATCATTGAACTCTTGGGAGAAATATTCTCCCCCTCCATCAGACCTTAGTCTTTTAAGCTTTTGACCTGTTACTCTCTCTGCATATGCATGAAAATGCTTGAAAGCTCCAAACACTTCTGATCTTTCCTTCAAAACATATAATGTTATCCATCTTGTAGCATCATCAATAAAAAGAACATAGTACCTTGAGCCACTGATAGATCCTTCTTTTGTTGGTCCCCATACATCTGTATGAATGAGCTCTAGTAGTTCATCATGTTTGAATCCTTTCTTTTGAAATGGTAACCTGTGTGCTTTACCCATTTGACATGCTTCACATTTATAAACCATATGTTGACTTTGCACATTTGGTAATCCTAGTACAGACTGATTAGCAACCATAACTTTAATTCCTCTTTCATTGAAATGACCTAATCTCTTATGCCAGAGATCAAGTTCTGTAATCACTCCTTCACCATGTGTGAGCAAAGCTTGACCAATGTTTCCTTGCACTCTTAAAGTAAAGAGTCTACCTTCTTTCTTACAAGAGACAATCTGATTATATCCATTCTTTGGATCTTCAACAAATACTCCTTCATTTGTAAACCTGACTTGAAAACCTTTTTCAACTATCTGTCCCACACTAATCAAGTTTTTAGGTATTGTTGGAACATACAAAACATTGGTTAGCAAATCTGCTCCACTCTTGCATTTCACTTTTCCAATTGAATGTACACTATGTCTTGTATTATCACCAGTTTGAACTGTGTGACTCGAAATACCTTTTTCCAATTCGGACATCAATTCTATGTTTCCTGACAAATGATTAGAACATCCAGAGTCAATGTAAAATACCTTTAGATCTTCTTTATCTGATGTGCTGATTGAGTTCATCATCAATGATGTATGACTTTCATTCTGTGTGTCATTTGCATAGTTGTAGTAGGTGGTGTTGTAGGATTGATTCTGTCCCCAACTTCTTCCTCCACCTCTACCATAGCCTCCTCTTTGATTTTGTCTACCTCTTTGAAAATTACTTTGATATCTTCCACCTCGGCCTCTGCTATTGTTGTTTTGATTCTGGTTTGATCCTTGTTGGTTGTGCCAACAGTCATGAGCCAAATGATTACTCAATCCACAGATCCAGCAAGCCTTCTTGTTGTTATTTTGATTACCTCTTCCTCTTCCAAAACCTCTTTGTCTTCCTCTGCCAGTGCCTTTACCTCTTGCATAATAAGCTTGAGAACTAGACTCCTCTTCATCCTTTGCTTTACCTTTATCTCCTTTCTTCTTGTTCTTCATGTACATTGCAGAACTTTGTCCTTTATCTCCATCTCCCTTCAAGTCTTGCTCATATGTGAGCATCAAACCAAGCAACTGGTTCAAATCTGGAACATAATGATTTAATGAAAGTTCTGTTGATAAGACAAAAGGTTTCCACCTTTCATCCCCTCTCAAACCTGCAAGTAATTGAGCAATCAATCTGTGATCTTCAACATCTTCATCTATGGATCCAAGACCATCTGCAAGATCCTTCATCTTAGTGACATAATCACTAATGGTTTGACTTGGCTTCTTCTTGAATGTTGTAAACTCTGACCATAGACTTGCCTTCGGTGCTTTAGTAGTACTTTGGAAATTATACTCCAATGCATTCCATATATCTTCAGATGATTCCAATCCTCTGATGTGTGGTAGTAAATGATCAGAGATTGTATTGTAGATGTAGGCTTTTGCACTTGCATCCTTCTTCTGCCAATGCTTTAAAGCATCAAGTTCTTCTTTCTTTGGTCGGCTTTCATCTTCAAATACTGGCTTCTCTTCTTCACCTGTTACATATACCATGAGATCCTTACTCATAAGTAAGGCTTCCATTCTCATTACCCATGCGGGGTAATTATCTCTGTCCAGTTTGTCAATGGAGATATGATCTGCCATAGTTCTTTCCTTCTGCTGCAACCTGTGAGCTTAAAGTATAAAGGATAATACCTTTTGAAGTTCTTTGTGTATGAGGATACTTTTGAAGTAACCTTTTGATGCCTTGTGTCTTCAAATGCTTCACCTTTCAAACTTTAATGGAAAACTTTACAAAACTTTTCGTACCTCTGTCGTCTTCTGCTCTCGAGAATCTTTCTGCTCTGATACCACTTGTTGATGTATGAAACACCACAAGAAATGAATTAATGTGACACTAGAACACCTCTATGGTCACCATTAACTCATTGCCACTCCAAACTTTGAGAAATGATAGCCTAAAGTGAGAACTTTGCTTCTACAGAAATTCCTAGTCATCGAAATGACATACCTTCAGTATTTTGTTAATTTCTCCTAGCTCAAGTATTATTTCTCCATGAAACTTTATAGGCTGAAACTAGAAGCGTAGAGCTTTCCAACAAGCTATCATATGCATCAAACGGAGCTCTAGAACTCAAGTTATGGCCTTCACAAGATGACCGTGTATGACCTTCCAAAACTAGAAAATTTGCCTGTTTTAGTATTCCTGGTGTCCAAAAATAAAAAATTCGATGCCTAGCATCGAATTTCAATGAAGGTCGATGCCGGGCATCGACTTTGAGCTTTTTTAGGCCCTTTTTCTGCACCAGAAACAGCTTCTTTTACACACACATGAAGAAGATGACTTATATGCTAGAAGTCGATGCCGGGCATCCATTTTATGCTGGAACTCGATGCCAGGCATCGAGTTGCTCCACAAACTTCATATTTTTAGAAGATTCAACAACCGTTAACACACAGAGAATGAAAAAATGACTTATTAGCCAAGATTCGATGCCAGGCATCGAATTGCTCAGAAAACATGAACTTTTGAATTCATCACACAGTAGGCAAGCATGGAGATGATGGAGAGAGACTCATACACAGAACTTTACTCAGTTCTTTCTCATACACAGAACTTTACTCAGTTCTTTCTCAGAGAAGCCCGACTATACACAGTCGTATAAAATGAACTCCTTCTTCTACTTCTTCTCTCTTGCTCTCTCTCTCTACGTCAGTTGATACAAACTAACTTATATAGATTTTCGTATCTCGTGATTTAAAAAAAAACTTCTAGAACTAAAGGGAACTAACTTTACAAATATGATACACTTGTGAATTTGTCCCTTCACATAGGCATGGGGTTTTCTTCCTAAGATTTGACCTTCAAATATATAACCAATTAGTGATTGTTTCTCCAACATAAATGATGCCTTACGGACATTGAAGTGCAAGCCCAATGCACTCCAGCTAGAAATACATGTTTGAAGTTTCATTCACCCTCTTCATGGATGATGAGTTTTTCATATATGAAGCTACATTCAAATCCTTTGAAGATACAAATGTAAAGCTTTTTCCTCATCATTAAATCATCAAGGCAAGCAGAATCAACATACAGAAGAAGGAATGATCCATGCTTTATTGAGTTTGGGCAAAGATGTCTTCACATAACATGAAAGGAATGTGGTTCAATATCCATGGAGGGATTGGATTCGGAAGTTGTGGAGAACCTAGAGAGTGCATATTTTGTTCTTGCACATGGAATTAAAGCATGGGGTGTCAAGTCTGAATCATTAGATGAGATTGAGGTAATATTGTTTGTGTGTGGTAGAAGAAACTAACCCTTAGTTCTTCATGGAAGACATTCATAAGATAGGGAAGGGGCGCAAAAGCTTTGAGGATGTTTGACATCTTTGTTGTTGGCTATTGGGGAGGAAACACATATAATTTGATAGCATTGGGTGAAGAACTGACAACTATGAACTATGAAGTCAATGGGGTCAATTGATGGAATACCATTTGGCATACGATGTAAAGAAAGGACACATCTGATCTGATGCATATGTTCTGAGTAATATAAGCACACATGAATTCGAAGTCTACTAGGAGGAGGATGATGAAAGGAGGCCAACTTACATGCAATTTTGATATATGATTGTTTCCAAAGCGCTCAACAAATCTCTAAGCACTAAAAGGAAGTAATTATGTTCAGGTATCTCATGCTATTTGTGGAAAGGAGGCAGCAAGTTTTGGAGGCTATCATAAGGGTGTTGGACAAAGTGAGGAAGAGATATCGAGCAAAGATTGCATGTTTTGATGTATATTATGATGATGTCGGTACTTTCCCACATAGCGAGGGGATATAGTTTATATATAGATGTTGAATTCATCATCCATAGAAGATGTTAGGAGAAGCTATTGTAGTGGGAAAACTCAAAAATTTATTAATTGGAATTCATACTTTATGCAAACAATGAAGTGTGTTTATGTTCTTAGTCAATAATAGTATGCACAACTTCAAGATGGCAAATTAAAAGTACTCATGACATCAAGCTCCTAACGATGCTCTCTAAAAAATTAGCTCTCTAGCTCTTTTTATAGTTTTTAGAATAGTTTTGGCCTTCTCCAAACCTAGTGTCTCGCCTAGTTAAAATTTAGGTTCCAGAGCTTATTTGCGGGCTCAAATGAAGTCTAAAAATTATGAGCATTTATATGTAGATACTTCTAATGCTCCTCAAGCTCTAGGACTCCTCGAATTGCAAAAGCTACAAAAAGGTCAAATGATATTTACAATGGTTTTAGTGATCAAAATTACTCTTTCTATAGGGGTTTCTTATGAAAATTTCACATACACTTCTTGGAGCTCCCTTCTTGCTCCTTCTTGTGTGTCCATTTTTTCAACATGTTCTTGTGCCTTGTTTCTGAGCTTGAGTGCTAACACTCCTCCTCTCGATTCCGTCGTTTGCAACATACCCTTGTTGTAGTGGGTATTCCATATGGTACTTTGAGAGGAAGTGTCCACAACATATCAACAACGGTTCTATGTCTTCCAAATTTAGTTGAGCTGGTTGCCCTGCTCTTCATGTTCTCACACCTAGCCTAGAAAGATTTTATCCCTTTGTATATACACCTTTCTTGGATTCTAGCATGAGATGTATTTGTGAGATTTTAAAAGTTGCTAGCTTCTCAAAAGAGGTTGTCCATGTTGATTGGGAGCAGTTGCTGGCTTCGAATTGCTTCCAAGGTATTGATGTTATCCCATTGATGTCCCCTAGATCTTTCAAAGATAATGTTCATAGTAGTTATGCCAAGTATGCATAACCCATAATGAATAATAGGTAAGTGTGTTCATGCATGGGTTGAAGAAAATATGTGCCTTGTGCATGTAAGAAAATAAGATCACATCCTAATAGATGTGTAGACAGAGTTGAGAGAAAAAATGCAGACAAAGATAGACACAGACTGAGAGATAGAGAACTCAAATTCTTAGATTGCCAAGCATAATGCAGTTACAGTGATGGTGTTGTCCACCCATGCGCTTCCACTGTGGAGTTTAGATGGCGATCTAGACAGACTCTAGATGAAGGGCTTACTCATGCACAATGCTATGTAAAGCTCAACATGGGCCGTGCGTATATAGCTTTTACAAGGTGGTTCGGTATAGATAAAGGTAGTCGGGAGATCCAAAATAGTCGGTAAATATATGATCCGACAATATCTCCACTACTAGAAGTCCTACCATCTCGGCCCTATGGATCGGGGGGTTAGGCCCACCAGACCCCGCAGAAGGGGGCAAGACCCCTCTGCACTCCTCCCATTAGGTTCTATGGGGAAACCACGCGATGCGACACAGCCTTTATTTTTGCCTTAAATGGCAACCTAGTGGCCTAGAAGTTTATGCCCTACCTACCCTAATGGCTAGGCTCACAAAGATCATCTACAACCATCAATGGTCACACATAGACCTCATCTAACTTTGAAGTTAGGGTTCCACAAATGTCCAGGCTCTCATAATGGCTTCTCCTCATAATGGGGGCCTTACAACTTAGAGCACCATGGATCATTTGTGGTCTCATGAGGGTGGAGTATTGAGCACATCTAACAATGCACAACCTTGCATTGTGGCCCTATGCATGCTTACTTAGGGAATGCATTTCAAAATGTATGGTATGAAACATTTTTGGTCTTGAGCTAAGTGCTCAAGGGCATGAAGAGGTTTCCTAACTTAACATTGTGATAAATTTGCCAAAACTAACTTTGTGATACTTTTGCTAAACTAGGTGATTCTTACCAATGTGAAAGGTCGATTGATGTTCATCTCTTCGTGTGGTACTCCTGTCATGGTGATTGACCATGGGTGTCTCTTTGATTGTTGATGGATGTCCTTGTTGATGATTCACTGATGAATTTATTCAAGCACACAGTCTTGGTCCTTCTTCTCTCTCTTTGTTTCCTTTTCTCTTTCTTATGTTTTTAAACAATGTCATAGAACAAGAAGAAAGAGCTTAGTATCAATAAGAATAGTCAACATATGTCAATGTGCTCTTGTGCCTGGGGCTCTGAGTTGTATCTATGCATGGCCATGCAATGTAGCCCTATATTAATACATGTTGAAGATAAATGTACAAGCTCATTTTCATATGAGCCATGCTTGGATAAATTTACCAAATATAAAGATAAAGAAAAAGTGGAGGAAAAAAAGGAAAAAATAATAAAAGAAAAAGTCTAGTCAAAATTCATGATGAGTAAGAGATATAATATCTTGCCTTGTAGTTAGTAGCATGTAGTGGAGAAAGTGGTGAGTTAAGAAGAAGGCACAAACTTCTTCACATGCTCATTGGTTATAAAAGTGAAGTGGGAGCACATTAAAAACAAGGAGAGAAAGAGGAAAGAGCTCCCAGTAGTCAGATCTAGCCATTTTGTCATTTTGGCTTTCCCTTAGACTCCTTCCAGCCGCACGTCAGTTTGTACATAGCTCTGTTGCAGAGCTCATATCTCAGTGATATGTAACCATTTTGTGCGTTTAAGCACTCATTAGAAAGCTTATCTTGTGTACTTTCTGCATATCAAATATCTCTTTGAAATATTATGTAGTCTGTGAGATATCAGTGAAATAGTGAAGTCCAGTTTTTTAGTATACCTATGTAGATAGGTAGTCTATTTTGGTCGGTGAAGTTTCCTAATCAAAACATATCCAAATCGTGTGATTTTTGTCTTCTTGGAAAGAGCTTGGCATCTATTTTCACTGTCTCCAATATCGCATTCAGATCATTTATATTCTCTGAGATATCTGTCAGATAGTAAAGTCTAGTTTTACAGTGTACTTATGTATGCAGGTGGTCTATCTTGGTGAGTTGAGTTTCCTAATCAAAACGCATCCAAATTACTTGAGTTTTAGCTTGTTGGAAAGCTACTTGTGTCTACTTTCTTTGTAGTAAATATCTTTCTCAACGGATATATATTCAGAGAGCTATCAGTCCGAGAGTGAAGCTCAGTTCTTTAGCATACCTGTGTGGACAGGTAGTTCATCTTTGATAGTTGTGTTTCCTAATCAAAACTTGTCCAAATTAAGTCATTTATAGCTTGTTAGAAAGCTCTCTTTGTCTATCTTGATTGACTAAAGTCTCAAGTCCATTTGAGTTTTGTATTGAGAGCCGAAATCTATCTAAGGTGCAGATGTTTGTCCAAGTGTTGGACATACAAGGGCTCACTACACACTTTCGTTGCGCATAGGAGAACTCATTCTCCACAGTTGGTATCAGAGCCAACTTGGTGCTGAAGCTTCATCAATAGAGCTGGAGATAAAGAAAAGCAAAAGACGAGCTATAAAATAAGGAGGAGCTTCACAAACGCAAGAGCAAAAGGACTATAATTATTCGAGGTAACTCTCAAAGTCTTTCGTACTCTTCAATGGCTGACTTGGGTCAACAAGTAGAGAAGTTGGATAAGGATAACTATCCAGTGTGGAGGTTTAGAATGACCAACTACCTAATGGGCAAAGGCTTATGGGGTATTGTGAGCGGCGATGATGCTCAACCTCAAATCAATCAAGCTATGGCCACCGAAGTCCAAAGGAGGCAAGCAAAAGAATGGGAAGAGAGGAATAGGAGAGTCATGTTCCTCATTTCGCAAGTCATTACCAATGCCATGGTAGGTCATATTCAAAATCTAGAGAAAGCTAAGGATGCTTGGGAAGCTCTTGAAAGGATGTATTCAACAAATACCAAAGCTAGGAAAATTCAACTCAAGAATGAGTTGAACACAATCAAGAAAACTTCGAGTCAATCCATAGCTGAATATACTTTGAAGATTAAGGAGCTAAGCGATGCTTTAGCTTCTATTGGTACAACGGTTGAAGACCAAGATCTTGTGTGTTATACTCTCAATGGCTTGAGAGAAGATAAAAGATGGAAGCCTTTTATAACTTCTATTAACTTGAAAGATGCATATCCAAGTTTTGAACAACTAATCCCTCATCTTGTCATAGAAGAGCTTAGTTTTAGTGGTCCCAAAGGAAAGGACAACCACAACCAAATGTTATATGCAGGTCGAGGTAAAGGAAGAAACTCAAGAGGAGAATTAAGAGGAAAAGGAAGAGATCACAACCACTCCAACTACAATCAAAACAATTCGGAAGACAACAAGGATGCATCAAATGCCAACGCACAAGGAAGAGGTCGAGGTAGAAGTAGAGGAAGAGGCCGAAGCTCCTACAATTCTCATAAAGGTATAACATGCTATCATTGTGGTAAATTAGGACACTATGCTAGTGATTGGTCGTTGAAGAATGGAAGACCAAATGGAGGCAATCAAAGGAACCAAAGCAACTATGCAAGCACCTCAAGTGAAGGAAGCAAGGACACTCTACTTGCAATGAGACATGAGTATAAAGCTCTTGTGAAGATGACAAAAAATGGTACATTGATTCAGGTTGTAGTAACCATATGTCATGCCAAGGAAGTTTGTTCACTAATCTACAGGTACCAAGTGGCAAAGGATGTGTTGAAACAGGTGATGATACTCAACACATGATTGAACACATTGGAGATATAAGGCTTGGAGATACAAGTAGAGCAAAGGTACTATCTAATGTTCTTCATGTTCCTACAATTTCAAAGAACTTGATTTCAGTAGGACAAATGGTAGAGAAGGGTTATCATGTCATATTCAATGAGAATGGGTGCTTCATAAAGAGTCCAAAGGAAGGCTTCAAGGTCATTGCTCGAGGTAGAAGAGAAGGAAGGATGTTCACTTTGGATGTCCAACATCCACATGGAAAGGTCATGTACATTCAATGTGGGAACAAGAAGATTTCAGAGTTGGACTTATGGCACAAAAGAATAGGACACATCAACATTCCAAAGCTGAAGGACATGAGCAAACATGAAGTGGTAAGAGGTCTTCCAAAATTTAATAGCATTGGACTACATGAGTTATGTGAAGCTTGTCAACTAGGAAAGGAAACAAGGCAGCCATTCAAGAGGAGCAATTATGTGGCTCCAAATGTCTTGGACTTGATACATACGGATGTATGGGGACCAACTCAAGAGGCATCAATGGCTGATAATAGGTTTTTTGTCACCTTCATTGATGATCACTCAAGAAAGGTATGGCTGTTTTGTATGAAGCAAAAATCAGAGGTGTTTTCTATATTCAAAAGATTCAAAGTTGAAGTTGAAAAGGAAACAAGAAGGTCAATCAAAACCTTAAGGTCCGATGGTGGAGGAGAATACTTCTCCAAAGAATTTTCAGATTTTCTACAAGAGAATGGAATCAAAAGGCAATTCACTTGTAGGTACACACCACAACAAAATGGAGTAGCTGAGAGGAAAAATAGGCAAATCGCTGAAATTGCAAGATGCATGCTCAACGAGATGAAGGTACCATTGTACTATTGGGCTGAAGCTACCACAACTGCCATTTACTTGATGAATAGGTGCACAACATCAGGAATACATCACTTGACTCCAGAAGAGGTATATTCTGGTAAGAAACCTGATCTTACACACCTCAAAGTGTTTGGATGTGTTTGCTTTGTTCACATTCCACAAGAAGTTAGAACAAAGATGGAACCAAGGTCAGAAAAATGCATTTTAATCGGCTACTCAATGGAGCAAAAAGGATACAAGTGTTACAACCCTAGAACAAAGGAACTAAGAGTCTCGTGACATGTGGTCTTTGATGAACTAAGACCATGGTATGAAGATAAAGGAAAGGAAAAGATTCTTGAAGAAGATTGTGATGATTATGCAGGAACAAATCAAAGACAAGTTCAACAATCAAGCACAAAGGCTTCAGGTCCAGATGCATCTACATCAAATGAAGAATGTTCAACATGGAGGGGGAGTCATTCTTTGTCTCCAAATTCAGCTCATAGTAGAGCCAAAGAGGCAAGTGCTACTCCAAACAGTGAGGAAGATGCAAGTGAAGAAGAATATGAAGAGGTGATCACTCCGATGGTAAAGTTGAATAGGTTAAAGAAGCAACTTTCTAAAGGCAATGAAAGAAGATCTTCAAGGACAAGGTATCCAACTCAAAGGTTGAGTTATGATAGTTTTATGGTGACGGATTTTGCATACATGATGCAGGTTATCAAAGACAAAGAGCCTGAGACATATGAAGAAGCTTGCACACAAAAGGAATGGAAGCAAGCTATGAAAGAGGAGATCAATGCTCTCAAAGATAATCACACATAGGAGCTAGTACCCAAGAAAGAAGGTATGAAGATTGTTCCAAACAAATGGGTGTTTAAAGTAAAGAGGAATGCTGATGGTTCTCTAGCTAGATATAAAGCTAGATTAGTTGCCAAAGGATTTAAACAAACACAAGGTATAGATTATGATGAAGTTTTCAGCCCTGTTGCAAAGATGGGAACTATCCGAACCTTAATAGCAATTGGTGCTTCAAGGAGATGACCATTATATCAACTCGACATCAAAAATGCCTTTCTCAATGGAGAACTACAAGAAGAGGTATACATGAGTCAATCGGTTGGATTTGAAGATGAAAACCATCCAGATTTTGTTTGTAGGTTGAAGAAGGCACTTTATGGCTTGAAGCAAGCACCAAGAGCATGGAATCAAAGATTGGTAGAGTATCTAACTTAGTGTGGATACAACCCAAGTAGTGCAAATCCTTCATTGTACATGAAGAAGGAAGAAAATAGAGAGGTATATATTTGCATATATGTCGATGACCTCATCATAACAGGAAATGATGTTACAGGGATTAAAGATATCAAAAGGAAGCTTGGTAAAGAGTTTAAAATTTCAGATCTTGGAGAGTTGAAATATTTTTTAGGAATTGAAGTTATTTATGGAAAGAGTGGCATCTACTTGATGCAACGGAAGTACTTGTTGGATGTTCTTTTCAGATTTGGAATGAGTGAATGCAAACCACTCACTCAACCCATGGACACAAATACAAAGCTTTGTTCAAATGATGGAGAACCATTGGAAGATGTTACGACATACATAAGCATTGTAGGATCATTGATCTATGCAAACATGACAAGACTTGATTTATCTTATGTTGTCGGTGTACTTTCTCAGTTTATGCAAGCCTCGACAAGTGAACACTTAAATTCAGCCAAGAGAGTGTTGAGATACATAAAGCATACAGTTAATCATGCTTTGTTTTATAAGTTTGATGAAGAACTGCAGGTCAAAGGCTTTAGTGATGCTGATTGGGCAGGCTCAAAGGAAGATAGACGATCAACCTCAGGTTATGTGTTCATGATAGGAAGCAAACCTATCACGTGGAGCTCAAAGAAACAACCAACTGTTACACTTTCATCCATGGAGGCTGAATATAGAGGACTAGCATTTGCCACATGTGAAGCAATGTGGATTAAAAAGCTTTTGGCTGATCTTGGAGTGCAAGTTGGAACCATCCCTATATATGGTGATAAAATGTCAAGTATCTACTTGGCAAGCAATCCTATGTTTCATGCAAGGAGCAAGCACATAGAGGTCCACTACCACTATGTAAGGGAGAAGGTGCTAAGCAAAGATGTGGAGGTAAAGTTCATCAGAACCAAAGAGCAGGTTGCAGATATGTTTACAAAGTTCTTGGATGCTTCTAAACTCAAAGGTTTCAAGGACGCGATAAATTTGAAGGACATGGACGGAGATAACTCCCAAATGAGCTTGAGGGGGAGTGTTGAAGATAAATGTACAAGCTCATTTTCATATGAGCCATGCTTGGATAAATTTACCAAATATAAAGATAAAGAAAAAGTGGAGGAAAAAAAGGAAAAAATAATAAAAGAAAAATTCTAGTCAAAATTCATGATGAGTAAGAGATACAATATCTTGCCTTGTAGTTAGTAGCATGTAGTGGAGAAAGTGGTGAGTTAAGAAGAAGGCACAAACTTCTTCACATGCTCATTGGCTATAAAAGTGAAGTGGGAGCACATTCAAAACAAGGAGAGAAAGAGGCAAGAGCTCCCAGTAGTCAGATCTAGCCATTTTGTCATTTTAGCTTTCCCTTAGACTCCTTCCAGTCGCACGTCAGTTTGTACATAGCTCTGTTGTAGAGCTCATATCTCAGTGCATATGTAACCCTTTTGTGCGTTTAAGCACTCATTGGAAAGTTTATCTCGTGTACTTTCTGTATATCCAACATCTCTTTGAAATCTTATGTAGTCTGTGAGATATCAATGAAATAGTGAAGTCCAGTTTTTCAGTATACCTGTGTAGATAGGTAGTCTATTTTGGTCGGTTACGTTTCCTAATCAAAACATATCCAAATTGCGTGATTTTTGTCTTGTTGGAAAGATCATGGCATCTATTTGCACTGTCTCAAATATCACATTGATATCATTTATATTGTATGAGATATCTGTCAGATACTAAAGTCCAGTTTTATAATGTACTTATGTGTGCAGGTGGTCTGTCTTGGTGAGTTGTGTTTCCTGATCAAAACGCATCCAAATTACTTGATTTTTATCTTGTTGGAAAGGTACGTGTGTCTACTTTCTCTCTACTAAATATCTTTCTCAAAGGATATATATTGAGAGAGCTAGCAGTCCGAGAGTGAAGCTCAGTTCTTCAGCATACTTGTGTGGACAGGTAGTTCATCTTTGACAGTTGTGTTTCCTAATCAAAACGTGTCCAAATTAAGTCATTTATAGCTTGTTAGAAAGCCCTCTTTGTGTACCTTGATTGACTAAAGTCTCAAGTCCATTTGAGTTTTGTATTGAGAGCAGCAAGCTATCTAAGGTACAGATGTTTATCCAAGTGCTGGACATACAAGGGCTCACTACACACTTCCGTTGCGCATAGGAGAACTTATTCTCCACAATACATACTTTGGAAATGCATCACATGAGCAGTGCAAAAGATAGGGTTGTGTAAGGAGCACATGGTTCTCACATGTAGAGGCTTTCGATTTTACTTGTAGGTGTTTATTCAATCAATCAACCGTTGATTGAGAAAAATGCATTCCTCCTTATGGGGATCCATTTGAGAACAGTATTCAACCATGCACTAATCGCTTTTGGCCTCTTCATCTTGGGATGGTTTCCTACATTTTGTACCCCTCTATTTGGCACTTTGGTTCTATAGGGGCTTCTAGTGTTTTGGGCTTTTGAACCTATACCATTTTAAATTTTCGTTTTACTATGGTTCCAGTTGTGAGTTGTTCTGCTTTTGGTCTCTGTGCATGATTCCGATCCTTGCTTCTCCTTGGCTTTATTTTTTAGACTTTTTGTGTGTGGGACAACATAGATTTTTGTGGATGTAAATGTTCTTTAGGTAACCAAATGTGTGATCACCCTTGTTGAGCAATAGATAATTTTGTAGGCACCCCAATTTGTGCCTTAGTGTGGTCCGCCTTCCTTGATTGCTTTCGTACACACATTTGGAGTGCTCGTTAAGATATATATCTTTCTTGTTCTGCTACTCATTTTTTTGGATCTCTCAATTGCTTCTTTGATAATAAATTTGACTATAGTAGCATGATTGGTTGTTCTCCCTTTCATTCCCAAATCTACTTCATGCTCGGAACTACTTTCTTCTTGAAATTTGTTTGTCTAGTTGATATGGTAGTTGTGTTGTACTATTTCTCTTGCCTCTATGTTTGAACTCCTTTAAATGTCAAAGACTTCGTAAAAGAAGGAAGTTTCAATGTGTCTTCGAGCCTTTTGTTTGAGGTAGCATCTTTCTGCATCATAGAGCCTTGGACACATACAACATCTTTTTCTCTAAGATTAGTCTAAGAGGAGCTAAGAAAATGGGTGATACCTAGATTTGTTATCATGCAATTCTCTAATTGTATTGTAGTGCATTGGTCATGTACCCATACTTGGAGAAGCCCACTTCTTAGGTTAAATCTGACTTCATGGTCATAAATCCAATCTTGTCCCAAAACAAGAGGTTCCATAAGGTCTTCATCTTGACAAACTAGCATTTTGACTTTCATTGGGACAGCATGAACGTAGATGGGAAGCTCCACCTCCCCGAAGCAAGGGGTTTCCACACCTCCCAATCCTATGAGATAGGCTTCTATGGAATCGATATTCAACTGTAGATCTTGACAATATAATAGTCTAACTGCACTAGTTGTTGCAATGCAGTCAAGCAACGCTCTTACCATA
The DNA here is from genome assembly GCA_020310875.1 of Ceratopteris richardii. NCBI lineage: Eukaryota > Viridiplantae > Streptophyta > Polypodiopsida > Polypodiales > Pteridaceae > Ceratopteris > Ceratopteris richardii. Next base: position 1,375,111 of record CM035427.1, read on the forward strand.
TTTGCATTCTCTCTTTGTCCTATCTGTAGTGTTACAAAAGCACGTCTATCAATCATTCAAGAGGAGCTCACACTTGACGCTTGGCACATAGCCATCTAATACCTAGAAGCATCTTGAGCCTCTACTCTAGAATAATCTATACCCTCTCTCCTTAATTTCATCTTCTGGATGTGCTCTAAGGCCTCTCATTGAGATTCCTCTGGAACATGCCTCTCTGAATCTTCCTTAGGTTTCTTAGCCATGTTGAGTCGCTCTAACATCTCGTAAGTGAGGGGTGATATAACTTCACACTAAAACCACTAATGTAGTTGGTTAGAACCTCACCTTCTAATGTAGCTAACTGAACCTTTCCACTTGTTGATACTCTATTGATTATCATGGGTCACTAGCCATGCTTTTCTATCTTTGTTGCATGCTCCTTTAGTGTATATACCAAGACTAATTCTCTAGCTTTTAAGCCTTTATCCTTCACATGGGCATCAAAGTGGGCATTTGTCTCTTCTTAGTAGCATAGATCCCTTTAGCGGCTCTCAATCATGTCTCTCCTACTCACTCTAAGTCAAAAAATCTAGATGAGAGTTCATGCCCCATCCACTCATGCTCCTATGCTACCTTCAATGTAGGTATTAAGAAGTCTAATGGCAACATAGTGTTTTCTCCAAAGACTATTGAGATATCAAGCTCAACATGTGATGATCCAGGATGACACGTACCAGTTTTTCGTTTCTCTGACATGTATAGTGGTCACACCGGTATATGTCAGGGATACTTCATTGAGCTTTATTAGATTTATCTACCGAGAGTGATGGCACATTTGTTTCTTGCCATCTTACTCATTCGTGGACATTAGGTTTTTCCTTATGTACTGGTCTTTATATATTCCACTGGTTGTATTCCTGTTTTTAGGTCATTCTTGTACATTCCTTTTATGTAATAGAAGAAGAAGAAGAAGATCCTTCTTCCTTGCCTCAATCTGTGTGTGTGCTTCTCCTTGAGAGTGAGAGTGTGTGTGTGAGCTCTCTTCCTTATCTCCTTCCTCGTGACATGGTATCAGAGCCAGCGTGGTTGTAGAGAGCTCGTGGAGAAGGCGACGGTGAAGACTACGTGGCAAGGCATGGAGAAAACGCCATTTCACAAACGGCCTCCGTTTGCTACGAAAATCGCCGTGAAGGTAGAAACGGAGTGAAACTTCGATCTGACAGAAACTTCGATCTGACAAAAACGAGTGACCCTTCGTTTCGAGCCCGCAAGGTGGGGCCCATAGAAAAACCAAGTCAGTTTCAAAAACTGTAACTTGCGTTGTGTTCGGCAACACGCTTATATATTCTAGATTCAGAATCGCAAGCGATTCCGTGTACTGTTGATACACGAAAACTGTGCTTTTCTGAGATCGAACTGTCACATCATAGTGCGACAGTATTCAAGCAGAAGTGCTGCTTGTAGTGTGTTGCGGTGTTGTGAATTGTTGTAGAAATGGCAAACGCAGATGGAATGAGTCAGCTTATGAGCGATAAGCTGGACAAGAACAACTTCCATGCTTGGAGATTTAGAATGATGAATTTGCTGATGGGAAAAGGCTACTGGAAGTACATCGAAGGAGAGAATGAAAATGCTCCGCAGTTACCAGAAAGGAATCCGACTGCAGAACAGTTAAGAGCATATGAGGAATGGAATCAAGGAGCACGAAAGGTAATGTATTGGCTATCTGTTAGCATACAAGATAGCATGATTGGACACATACAGGATGCCAAGACTCCAAAAGAGGCTTGGAACAGTTTGTTCACTTTATACGAGACCAATACAAAGGCAGAGAAATTGCAACTCAAGAACGAGTTGCATACATTGGAGAAAAAGAGCATATCGGTAAGTGACTACACTCTAAAAATCAAAAGCATATGTGAGTCACTTGTATCTATTGGTGTGAATGTAGATGATGATGATAAGGTGGAAGTGTGCCTTCGCAGTTTAGGAGCTCCATATAAGCAGTTCAGAACTTCCATACAGACTAGGGAAAATACTCCGAATTTTGCTGATCTGGTATCTATGCTGATTATTGAAGAAAAGAATCTTGGTGAGGACTCAAACTCCCACGGAAAGCCCAGTTCTGAGCAGGTATTCTACTCTGGCAGAGGAAGAGGCAGAGGTAGAGGTTTTGGAAGTGGAAGAGGAAACAGTAACCAAGACCAAGGTCAACAACAGAATCATGCAGGAGGAAGAGGACAGTTTTGAGGTTGGGGAAGCCAAAGAGGTCGTAGAAATTTATAAAGAAATGATTCAAGTAATGATAGTAAAGGATGCTGGAATTGTGGTAAACCTGGACACTTTGAATGTGATTGCAGGTTAAAGAATCAAAATAACAGAAGGCAGCAAAACAACTATGCATCCACAAGTGCAGATGATTCTGAGAAGCTGTTTATGGTTCAACATCACATGATGAATACGATGTCTGCTGGTGTTTCAAAATCGAATGATAATGTCTAGTATGTTGATTCAGGTGCTTCAAATCACATGACCAGTCATGCAGAATGGTTTACTAGTTTGCAGAAAATGCCAATTCTTGGATATGTTGAAACAGGTGATGATACATCGCATCCTATTGAGCATACAGGAAACATAGCATTGTCTATGGAGGACGGAAAGGTAAAACATCTCGCTGATGTGCTGCATGTTCCAAATATAACAAAGAATCTGGTTTTTGTTGGACAAATGGTTGACCAGGGATTACAAGGTGGGTTCAATGTTGATGGATTATATGTAGAAGAGTACAAGTAGGATGGACAATTGGTTGCCAAAGGAAACAAAGTGGGTAGGATGTTCACCTTAAATGTGAAGATTCCTGAAATGAATGCAGCCATGTTTGCAAAAGGTGCAAGAGTTATTGCAGATATAGAGATATGGCACAAACGGATTGGGCATGCAAACTTGCAAAGGCTGAAACTGATGTAGTCAAAGGAGATTGTCCATGGACTACCAAATTTCAAAGTTGCAGAAATGCAAAAGGTATGTGCAGCGTGTCAATTCGGTAAACAATCAAGAGCATCATTTCCACATGACAAGAATGTTAGTGAGAATGTACTAGAAGTAGTACATACAGATGTTTGGGGTCCAGCAAAGACCACATCTATGGGTGGTTGCAGGTTTTATGTTACTTTCATTGATGACCATACACGCAAAGTATGGGTATATTTCATGAAAGAGAAGAGTGAGAAACGTGGGAGAAGGCCCTGCAAAACATTTGCAGGGCCTTCTCCTGCATTTCTGTGGCAGGCCTTTATTTAGCCTCCCAATGCCCTAGATGACTTTCAATGAGAAGGAAATTTCACTAGATGGATATTATCAAGAATGCAAACACCCTAGGCGACCTTACATGAGAGTGAAACATCACTAGATGGATGTTTTCAAGAATGCAAATGTTCTAAGTTTCAAAATGGTCTGCGCATATGTTTCAAAGGTATAGGGAGGTCAAAATTTATCCATGTTCACTCCTGTGAGGCTATGTGAATCTCTCCTGCCGTCGAAAAGAGAAGTGTTGCATGCACATCCTTAAGATTTTCTACTATATGACTCTTCATAGGTAGGATTTGGTACTAGGTTTTCCTTTTCTATTGAAAGATGCATTCCTTTCATATTAAGGTATTCTCAAACCAAATTCAAGGTCAACTTGAATCGCCTAATTCTCAATGTCACAAAAAAGAATGGATCACAAAAGTGTGTGGGGCATTTTTGAAGGTGTTGGTTGCAACATGTAAATTAAGTAGTAACACATCATGAAGTCCGATTTTGGCAACTCTTCACTGAAGTATTTTGCTAAAATTTCTCTCTACCAAATAGTTTGTAGATCTAGAGCTCCTTAAACTCGTGAGAGAAAGATAGGAACATGTCCCAAACATTTTTGAGTTCACATTTTGATTCCCAAATATGTGTTATATCTCCTAGTGCTCAAGCTATCTCATTGAACGAGTTTGAATGCATATTCACTCGTTCTGTCTATCTTACAAGGGCTCTTGGATTGGTATATGCTGCAAGTGCTTGTATTATCTAGGACTCACAATGGTGTAGTCTTCAATGGGCAACTTCTAGATGTCACGGATCTCAGAACTGGTTTCTACTTTAGCCATTGAATGCTATTATAAGGGGTTTCTCCTTAAAGCTTTTCTAGAATGAGAAGAAAATATTAGTATTGTCTAAGAAACATGATGATGCCTTATTCCATTTAAAATTCCAAGTTGTCTCTCTATATGCATGTGTGTTGTGCATGAATAGTGTGTGGTGAAGCAAAAATGTGGGTTAGTGTGAAGTCTAGATGCATACTTGGGTCAATGCATTGGATCTCCATTCCACTTGTACTGTAGATGTATGTTACAAGGTTGGTTGAGGTAGTGGTTTAAAAGATTTTACTACCCAAAGTTCCTTTATGGGATTAGAAAATTTTTTTGTTTCTACATTGTTTTGTGAGATCACTTAATGAGGGCATGGGAACTTTTATGTATCCATTTCTAAGTTGTTCTACACTTAACATGACATGATGACTCCATTACTCTAGTGTGTTCTTTGCACTTTTGAGGGGTTGGGATAGCCTTTGAAAGACTAGATACTTATAGCTTATATGATGATGTATGAGCTCTGAAGGAGGTCATGGGCACCCAAATTTATGCACTATAATTTTATCTATGCACATGCTTAGTAAAATGAATAGTGCTCTCACACTGCTAGACATTGATTAAATTCCTTTTGGGAGTATGTACTTGACTTAGATAGCTACCAATCACAAGTTACTTCAATACAAATGATCACGTTTACACTGAGAATAATGCTTAGCAAGTTAGATGACTATCCTGACATTTTCAGGCTGCTACAGTATGCAAGCCCATGAGTAGAGTTTCAACAATACCTAGAGATTTAGTAAAGCAATTATAACAAAATGTAGCTATGAAAAAGCAAATATGCTGAATCTATACCACTTTAAATCACATCAAATGATCAAGTATGCACTAAGAACCAAGTCTAAGAACTTCACTGTTCTGAGATGATTATGATAGAGAAGAGAGAGTGAGATATGGTCAATGTAGATGTAAAGACATTGACAATGTGTAATTGCACAATGTGAGGATGGTGATGGAGCTATAGAATGAGATCAATAAACACTATAGATCCCTCTCAAATGATCTCCAAATTGTGCTCTACTCATGCAAGATTTTGATCCATTTTTATAGTTTGGAGTTGGCACCAATTTTTGAATTCAAATTCAAGCTCTTACCATAAAGTGAATCCTAAACTTCAAGACTTACTTTCTGATCAATCAAATACCAACTAATTTGATATTTGATTAATTCTGAGCTCCACGTGAGAGTAGTGCAATTAACATATGCACTTTTACAATGGAAAAAGTAACTTGCTTTTTACAAGGGAATAGTCATCTTTGACTTTAAATGACTATATCTAATTTTACAAGTACGTAGGCTTGGACTTATTTGCACCAACAAATCCCTCTCAAGCATTACATGCTTGGTCTTCATTTCTCTTTGACTTCCTGCAATCCAATCATCATCTTGGACCTCTTCATCTTAGTTCTATCCAAGGATTTTGTTAGCATATCTCCACATTGCAAATTGTTTGATACGTAGGACAATTGGATGTCCTTGCTAAGTATCCTTTCTCTCACATAATGATAGTGCACTTCAATATGCTTATTACTTGCATGATATATAGGATTAGCAACCATTTGAAGTGAACTAGTGTTATCTCCAAAGTCGTTGGATTACAAGAATGTAATCCCAAAGCTGTGTAAAGTAGCTTAAGCCACATAGCCTCTTATGTTGCATTTTCTAAGCTTCTACATTCTCCTTAATTTGGTGAAAATATCACAATTGGTTGTTTCTTGGATGACCATGAAATTAACTTTGAGCCTACAAAAGATAAGTAGCCAAAGGTGCTCCTTGTTGGCAGCAGTCGAACTGAAGGACTCACAAGACAAGGAAGCCAAGGAAGGGGTTCAGAGCGAAGAGAAGGTACAAGCAGACAGAGTAGTCAATGAAGATTTGGCAAGTAGGCCATCTAAATTTTTCATGCATCAAAGAGGTGGGCACACAAAAAGAAGGATCAAATAGGGAGCTCCAAGAACTGTATGTCAAACTATTAGAAGAGATCCCTACAAAAATAGTGATTTTCACCACTAAAAACCATTGTAAATACCATTTCATATTTTTGTAGCTCCATTTTGTGCAAGCCAAGGATTCCTTGAGCTTGAGGAGCATTAGAAGTAGCTACCTATCAAGTTTCATATTTTTTAGACTCCCTTTGAGCCTCCAAATAGGTCCTAGAACCTAATTTATAACGAGGCCGGACACTAGGTCTGGACAGGGCCAAAACCTAGTCAAAAACTATAAATAGAGCTAGAAAGCTCATTTATGAGGTTAGCTTGTAATAGAATTGAACTTGTATGAGCATTTTGGAAGTAATCTAAAGAACTCCATTGCTTCTCTCTCTTGGTCTTACCTTGTGTGCGCGTGTGTGTGTATGTGTGCATGTTAGTGTGCTTCTCACTCACGCACTTGTGCCATCACTTGTTCGAGGTCTTCATACCATCTTCACGTCTTCCCGGATTGACATTAAAGGAGGTGCTACTCATGACTGAGCCACACCAAATTTTGGCGCCGTTGCCGGGGATCGAGCTTTGAGGACGAGCGTGTGACGGTAAGAGGCAGAGTTGTGACATTGGCGTTGTAGGTAATTTCTTTACTTTTTCTTATTTTTCTTATTTTTCTCCTTTTTTACTTCACCATCATCATCACCATCATCATCCTCACCATCCCCACCTCCATCTCCATCATCGTGAAAAATTTCAGGTTTTGATCATATCTCCTTTCCCCTTCCATTTCCCTCATTTCAGAGAGCGAGAGAGCGATTTGTGTGCACTATTTTTGCATGTTTCTTGAGCTTTCCTATAGGATATGGCTGTCCCATCATCTCCAACACACTCTGCAGATACGGAAAAGTTTGGTCTTGTCTCTGTGTCACAATTTCTCTATATTGATCGACAGAGAAATCGCCCATTTGGTAAAACAAAGTACACCATAATGATACACATGATGAGCACATCCTAAATCACTAAACACAATAAAAAAATCCAAGTTCCTCTGTCAATTGCGACCGACAGCCTTGTCAATCGCGATCGATAGCCCTGTCAATCGCGACCGACAGACCCTATCGATCACGACCAACAAACCCCACGACCGACCGACTACCACATAGGATTCAGTCAATCGCAATTGACACTCTCAATCGTGACCGACTGAAAGTTGACGATTGACACCAAAATTCGCATTGCCACATGTCCATCATGATGGACGGATCCCCGATCAACTAAAATCATGGCAAAAATCTCAAAAAAAGTGTCGATCGCGATTGACACCATCGATCGCGATTAACAGGACCCACGACTGACTCTGTCGATCGCGATTGACACTGTCGATCATGACTCACATGTCGATCGCGATTGACACTGTCGATCATGACTCACATGTCGATCGCGAGCGACAGGCCTCGACGAACACCTCTGTCAATCGTGATTGACAGACCTGTCGATCGTGATTGACAGGCTTTCTCGGCCAAATTTCTACGGTTTTTTTTCCAAGTCTTTGGGGTAATTTTGGGCATACGAGCAAGCCATTAGTGATTTGTGAGGTCCCTACACATGAATTTTTGAGAAAAATCCTGTGAACTATCAGCCTGTTTGAACCCTGTTTTAGCCCTAGAACCCTGAACAGTCATAACTTCCTCATACAAAATTTGTTGGGGGTGATCTTTGGAAAGCTCGTGGGGAGTACAACCAAAACTTCCACTGGTTACGGTAAAATTAATATCAGCATTATTAGATATAGTATTTTGAAGTTGACCATATCTAGGGGAAACAAAACCAAGGGATTTGTAGAATTGTTTGCCATAAAGACAGAGGGCAATTTGATATCCAAATTGCATGAATGGAAGTGAATTATTATGTTATTTGAATCTAAGTCTTGAGATAACCTTGGGACTTTTACAGGTCCATTGAGAGCAATTGAGGGCATCCAAAGCAAGGGTTTTCTGCAAGCTTGAGAATCGGGTTCTTTAGCACTAAAGAGCAAGGGATCAGCAAGAAAGATCGGAATATTCCCAACTCCCTCTGTCAATTCCTAGCTTAGGCTAAGTGCGAGTAGTGCTAGAAGTAAGTCAGGGAAACGATAGGCATCTATCAAGTTGAAGACTACCTAAATACTCAAGTTCAAGCTAAAACATAATCTCTCTGTGATCGATAACTTTAAAGGAAAAAAGAACTTAACGTGGAACGATCAACTAAAAGTTCGGAAGTTAACTCAAGAATTCCTCGTGACGAGATATCTGACAAGATCATAAACATGATAATCAACTAAAAAAGAACCAAATAACTAATACAGAAGAATTCAGCAACGAGGTTGTACTTGGGGAAAAAATTAGGCTACTCAATTAGGCATATGAACCTGAGGTCAGGACGACACCTAGGGAGAGATAGACAGAGTCTTAGGTCTTCAGAGGCTAGTGTCAACCATACTGCTAGGTCTTGGGCCCAGCAGTTGAGTCATCATTCATACTACCCTAGCTCTGAAACTAGTGAGTCAGGGATGTCTCAAGGTATGGAAAGACCTATAGGGAGTTCAGGTGTGCCATACTTACAAAGGGTCGAAGGTCTTTACAAGACACAACTAGAATACCGTAGGACCAATCTATTAGGTGCTAGCATCTATGAGGACAGCTTAGGAAGACCTGTGGTCCACATTAAAAACCTTGACAACCCATTGGAATTGAACGCCCAGGAGTCAAGTTTGAAAATGGAGCATACCTGGACAAAGAAGGAACCATATATGTAGTCACCAGTCACCCAGATAGGACACACAAATTTGGGAATGTGATCCCAGAGATGGACATAGGTGACCTAGCACAAGGAAACATAGGTGGAGAGCCTAGAACCCCTCGAGGCAAATCTGTTCTTACTAGAATCCTCACACCAGAGTGGATTCCTCAGGACAACAAAAGCATACATCTACTCTTAAGCCGAGAGACTGATGAAGCCTTTTGGAGGTATAAGCCTAGTCAGTCAAATGAGATAGGAACGATCACGATCTATGAATTCAAAGATCCTAATAGCCCAGGCAAGGTTACCTATTTAGACAATGCTTCAGAAAGAATATTTGTGGTCACAGAGCATGGTAGGCATGCCTACACTTGGAAGGGTGAATTTGTTTTTCCCCAACCAAGATCTAACGTCTCTTATGGCCACCCAGGAGCTGGAACATCCTCCCAAGCTCATGAAGCTCAAAGAGACATGAATAGAGATAGACCTGAAGTAAGCTTTTCCAACTCAAATAGGAAGAGAACGAACACGAACAGAGATGGATAGAGAAGAAACTGAGAGAGCTAGAGTCCCAAGAAACCTAAGGAATGCTGATGATTTTCCTTTTCCAAGGCCTAGGGAACACACTAGAACCTTGAGGCCAACTCAGCTGGTTAAGCCCATGAAGAATTACTTTGATGGCACTAGAGACCCGTATGATCATGTGGCAGAGTTTAGACAAGTCTTGAGAGTTGAACAAGTTGAGGATCTATTCACACAGTATAATGCTTTTGGTCTAACCCTTAGGAATGTTGAGATATCAAGCTCAACATGTGATGATCCAGGATGACACGTACTTGTTTTTTGTTTCTCTAACATGTATAGTGGTCACACCGGTATATGTCAGGGATACTTCATTGAGCTTTATTAGATTTATCTACCGAGAGTGATGGCACACTTGTTTCTTGCCAGCTCACTCATTCGCGGGTATTAGGTTTTTCCGTATGTACTAATCTTTATATATTGCACTTGTTGTATTCTTGTTTTAAGGTCATTCTTGTACATTCCTCTTATGTAATAGAAGAAGAAGAAGAAGATCATTCTTCCTTGCCTCAATCTGTGTGCGTGCTTCTCCTTGAGAGTGAGAGTGTGTGTGTGAGCTCTCTTCCTTATCTCCTTCCTCGTGACATGGTATTAGAGCCAGGTTGGCTGTAGAGAGCTCGTGGAGAAGGCGACGGTGAAGACTACGCGGCAAGGCGTGGAGAAAACGCGATTTCACAAACGGCCTCCATTTGCTACGAAAATCGCCTTGAAGGTAGAAGACCTCAAAATATTTTCGCGAGTTATCCCTTTAAGGTCACTCGTTTTTGTCAGATCCAAGTTTCGGAGCCATCTCGACCTCCGTTTCGAGCCTGCAAGGTGGGGCCCACAGAAAAACCAGGTCAGTTTCAGAAACTATAACTTGTGTTGTGTTCGGCGACACTCATATATTCCAGATCCAGAATTTCAAGCGATTCCGTGTACTGTTGATACACGAAAACTGTGTTTTTCTGAGATCGAACTGTCACGTCATAGTGCGACAGTGTTCAAGCAGAAGTGTTGCTTGTAGTGTGTTGCGGTGTTGTGAATTGTTGTAGAAATGGCAAACGCGGATGGAATGAGTCAGCTTATGAGCGATAAGCTGGACAAGAATAACTTCCATGCTTGGAGATTCAGAATGACGAATTTCCTGATGGGAAAAGGCTACTGGAAGTACATCGAAGGAGAGAATGAAAATGCTCCGCACTTACCAGAAAGGAATCGAACTCCAGAACAATTAAGAGTATATGGGGAATGTAATCAAGGAGCACGAAAGGTAATGTATTGGCTATCTGTTAGCATACAGGATAGCATGATTGGACACATACATGATGCCAAGACTCCAAAAGAGGCTTGGAACAGTTTGGTCACTTTGTACGAGACCAATACAAAGGCACGGAAATTGCAACTCAAGAACGAGCTGCATACATTGGAGAAAAAGAGCATGTCAGTAAGTGACTACACTCTAAAAATCAAAGGCATATGTGAGTCACTTGCATCTATTGGCGTGAATGTAGATGATGATGATAAGGTGGAAGTGTGCCTTCGTGGTTTAGGAGCTGCATATAAGGAGTTCAGAACTTCCATACAGACCAGGGAAAATATTCCGAATTTTGCTGCTCTGGTATCTATGCTCATTATTGAAGAAAAGAATCTTGGTGAGGACTCAAACTCCCAAGGAAAGCCCAGTTCTGAGCAGGTATTCTACTCTGGCAGAGGAAGAGGCAGAGGTAGAGGTTTTGGAAGTGGAAGAGGAAACAGTAACCAAGACCAAGGTCTATAACAGAATCATGCAAGAGGAAGAGGACAGTTTCGAGGCAGGGGGAGCCAAAGAGGTCACAGAAATTTCCAAAGAAATGATTCAGGTAATGATAGTAAAGGATGCTGGAATTGTGGTAAACCTGGACATTTTGAACGTGATTGCAGGTTAAAGAATCAAAATAACAGAAGGCAGCAAAACACCTATGCATCCACAAGTGCAGATGATTCTGAGAAGCTGTTTATGGTTCAACATCACATGATGAATACGATGTCTACTGGTATTTCAAAATCGAATGATAATGTCTGGTATGTTGATTCAGGTGCTTCAAATCACATGACCAGTCATGCAGAATGGTTTAGTAGTTTGCAGAAAATGCCAGTTCCTGGATATGTTGAAACAGGTGATGATACATCGCATACTATTGAGCATACAGGAAACATAGCATTGTCTATGGAGGATGGGAAGGTAAAACATCTTGCTGATGTGTTGCATGTTCCAAATATATCAAAGAATCTAGTTTCTATTGGACAAATGGTTGACCAGGGATTACAAGTCAGGTTCAATGCTGATGGATTATATGTAGAAGAGTATAAGCAGGATGGACGATTGGTTGCCAAGGAAACAAAGTGGGTAGGATGTTCACCTTAAATGTGACGATTCCTGAAATGAATGCAGCCATGTTTGCAAAAGGTGCCGGAGTTATTGCAGATATAGAGATATGGCACAAACGGATTGGGCATGCAAACTTGCAAAGGATGAAACTAATGCAGTCAAAGGAGATTGTCCATGGACTACCAAATTTCAAAGTTGCAGAAATGCAAAAGGTATGTGCAGCATGTCAATTTGGTAAACAGTCAAGAGCATCATTTCCACATGACAAGCATGTTAGTGAGAATGTACTAGAAGTAGTACATACAGATGTTTGGGGTCCAACAAAGACCATATCTATGGGTGGCTGCATGTTTTATGTTACTTTCATTGATGACCATACACGCAAAGTATGGGTATATTTCATGGAAGAGAAGAGCGAGGTGTTTACTCACTTCCAAAATTTTAAAGTTATGGTGGAAAAGCAAACAGGGAAGTACATTCAGACATTAAGATCTGATGGAGGAGGTGAATACATGTCAAATGAGTTTAGCAGTTTTCTAAAAAATCATGGAATTCGGCATCAATTTTCATGCAAGTACACACCACAACAGAATGGTGTTGCTGAATGCAAAAACAGACATATTGCAGAAATAGCAAGAGCCTTAATGGCTGAGAAGAATATGCCTCATTGTTATTGGGAAGAAGCTGTGCATATTGCTGTATACATCATGACCAGAACTTCGACTGTTGCTGTACATCAAGTTACATCTGAAGAGAAGTTTACAGGTAAAAGTATTTGATGAAATGTCAAGCTTCTATGCAGGTGTCAAAGAAGGACTGAATCTTGAACCAAATGACAAAGAAAATGCTGAAAAATCTAGTGCAGAATCTCAAGTCTTGAGTGGACCGGATGCATCACCAAGCAATAGTTCCAACTCAAATCCATGGAGTGGAAGATTGCATGGAAATTTCAATCCAGCAAATTCATCAAACACATCCAAGAAAGGTAAAGAAAAGATTTCTACTGGTAGTAAAACAGGTGTAGGTTTTGAAGATGTTGATGGAGATTCAAGTGGTTCAGAAAAGAGTATTGATGAGGAACTTGGATAGCCCTCTGTGAAGACTCCAGGAGTAAGAAGGGCACATGCAGATGATACAAGGAGAAGTGACCCAGGACCAAGAAGATCTGGGAGGATGCGTAATTCAGTGCAACGATTGACATATGATAGTTACATGGCTCACCATTGTGCCTACATGACAAAGGTAATACAAGATGCTGAACCTTCTTGTTTTGAAGATGCAATTGGTAATGCAGATTGGGAAAAAGCTATGGATGAGGAGATGGTTGCACTTTATGGAAATGATACATGGAGGCTGGTTCCATTGCCACAAGGAAAGAAATCCATAGGTTGCAAATGGGTTTACAAGGTAAAGCATAATGCTGATGGTAGCATAACCAGGTATAAAGCACGATTGGTAGCTAAAGGTTATGCACAGACATATGGCATTGATTATGAGGAAAGATTCAGCCCTGTAGCTAAAATGTCTACTGTCAGAACACTTGTTGCATTAGCTACAGCAAAAGGATGGACTTTGCATCAGATGGATGTGAAGAATGCTTTCCTACATGGTGAGTTATAGGAAGAAGTATATATGGACCAGCCACAAGGATATGAAGATTCAAAGCATCTAGAATATGTTTGCAAGTTGCAAAAGGCTTTGTATGGGCTGAAGCAAGCCCCTCGTGCATGGCATGCAAGGATTGCTGATTACTTAACCAGCATTGGGTTTTCTATGTGTGATGTAGATCACTCACTATATGCAAGGAAGGCTGATGATGGCATCACTATTGTGGCTATTTATGTTGATGACCTGATTGTAGGTGGTGATAATGAAGAAAGCATCAAAGAGGTAAAGAAACTCCTTATGTAGGAATTCTACATGAAAGATCTTGGTGTGTTGTGCTATTTCTTGGGCATTGAGTTTATACATACAGAAACAGGTATATGGATATCGCAAAGGCAATACGCCTTGAATATGCTGCAAAGGTATGGTATGGCTGATTGTAAGCCAATTTCTATGCCATTAGATCATAATTTGAAATTGGATACTACATCAAGTGAAGCATTAGAAAATGCTACTATGTACAGGAAAATTGTGGGAAGTCTTATATATCTTACAATTACAAGGCATGATTTAAGCTACACTGTTGGGCTTGAAAGTCAGTTTATGCAGGTTCCTAGGAAGCCACATTTGGATGCTCTGAGGTGCACTCTACGTTATGTGAGTGCTACTTTGGATTATGCATTGTTTTATGAAGCTGGTGTAGATTTGCAGGTTCATGGATACACCGATGCAGATTGGGCTGGTAGTACTCCAGATAGAAGATCTACTAGTGGCTTTCTTTTCTCACTTGGAGGTGCAGCTATTACATGGAGCAGTAAGAAGCAACCCACTGTTGCTTTGTCGAGTACAGAGCCTGAGTATAGAGGTGCTGCAATGGCAGCATGTGAGGCATCATGGCTGGAGATGTTACTTGCAGATTTAGGTGTGGAAGTGCAAAAGCCTATCACTATCTATTGTGATAATCTTAGCAGCATACAGTTAGCACGGAACCCTGTTTTCCATGCTAGAACAAAGCATATCGAGGTATATTATCACTTGATCAGAGAGAAGGTATTAGCAGGTGATATTGATCTTGTTTATGTAAGAACAGATGAGCAGGTTGCAGATGAGCAGGTTGGATTACAGGATATGGCATTGAGCTTGAGGGGGAGTGTTGAGATATCAAGCTCAACATGTGATGATCTAGGATGACACGTACCAATTTTTCATTTCTCTGACATGTATAGTGATCACGTCGGTATATGTCAGGTATACTTCATTGAGCTTTATTAGATTTATCTACCGAGAGTGATGGCACACTTGTTTCTTGCCAGCTCACTCATTTGCGGGTATTAGGTTTTTCCGTATGTACTGATCTTTATATATTGCACTTGTTGTATTCTTGTTTTAAGGTCATTCTTGTAGATTCCTTTTATGTAAGAGAAGAAGAAGAAGAAGAAGATCATTCTTCCTTGCCTCAGTCTGTGTGCATGCTTCTCCTTGAGAGTGAGAGTGTGTATGTGTGAGCTCTCTTCCTTATCTCCTTCCTCGTGACAAGGAACAGAGCCCTTACATGGTTTCAACCATTGAATGAGAGACAGTCTAGAAGCATAGACCAGGAGATGGTTAGACTTGCAGGAAGAAGGTTTAGGCAATATCTAGAGAGATGTCCTGTTCTCGAGTTACCTACGCCAGCCAAACGAGTGGCTTTATTCTTGGATGGATTGCTAAGTACCAAACTAAGATCATATGTGTACTTGAAAGACCCTAGGACCATAGAAGAGTGTGTATGCATGTGAATTGACATTGAAGATAACCTCGGGAAGGAATTAGAGCTTTCAAAAATCTACAAAGATTCAGATAGTTCTACTAGCCTCTCTTCATCACAATCCACATCTATTGAGGAACTCGTAGAGAAAGTAGCTCAGAAGCTGGGAGTCTCTACTAAACAAATACCAAGGTTCTCCCCTATTAAAAGGTGCTATACTTGTGGAGGTGACCATATGGTGAATGTATGTCCCATTATGGCTCAACCCCAAGTGAATCCTAGTAGCCAATACTACACGATAGAACGGAGATACACTAATCACATCGCGCAAGATTTCCCCTACAATAAGCAAGCGGTCAGGCAAACCTATCCTCAGCCCTATCCGTAAGAGGGAAGATATCAGAACCAGTACCCACCACAGCAATATGGCACATCTCAACAACCCTATCAGAAACCCTACCAAAACCAACAAAGGCCTCAACCAGTATTAGCTCAACAACCTCCTGCCCCAACCAACGTTATTCCTGTAAAGTATGCGGCTGGAGAAGAAAATCTGTATAGAGCTATAGTCCTAGTAACTCCATTACTTTCAGAAAGTGACCCCAGTGACCATAGCTTTGATTCAACACATATTGATAGCCCTTAGGCTTACTACATGCAGTCTCCTGAACATGGCGAGTCCTACTATAGTGAAGAACCGAGTGAACCTAGTTGGGAGCCAGAGTATGCAAATGGCATGTACGCAAACCCCAACTCTAGACCTCAACCTAGGCAAGTAAGGCTCCCGTTCCCTAGATGACCATGTTATAGATGTCAGGGAGATCACCTCATTCGTGATTGTCCCTTGCCTGCACCTACACAACCCCAGTCAGTAGCAATCCAGGGCTTTTATCAAGATTGCGGAAAAGAGCATCTCTTGCGAGATTGCCCAAAGAATCCCAATAATATGCCAAAAATCACTCATATCAATGTTATTGGGTTAGTGGTAGATTCTATAGGAAGTGTCACTTCCACTACACTAGTGCAAGTGGTCACTAGAGCCCAAGCTTTACAGCAGAACCTAGGTACAGGTCAGGAAAAGAGTGCCGAAGTTAGTAAAATGGAGAGCATAACCAAGAAATGGACGAGAGCCTGGAAAGATAGCCGAGAAAGGATTAAAAGACAATGGGCAAAGAAGATGAGTGAACTCGAGGAAAGCCTAAGAGAAACAGAAGCCAAGATAATTGAACTTACATCTCAACCTCCCTCTCACACTACTCCACCACCACCATTCCCATCTCCATCCGATCCAACACCTTCCAACCCGCCTCACATAATCCCACCGCCCCCTAGAGTAGGATCAGTATTAGCAGATCCCACTCCCGAGGATCTAAATATGATGCTCAAGGCATATCAGGCCAGAATCCAAGAAGGGCCAAACGTGAGAGATCATGAAAAATGTTACCCTAGAGCCAAACTAGATCTTGAAAGAACCAAGATTTGTGCTAAGATGGTGGAATTGGCTCAAACCATGTTTGAAGCCAGTCGTCTCTTTAACATCTCTAGTTCAGCTAAGACGTAGTTGCACTTTGATGGACTGCTAGAAAGATTGGAGAGGTTGATAGCACAATCAAAAAAGGAATCCACCCCTCCAAAGAAGGACAAGGCGAGTGAAAGAGTGAGCCTACCTGCCCAGGAAGCCTATGTGTCTAACTCTACGGAGCCAGACACATCTTCTTCTATGAATCAGTTCACACCAGAATTCCTACGAGAGATTCAAGAAGAGAAATGGGCTAAAGAAAGTGAAGTCCCTCCTCCCATTGAACTTGTGGATGATGCGCATGATCAATTCCCACAAGACATTCCTTCCATTTATGAGGAGCAAGAGAGTAATCAATCTCAGGAGAGATTAGACTTCGAGTCTAATTCCATACAGGAGCTACCCCACTTCACAGGCCCATGGGAAGCTAAGTCCACATGTATAAGAGCACCCACAGTCATGGTAAGAAACGAAGATTCAGTCATACTTAGGAACACGGAGGTAGTGAAAAACACTAAAGTGCAGTGCAATCTCACTTTAGAAGAGCTACTCAAGGTTAGAACCAAACTATGGAAACATGTAGCCAATCAAGTGCCAGAAGTAGCAAGACCTTGTTCCCAGGTAGGATCTCATAAAACAGTGCCAGAAATTCCTTTAGACAAGATAGGAGACATGAGTGAAGGAGAAGAGGGAAACACCTATCTTCCCATTGCCCACCAAGGATATATAACCAAGGCCATTCTAGACTCAAGTGCAGGAGTTGCAATTGCTACCACTTCCCTATGGAAGCGTTGGGGCAAGCTGGCACTCAGACCCACGAGGATGAAATTGCAAATGGCCGATGGTCACATAGAAAGACCCTTAGGCTTGCTAGAAGGAATAACTCTCACTACATGCGGTGTTAAGTTTGAGCATACTTTCGCCATATGTGAGTTTAGCAAGAACCATGCCTATGAGATGATTTTGGGAAGACCATTTATGCGACAATTTCAAGTAGTACAGGATTGGGGAACCAATTCCTTGTATTTGCAACACTTAGGTGTTACGACCAAAGTGCATCTCAAAGACTACTCTCATAGAGATGTCCCTCCTCTCCAATGGAATCTTATCCATAAAGCAAAAGATGATACAGAATCGGTGCATTCCATAGGATCAGGATCCTCATGGATGCATGAGGACACCCACTTATGGATGTACAAAGTGGTAGTAGAAGAAGAGAAGAGAGAAAAAGCCAGAGAGATAGGTGTGAAGGAAACACATAAATCAATTCAAGACCCAACCTATGCACCTGTAGTATTTCATGACGAAGAATTTGAACCTCACGGTTGGGTAGAAATTTTAGCCACAATGGATGTAGCCATCAGCGAAGAACAATGGACACCCCACTATGATGAGGATGGCTATGAAATTTCAGTCTTCTCTATAGAGCCAATCATGGGAGATTCGGTTTTAGAAGAATGCGAACCTAGTCCTGATGCATTTGAGGATGCAAGTGACTTCGACCTAGAGTCAATCATTATGGACCCACCTTTTGCATCAGATGAAGAATACTTCTATGAAGTTGAAGCTCACCCTCAAAGACATGGAGATCTCACAAATGACGTAAGATTAACCACACAACTAAACCCTAAGGATGAAGGAAAGAAAAGAAAGAAGAGAGAAGTCACACCAGAGGAAGAAGAATCTTTGCTTGAGGTCCCTGAAAACTTTAAGAAATACGAAATAGATGATATGAGAGTCATGATAAGAATGCCTAAATGCGAGGCTCAGTCAGGAGAAGCCTATGATAACAAAGAGACCACCAAGAAAATAGTTGTAGCCCTAGAAGAGGGGTGGGAGAGATGTAGTTATAGAGATGTATTTGCTTGGAGTTACAAGGACTTGAAAGGTGTAGACCCCGACATCTGCTCACAGTACACAATTCCCATGACTTCAGGTGCCAAACCCTCAAAACAAAAGCTCTACACATCAATGATAACTATGCTGCTAAGATCAAGGAGGAGATAGATAGATTGGTTGAAGCTGGATTTATCTATGAAATTGAGCACACTGAGTGGGTATTCCCCATCGTAGTGGTGCCCAAGAATAATGTAAAGCTACGTGTGTGCATTAACTTGAAGAAGGTTAATGTAGCCACTATGAGAGATAACTATCCGCTTCCTATCACTAAGCATCTACTAGAAAGAGTAGCAGGCAAGGAGGTGTACAGCTTCCTTGATGGATTTTTGGGTTACAATGAAGTAGCCATTGCTCCAGAAGATCAACATAAGATGGATTTTGCCACAAGAGTAGGGCATATTGCACCTTTAGGGTAATGTCATTTGGTCTCACCAATGCACGTGCTACATTTCAGAGATTGATGTGTCATGTATTTAAAGAGTTCTTGAGGAAGAATTTCGAGGTGTATGTTGACGCTCTTTGTGCTCATTCCAACATTAGACAAACACATATTCCTGAACTCAGACAAATCTTTGACAAATGTAGAGAATATCAAGTCTGTCTGAACCCAGAAAAGTGTGTTTCATGGTCAAGCAAGGCAAGATTCTAGGACACATAATGTCAAAGAATGGCATATCCACGGATGAGGAGAAAGTGAGATCCATAGCAGAATTACCTAGGCCAAAGAATGTCAAGGAAGTGCAAGCTTTCATGGGGCATTGTGGCTATTACCGATGATTTATACACATATATGCCATCATAGCAAAGCCTCTGTATGGACTTTTGACTAGCTTTGAGTGGACTAATGAATGTGAGAACTCATTCAATGAGCTTAAACAACGATTGTGTTCACCACCAATCTTGACTACACCAGATTGGAACAAACCCTTTCATGTACGTGTGGACGCATCCAATTATGCTATTGGATGTGTACTCGCACAACCTACTGGTGAAGGTAATATGGATCTTCCAATTGCCTATGCTAGTAGACAATTGAATGCAGCTGAACAAAAGTATACCACTACTGAGAGAGAAGGATTAGGCATGGTATATATGGTTAAGAAGTTTAAACATTATTTGCTTGCAAATAAGTTTAAATTTTTTTACTGACCATCAAGCATTGTTATATCTCGTGAACAAGCCATGCAATATAGGTAGATTGGTGAGATGGTTCCTCTTACTAATGGAATATGACTTTGAGGTTGTGGTGAGGAAAGACAAAACTCATCTGAGAGCTAACCATCTCTCACGGCTCACATCCGAAGAGGCCCCACAAGGAGTATCTGATGACCTACCTGATGCTTAGTTGTTTAATTTGGAAGTGGTACCTTAGTGGGCTAAACCATTAGTGTCAGTATTGACATACGGGCCTAATCACCCAGTCATAAACACTCAAGATAGGGAGATAGTAAAAGCCCAAAAGTACCAGATCATGGTAGGAAGTGTGTACAAACATACAGATCAAGGGATATTGGCTTGTTGTGTGGAAGAGGATGAGTATGCAAAATGGTTGCAATTACCACATGTAGGTGCATTAGAGCAACACTACTCAAAGCAACGAACCCTATAGACGCTAAGGAGACTAGGAGTGCATTGGCCAACTATGGATAGCAGATGTCCATAAGTTGTACTAGGAATGCCCGATCTGCTACACTAAACCACATGTGGAACATGCAACTCTTTATCAAGTGTCCCTAGTTCCAGATTGGAGTGAACCACTAGTAGCCTTCCTGAGGACGAGAACATTCCCTCAAGATATGACATTGGCCAGGCAAAGAAGTTTAGAACAAGAAGCCATAGACTACTCACTCATTGGAGATAGTTTATACAAGCGTGGCAAAGATGGTTACCTAATACTATGTGTCCATGAGAGTGAATATCTTAAAATCTTGGAATCTGCTCACCACGGTGTAGCAGGTGGACACTTTGGACCAGATCGGGTAATCAAGGCTATACTATTTGCCGGTCTTTGGTGGCCGACCCTTCACATGAATGCACATACCTATGTGAAGAGGTGTGATGTCTGTCAGCAAACTCAGTATCCTATACGCAAAGATGAGATGCCACTAAAACCTATGATGGGTGGACGGGCATTCTCTAAATGGGGAATAGACTTTGTTGGCCCTATTAATCCCCCAACTAAGGGTTCCCATGCTGAATACATCATTGTTGCCACTAATTATCTAACCAAGTGGGTAGAGGTAAAGGACACCACCAAGAACAATGCTCAAACGACAGCTAAATTCTTATTTGAGAATGTGTTCACTAGATACCGGCTACCCATCGAGCTAGTAAGTGATAGAGGGACTCACTTCTTAAATGAAGTTATTGAAAACCTCCTTCAAGAGTTCTTGGTAATACACAAGAAGTCTGCCCCTTATCATCCACAAGCTAATGGCCAAGCCGAGAGCACAAATAAAATTCTCTGCAATGTGCTGACCAAATTAGTGAATAATAAACGCTCTGATTGGGATAAACAGCTACACCATGTTGTTTGGGCATACCGAGTTGCCTATAAAGCGGTACTGCAAGCCACACCCTTTCAGATGTTATTTGGCCAAAATGCAGTGCTACCATTGGACTTCTTGATACCTACATTGAAAGTAGCACAGGAGCATGAGTGGACACGTCATGAACTCTCTTCGAGGATATTTGATCTAGAACGACTAGGTGAAACAAGACTAAGAGCAGCAGCATGAATATATGCAGCTAAGAAAAGATAGAAGGCTTACTTTGATGCCCATGTGAAGGATAAAGGATTGAAAGCAGGAGACCTATTTTTAGTTTACACGTTGAAGCAACATGCGAGGAAATTAGAGAAGCGAGGCTATGGACCTATGATCATAAATAGGATCTCAACGAGTGGAGCAGTTCAAGTAGCCACTCTAGAAGGTGACATCCTGCCAAGTTACATTAGCGGATGTAGAGTCGAACTTTATCAAGAACCCCTAACTGAGGAAATGCTCAATCAACTCAACACTGCCAAGAAACGCAAGGAGGAAGAAAAGTGAATCAGAGCCTAGAAGCACAAGCAGAAGCATTGGAACGCATCCAAAGAATGAAGTTGAGAAGAGAGGGCAGAGAGCAACCTAGGACAGATGCATATGCAGATCAAGGATATCATATGGCAATGTGTGAAGTCTCAGGAATAAGTTCCCATAGAATAATTGACCGACGTCCTTTGTGACCTTAGAGATAGGACAAGGAATTAGTGCAAAAACTGTGCGAGCATTGATTGACTTACGTGCAACCACTAGTGCAGTGAGACTCTCTTACTGTCAAGAATTGAAATTAAAAGTCAATCCTATAGAAGCATATCTCATAGGATTGGGAGGTGTGGAAACCCCTTGCATGGGCGAGGTGGAATTTCCCCTCTCCATTCAAGATGTTTTAATGACAGTTAAAGTACTAGTGTGTGAAGATGAGGATCTCACAGAGCCTCTTGTCTTGGGTGAGGACTGGATCTATGATCATGCAGTCAACCTAAACCTAAGAAGTGGACTTCCTCAAGTATGGGTAAATCAGAGTCGAATTACAGTTGAGTTAGACAATGGAGCACTCAAGGAACTAGGAAAGGCACACACTCCTGGTCTTTCCAAGGGTACACATGAAGATGACCATGCTATTCTTGGCCAAAACTATGTGATGCAGGGGGACGATTATCTCAACAAAGAAGTCAAGGATACAATGGAACTCCCTTCTTTTCCAAAGGCCATCAGGATGCAGCAACAAGAGGCAGATAGAAAGCAGCAGAAGTAGACTACCTATGCTCGAAGCCAAAAGAAAGTACAAAGCACGGTTTCACAACCATCAAAACAAACGTGGGTGCAGAAGGGTGAGCATCCTATTTCGGTCAAGCCACAACAACTGGCTCAACTTCCTATTAGTGATCAACAACAACACACTAACAAGAAGTTTTCCAAAAATTCTTCTATGAAAGTAAAGTCTATCTGGTACCCAAGAAGTCGATGAAGGTTGACCCACAATCAAGACAAATTTGGGTGCCTAAGGCTTGCTTGTGGGCACAAATAGCTACACGGAGACCACACCTTGCACAACATGGTTCACTCACTCGAACAGCTGACACCCACTTGTATACATCACGCTCAAACACATATTCACCCATGGGCACGAGTAGAATCTCCTATGAATGGTTCCATAAGAAGCCTCATTTCCAAGCAGACACTCTCGCAACGCCCTCGAAAGTCTCCACAAAATCAAAACCAAAGCTCCTACATTATGTTTGGTAGCCCAAAACTTGTAATAAACCCCCTGACCCCCATTTGTAAATTCATCCCCACCTACGAATTACATCACTCTCACACTACATCATTCCACTTAGCTCCTAAGTCTATCTAATCACTAACTACACACACAAGCACCGAGCACTTAATAACCCACTAACCTCTCCCTAACCTCATGATTAATGCTGTAACGGGGACAAAAATTGTTCTATCTTGTCCTTCACAATGTTAACACATGCTTCTATATTCCCACAGAGCAAGCAAACAAGAGGTAAGATGGCCAAGGTTGTAGGAACGAGCTCCTAGGCAGGAACCAACCCTCAAATCGTGGACATTGAAAGTCTTCCCATTGAGGAGGAATTGAAGGAACGACCAGTGGCATTGAGAGCATTACATGCCATTCCGGTTCAGAATCCTCCACAAGGGCACACAATGCCACTCAGCAAAAACTCACATTGGTTCACTGATGTGGCAGGACCTCTGGGAGAAGGCACTACCTGTGGGAAGAAGAGATAGAGTTCAAGAGGCACTGGGGCAGGTATCACTTCTTCACAAGGGAATTTCAGAGACTTCAAAATAATGAAGGGCTGAAACCGATATGGAAGAAGGCGGGACTATATGATTACTTCAAAGCCCAATTACCAAAGCCCGACTTTCTAAGATGCTCATATTTGATTAGCACCCTCACTTCGAGCAAAGAGAAAAAAAGGATACAGCACCTTTGTCCTCCCATCTCTCACAAGAGGCAATGAGCTGAAGCGGTTCAAATTGACGAACAACTTGGTAAGGGAAGCCCTCGACATGAAAGGCATGCATATCCCCACAGTCCTTGAGCTTGAGGAGCATTAGAAGTAGCTACCTATGAAGTTTCATATTTTTTAGACTCTGTTTGAGCCTCCAAATAGACCCTAGAACCTAATTACTAACTAGCTTGTAATAGAATTGAACTTGTATGAGCATTTTGGAAGTAATCTAAAGAACTCTATTGCTTCTCTCTATTGGTCTTACCTTGTGTGCGTGTGTGTGTATGTGTGTGCATGTTAGTGTGCTTCTCACTCAGGCACTTGTGCCATCACTTGTTCGAGGTCTTCATACCATCCTCACGTCTTCCTGGATTGACATTAAAGGAGGTGCTACTCATCAGTGAGCTACACTCCTCCTATCATCTTTTGACCCATCCCAATATGCATCAGAGTATATCTTGACATCCAAATCCGATGTGAATGGATAAAATAGCCCTTCATTTATAGTATCCTTTAGATACTTTAGGATCCTCTTGGTAGCTTCCATGTCATGAAGTCTTCTTGGTGTATGCATAAATTGAGTTAATGTACTTACTCCATAGCATATGTCCACTCTGGTTAGGGTTGCGTAATTGAGATTCCCTACAAGCCTTTGATAAACTGTAATATCTTCAAGTAGTTCTCACTTGTGAGAACTAAGTTTGTGGTTCAGCTCCATGGATGCACCTGCAACTTTATCGTCCTCCATCTTGAATTTAACCAACATATCATGAATGTACTTCCACTGACTAATAAAGACACCACAATGTGAATATACAAGTTCTAATCCAACAAAATATGTTAAGAAACCAACATCACTTATTTTAAACTATTTCATCATCTGAGCTTTGATTTGCTCGATGCCATTGGAATCATTCCTTGTAATGATGATTTCATCCACATAAACACATAGACAAATAACTTCTAAGTTAGTCTTCTTTATGAACAAAGAAGAATCCGCTTTGCTAGCAACAAAATTTTGGTCTTGTATATATGTGCCAAACGTATGGTTCCAAGCTCTAGGAGCTTATTTTAAACCATACAATGCTTTCCTTAATTTCGGCATACATAATCTGGTTTGACCTTGTCTTCATACCCTAATGGTTGAGCCATGTAAACCTCTTTAGAAATCCATCCATTAAGGAATGCATTTTTAACATCTAACTAACACAAGTTCCAATTTTAAAACCTTGGTTGTTGGCATCTTAGCCACAAGTGAGAAGGTCTCCTCATAATCTACTCCATGGGTTTGAAAAAACCCCTTTATTGATAGCCTTGAATTATATCTATTTACTGAACCATCTAAATTTTTCTTTACTTTGTAAATCCACCGAGATCCTATTACCTTCATGCTTGGTTTCTTGGGGACCAAATCCGAAATATTTTTCTCATGAATGTCACAAGGAAGGAGATAAGGAAGAGAGCTCACACACACTCTCACAATCAAAGAGAAGCACACACTCAGATTGAGGCAAGGAAGAATGATCTTCTTCTTATTCTTCTTCTTCTTCTTCTTCTTCTATTACATAAAACGAAATGTACAAGAATGACCTAAAACAAGAATACAACAAGTGCAATATATAAAGACCAGTATATAAGAAAAACACTAATGTCTGCGAGTGAGTGAGCTGGCAAGAAACAAATGTGCCATCACTCTCGGTAGGTAAATCTAACAAAGATCAATGAAGTATCCCTGACATATATCGGCATGACCACTATACATGTGAGAGAACCGAAAACGTGTACGTGTGATCCTGGATCATCACATGTTGAGCTTGATTTCTCAACACTCCCCCTCAAGCTCAACGCCATATCCTATAATCCAAGCATCTCCCAAAACTTCTTCAACTTCTCAGCTCCAAGTGCTTTGGTGAAAATATCAGCAACCTGCTGATCTCTTCTCATATAAATAAGATCAATATCACCTGCTAATACCTCGTCTCTGATGAAGTGATAATGTACCTCAATATGCTTTGCTCTGGCATGAAAAACAGGGCTCCATGCTAATTGTATGCTGCTAAGATTATCACAATAGATAATGATAGGCTTTCACACTTCCACACCTAACTCTACAAGTAGCATCTCCAACCATGATGCCTCACATGCTGCCATTTCAGCACCTCTATACTCAGCCTCGGTACTCGACAAAGCAACAATGGGTTGCTTCTTGTTGTGCCATGTAATAGTTGCACCTCCAAGTGAGAATAGAAAGCCACTAGTCGATCTTCTATCTGGAGTACTACCAGCCTAATCTGCATCGGTCTATCCGTTAACCTGCAAATCTACACTAGCTTCATAAAACAATGCATAATCCAAAGTAGCACTCACATAACGTAGAGTGTGCCTCAGAGCATCCAAATGTGGCTTCCTGGGAACCTGCATTAACTGGCTTTCAAGTCCAACAGTATAGCTTAGATCAGGCCTTGTAATTGTGAGATTTATAAGACTTCCCACAATTTTCCTGTACATAGTAGCATTTTCCAAAGCTTCACCTGATATAGCATCCAACTTCAAATTCTGATCTAATGGCATAGAAATTGGCTTACAATCAGCCATACAATAATTTTTCAACATAGTCAAGGCATATTGCCTTTGCGACATCCATATACTTGTTTTTGTATGTATAAACTCAATGCCTAAGAAATAATGCAGCACACCAAGATCCTTCATGTCAAATTCTTGCATAAGAAGTTGCTTTACCTCTTTGATGCTTCCTTCATTATCACCACCTACAATCACGTCATCAACATAAATATCCACAATATTGATGCCATCATCAGCCTTCCTTGCATATAGTGAATGATCTACATCACACACAGAAAACCCAATGTTGGTTATGTAATCAGCAATCCTTGCATGCCATGCACGAGGAGCTTGCTTCAACCCATACAAAGCCTTTTGCAACCTGCAAACATATTCTGGATATTTTGAATCTTCATATCCTTGTGGTTGGTCCATATATACTTCTTCCTCTAACTCACCATGTAGAAAAGCATTCTTCACATCCATCTGATGCAAAGTCCATCCTTTTGTTGTAGCTAATGCAACAAGTGTTCTTATAGTAGACATTTTAGCTACAGGGCTGAATGTTTCCTCATAATCAATACCATATATCTGTGCATATCCTTTTGCTACCAACCATGCTTTGTACCTGCTTATGCTACCATCAGTAGTATGCTTTACCTTGTAAACCCATTTGCGACCTATGGGGTTCTTTCCTTGTGGCAATGGAACTAGCTTCCATGTACCATTTCCATAAAGTGTAGTCATCTCCTCGTCCATAGTTTTTCCCAATCTGCATTACCAATTGCATCTTCAAAATAAGAAGGTTCAACATCTTGTATTACGTTTGTCATGTAGGCACAATGGTGAGCCATGTAACTATCATATATCGATTGTTGCACTAAATTACGTATCTTCCCAGATCTTCGTGGTCGTGGGTCACTTCTCCTTGTATCATCTGCATGTGCCCTTCTTACTCCTGGAGTCTTCACTGAGGGCAATCCAAGTTCCTTATCAAGACTCTTTTTTGAGCCACTTGAATCTCCATCAATATCTTCAAAACTTGCACATGTTTTACTACCAACAGAAAGATTTTCTTTACCTTTCTTGGATGTATTTGATGAATTTGTTGGACTGAAATTTCCATACAATCTTCCATTCTAGGGATTTGAGTTGGAGCTATTGCTTGGTGATGCATCCAATCCGCTCAAAACGTGAGATTCTACACTTGATTTTTCAGCATTTTCTTTGTCATTTGGTTCAAGATTCTGTCCTTCTTTGGAATCTGCATAGAAGCTTCACATTTCATCAAATACCACATCTCTGCTCATCTTCACCTGTCGTGTGAGTGGGTTATAACATTTGTACCCTATTTGCTAAAGGGAGTAAACTTACCGACATGCTCTTTTTCTCCAATGTATGCAGCTCTTTCTTAAGTTGCAATTTTTGTGCCTTTGTATTGGTCTCGTACAATGTGACCAAACTATTCCAAGCCTCTTTTAAAGTCTTGGCATCCTGTATGTGCCCAATCATGCTATCATGTATGCTAATAGATAGCCAATACATAACCTTTCATGCTCCTTGATTCCATTCCTCATATGCTCTTATCTGTTATGGAGTCGGATTCCTCTCTGGTAACTGTGGAGCATTTTTGTTCTCTCCTTCGATGTACTTCAAGAGGCCTTTTCCCATTAGGAAATTCATCATTCTAAATCTCCAGGCATGGAAGTTCTTGTCTCATTCCATCTGCGTTTGCCATTTCTGCAGCAAAATACAACATTGGAACCACTACAAGTAGCACTTCTACTTGAACAGTGTCGCACTATGATGCGACACTTCAATCTTAGAAAAACACAGTTTTCATGTATCAACAGTACACACAATCGCTTGAAATTTCGGATCTGGAATATATGATGTTGCCAATCACAATGCAATTTATAATTTATGAAACTGACCTGGTTTTTCTACAGGACCCACCTTGCAGGCTCAAAACGGAGGTGGAGATGGCTCTAAAACTTCGATCTGACAAAAAAAAGTGACCCTAAAGGGTTAACTCTTGAAAATATTTTGAGGTCTTCTACCTTCACGCCAATTTTCATAGCAAGAAGAGGTTGTTTGTGAATTGCATTTTCTCCATGCCTTTCTGCGTACTCTTCACCATCGCCTTCTCCACGAGCTCTCTACAACCACGCTTGCTCTCATACCATGTCACGAGGAAGGAGATAAGGAAGAGAGCTCAAGCAAGGAAGAATGATCTTTTTCTTCTTCTTTTTCCATTACATAAAGAGGAATGTACAAGAATTACCTAAAACAAGAATACAACAAGTGCAATAGATAAAGACCAATACATAAGGAAAACACTAATGTCTGCGAGTGAGTGAGCTAGCAAGAAACAAATGTGCCATCACTCTCGATATATAAATCTAATAAAGGTCAATGAAGTATCCCTAACATATATCGGCGTGACCACTATACATGTCAGAGAACCAAAAAATTGGTACGTGTCATCCTGGATCATCACATGTTGAGCTTGATATCTCAACAATGAAGTGCTTCAATTTCCTCCTACATAACTTCTCTCCATTCTTCCCTTTGATTTTCTTCTTCAAATGAAGAAGCCTCCTCTGACATAGAATCTTTAGTCATGTTTATAGAACTCTTGGTGACTACTGATGTGCATAGAAATACCTTATAGGTTTCTTTTTCTCCCTTTGAGATCTTCTCAGTGCTTGATTGGATGACTCTGGAATGTCTTTAAATTGTTTCAATTTTGCCTTGCCCTTGGACTTCCAAGCTTTGTAGTCAATTTCTTCTTCATCTTTTGAGTTGACATCTTTTGATATTTGTGGTTCTTCTTGAGTCAGAGTTGGAAAATCACTTTCCAAGTCATAGGGTAGCCTTATTTTCCTGCAATCATCCTCAAACCACGAGTTATTTTTATCCAACACCACATCCCTACTAATGGTAAATCCTTTGTTAGTGGGATTATACAACCTATATCCTTTATGATTTTGGTCATAGCCAATGAATATGCATCTTTTTGCTTTTGGATCAAGCTCTCCTCTAGTCTGTGAGGGTATATGTGCATAAGCAATGCACCCAAAGATTTTGCAATGGTCTATGGAAAGTCTCCTATCATTCCATGCCTCATAATGTGTCATTCCATCCAAGGACCTAGATGGAAGTCTATTAGTTAAGTATGTGGATTTGGAAATAGCCTGTGCCCATAAGTAATTTGGAAGTTTCCTTTCATTCAACATTGATCTTGCAGCCTCAACTATTAATCTATTCCTTCTCTCTGCCACTCCATTCTATTCAGGAGTGTACTTGGATGTAACTTCTCTCTTTATGCCTCTTCTCCAATGCTCCCAAGTTGGTGAGCTACATCCTTCATCTTGCTCACATAGTCAGCTACACTTTGCTTTGGTTGCTTCTTCAAGGTTGTGAGTTCCATCCAAAGCTGGTTCTTCCTAGCCCTTCTATTTGATGAGAAGTATAAAGAAAGTCTTACCAAGTCTCTTGGGAGGTCTTGTCATTCCTAATATGAGGAAATATGAAATCAGACATTGAGTTAAGTATATTAGACGTGGCTAGAGCATCCTTTGAACACCATGTAGCTAGTCTTTCTTGCTCGTGTCTTGTAGGTTGATGTTTGCTTCTAACTATTGGAATTTCTTCATCTCTAGAGATGTAAGCATACAAGCTTCTCCCTTGGAGATAAGGCCACATCCTTAGGGACCATGCTGGATAGATGCCCTTGACCAATTTATCAATGAATGATGCAAATCCATCTCCCATTTTGCTTTGATGTTGCTCTAATACCACTCTTGGAGGAGATGGTGGATAGATTCTAGAGATGAAGTGCTACTACAATCCCTCCTTCCCACCAACCAAGAAAACGTTCAGAGATGTAAAGTGGACCACTTGAGCTTCCCAATGACCTTAAATAATCTCCTAAGTGCTTTGGAGTATGATCCTCTAATCAATGGATCAAAACAGATGAGTAGGAAATTCACCTATGAGTTAAGGCTTGCTATTTCGGTCTATACACATGCTCCATAAAATGAATAGTGCTATCAATTGGTTAGCAATTCAATAAACTCCTTTTGAGGGTATCTAATTGACTTAGATACCTACCAATTACAAGTCATTTCAATACAAATGATCAAGTTTACACTGAGATTGATGCTTAGCAAGTTGGATGACTATCCTGAGATTTTTGGGTTGCTAGAGTATGCAGATGAGTGATCAAAGTTTCAACAATATCACCAAATTGTGTAAAGCAATGACAATGAAACTTTGAAGCTATTTTTATACGTTGGAGTTGGAGCCAATTTTTTAATTCAAGTTCAAGCTCTTACCATCAAGTGAATCCTAAACTTTAGGACTAACTTTCTTATCAACCAATTACCAAGTAAATTGAGATTTGATTCCTCCTAGCTCCATGTGAGAGTAGCGCAATTAACATAGGCGCTTTTACATGGATAAAAGTAACTTGTTTTTTACAAGGGAATAGTGATATGTGACTTTAAATGACTATATGAAATAAATGCTAATTGTCCAAGTATTTAGAATTGGATCTATTTGCACCAACAAGAATCCATTATGGAATCTGTACACTTCCTTGCCCGATACTCTCTCTAATAGATGTTGAGTGATTGGAAGTGGAAAACTATCCCTTATAGTGGAGGTGTTACCTTTCTTCAATTTATTGAATATTGGGGAATATTCAACTCCTCTATGTAGGTTTGGAAGGTTTTCAGCCCCCAAAGAGTGTTTTCATAAGTCACTATTTTGCCTCTCTACAAGTTAAACTAGCTATGGGTAGTGTTGTCTGCCTATGTGTAGAGACACACTTTCAAAATTTACATCTTCACTCAAACATCACTTGGATTATATTCATGTAATTCACATCACACTAAATATACTCTATAAGCAACTAAATGCAAGTGAAATAACTTGAAATGGATACCGAAAGAAGGAGTTACAACCAAAACAAAATAGTGCTAGAAACTAACTCACTCCTTAGAGAGGTAGTGAACAATGGCTAACTACAGAGAGGAATGAACTAACTAAATGAGTAACTAAACAAGGGGAATATGTTCAACAACTCTCTTACACCCTATAGTAACTCTAGGAAGAGAGTAGAGGTCATCAAAATTACTTCATGACTTTGATTCATACATATATAGGTTGTCCAAGAGTGCTCCTATAATTTTGCAAGAATCTCTCAATTAGTCTCTTTGACATTTTTGGTAATCTATGATTTAGAAAAGTGATTCAGGCTTCTTGATAGTTGAAATTCATGATATGAAGCCTCTAATTAATATGTCCTATTGTCATCCATGCTTCCCAGACTGACAAATTTAAGATGTTAGAGTTAATCCTTTATGATATGATGATTGGAGAGGACAACTGCAAAGGATAACAAACAATAAGGGGCTGTTGTTTTATGAATAATCAGTTGGACAAATGGTTGAAAGAGGATATGTAGTCAAGATCAACAACAAAGGATGTTTTGTGGAAGACCCAAAGTAAGGCTACAAACTAATAGCGAAAGGAAGGAAGGAAGACTATTTACCATGGAGATAAAACTGCACTCATCACATATAGTCTATTTGACAATTGACAGTAAGTAAATAGCTTAGGTGGCTTTGTGGCACAAGAGGATTGGTCACATAAACCTTCAAAAGTTGAAGGATATGCAAAGGAGAGAAGTGGCAAGTGGTCTTCTAAATTTCTACTCTCAGAGTATGCAAGACACGTGAAGCATGACAATTCAGGAAGCAAGCAAGGCTTCCATTCAAGAAGACTACACAAAGAAGCAGATTTCCATTGGACCTCATTCCTAATGGCATATGGGGACTGGCCAAGGAACCTTCATTGGGAGGCAATTGGTACTTTGTTATCTTCATTGATGATCATACCAAAATGACATGCTTGTATTTTATGAAGTCAAAAGCTAAATTTTCTAGTCACTTTGAAGTTTTCAAAGAACTTATTGAGCAGGAAATGGGCAAGTACATAAAGATGTTTAGATCTTATGGATGGGGAGAATACTTCTCCATGGAGTTTTCTGAATATCTAAGTCATAATGGCATCAAGACAATATACATGCAGGTACCTCAACAAAATGGGATTGTAGAGAGGAAAAATAGACACAGATGAATTGGCAAGATTGATGCTCCATGAGATGAATGTGCCCAATTGCTATTGGTAGAACATAGCAAGCACAACCTTATACATCATGAATAGATGATCCACTTAAACTTTACATGCTCTAAGTCCATATGAAGCATGATACAGTAAAAAAAGAGATCTATCTCACCTCACGATATTTGGCTTTGTATGTTATGTGCACATGCCTTATGAATTGAGGCATAAACTTGAAGCAAAAGCTAAATGGTGTATTTTTATTGGGTATTCAAAAAAGAAATGGGATTTTTAGATGCTATAATCATAAAAGCAAAGAATTGAAGATATCTAGAGATGTTATCTTTGAGGAATTGTAGTTGTGGTATGGTATGAAAGATTCATTACTGGTTGAAGACATACACGCTGCTAAAAGTAGACATGTAGATGACTAAGAAAGTGTGGAAATTTTCGGTTTAACTTCAAGAAAAACATCAAAGGGAAACCACACATCTCCATGGGAAGGGAGATTGAGAAGAAAGCGTACTTGAAGTGAAGATAGCTCTATAAGAAGCAAAGGCATGGAGGAAAAGGATGATGGGCACCATCTTGTGGCACGCATGGATAGAAGCATTGAGGTAGAGTTTGAAACAATAGAAACTCCAAGTGTAAAGACAACAAAAGAAAGAAGAAAAAGATTTGTTCCAGCTCCTCAAGAGAGAAGAATTTCAACAAGAGAGAGAGAGAGAGTGATATATCTAGTTCAACGATTAATGTATGTATTTTTCATTGCTAAACACTATGCATATATGAGTTAGGTAGTTGCTTGTGAAGAGCCGAATTTTTTTGAGGATGCAAACAAGTATGAAGAATGGAAGCAAGCCATGAATGAAGAGGGAAAATCACTTGAGGAGAATCACACTTGGTCATTGGTGCCTAAAACCAAGGACATCAAGGTTATCGACAACAAATGGATCTACAAGGTGAAAAGAAATTCAGATTGTAGCATATCTAGGTATAATGAAGTCTTGTAGCCAAGGCACATTTTAGCCCTGTAACAAGCATGACTATAGTAAGAAATCTCATTGCAATCATGCCCTCAAAGAGTTGGAAGATCCACCAACTAGATGTGAGGAATGCTTTCTTAAACGGTGACCTAGAGGAGAATGTTTTCATGGAGCAGCCTAAAGGTCTTGAAGATCAGAGGTATCTACATCATGTGCGCAGGTTAAAGAAGGCTCTTTATGGTCTGAAGCAACCAGCAAGAGCATGGAGTCAAAGGCTAGTGGATTATTTGGCCAAATGAGGCTATAAGCAAAGTGATGTCGACTCATCATTGTATATGAAGAAGGAAGATAATCAAGTTGTCTGCATATGAATATATGTCAATGATCTTATTCTTACATGGAATAATGAAGCAGGCATTAGAGAGATCAAGAACAAGCTTGGAGAAGAATTCAAGATCTAACATCTTGGAGAATTCAAGTACTTCTTAGGCATTGAAGTACTTTAAAAAGAGGAAGGTATATCTCTCATGCAAAGAAAGTACAATATTGATGCACTAACAAAGTATGTCATGTGTAATTACAAGCCAATTGCAAACCCATTGGAGGAAAATGAGAAACTAAGTAAAAATGAGGGAGGAGAGATTGAAGATATTACTTTTTATAGATCCATTGTATGATCTTTGAATCATGCAACTCTTACTAGGCCAGACATCAAACATGTACTAGGAGTTCTCTCATATGCAATATCCCAAAGTGCAACATCTAATGGTGGCCAAGAGAGTTCTTAGATATCTCAAAAGTAGTGTAAATTAAGGTTTATTCTATGCTTATGATGAGGACTTCTAGGTAAAAATTCTATTGTGATGGAGATTTGGCACCATAAAAAGATGATACAACAAGTACAAGTGGCTATGTAGTCATGATGGGAATCAAGAATATCTCATGGAGCTCTATGAAGCATCCAAAAGTAGCCCTATCTTCCACCAAAGCTGAATATAGAGCTTTAGCCATTATCACATGTGGGATTATGTGGTTGAAGAAGCTCTTTAAAGTCTTGAACTTGCAGGTAAAATAGATTCCAAGCATGGTGTACACCTAGCTTCGAATCTTGTTTTTCATGCTAGGTGCAAGCAAATTGAAGTACACTATCAATTCATAAGAGAGAAGGTGATTGCAAAAGAGGTCAATGTGGAGCATGTAAGTACCAAAGATCAAATTGTAGATATGTTTACAAAAGGATTGGAAGGATTGAAGCTACTAAAATTCAAAAGAATCATTGTCATGATAGATTGAATTTCAGGGCTTGAGTGGGAGTGTTAAAAATCAAGCCTTGAAGATGACCAAAAATTATTCCGGTATTTTTTTAGTTTCTCCCATATTTTTATGTGGCCTAAAAGTTTTACGATCATGAAATCTGATGTCTTTCCAATGTTTTCCCAGTAGTTTTCCAGTGGCCTAAAAGTCTCAAGGTCACATAGTCTTGTATTTCTCTAGTGTTTTCCCGATACCTTTTTGGTAGTCCAGTATGTAGTCGAGTATGTTCTGGCATGCAAGTGTTCTGAATATTTGTTTCTAATTAATGGAATCCAAGAAAATGTAAAAGCAATTCTGATTTCTAGAAGAACGTGAAAAAGGAATAGGAAAACTAGGGCTTCTTGTATCTAGAGCTAAACAATAGCTTTTTCAATGATTCTTGTGCCTAAAGTGTGGAATTTGGCTTGTAGATTAGAAATATGAACTCAAAAATAAATTTTAGTACATGTATCACCCAAATGAGATAATCACAATTATGATAAAACTGAGAATTACCATTTCCAGGAATGATTGCATACATCTAATCACTCAATATATTGATAATCACCTTTCCTTAAAAATTCCACTCAGTAATACACAAGTTAAATTAGTAAATTCCATGGATAACACATGAAAAAGACTCAAGAATCAATCATGAACACTCAAAGAAAACAGAGACATGATTTTCAAACTCAAGCTCTTCATTCACATGTCACAAATGGACAAAATTATAGCAATCCTTACAAAATACAAGATTTTGTCATTTATACATTTTCAAGTGTCCCTTTTCATACTTGAAATTAGGTCCTTTTAACTTTTGATAAAGAAATATGTGCTTGAAGGGCTTCTAAAAATTCTCTCAAAAGTACATATATTTTCTCTACATATGAGGAAGTCTCTTCCTCATTTTTGCATCATTCAGATAGATATTTTACAAGATAATGAGTCTTTTTATAAAAAAATCCTCTTCTAACATTCTCTTCCCCTTCTAGATGTTTTGGTAGTGGATTGGCAAAAGTCTTGTCTTCAGTAAGATCTCTTCACTTTTTTTTCCTCTAGTATACTTGTGCAAGTAAATCATGGCTTTTCCTTTCTGTTAAGTTTAAATTGTTCATCGTTTCAAAAAGTGCTTCCCTCCAGTGGACTCTTTCCTTTGCCGTGAGTATTAGATCCTTCTTCAAGTATTCTGTTTATGCAACCTCATAGGTAGTCAACCTTGACTTGGTTACTACTGATAGGTTTCCAAAAATTTAGGACTCCCTTTCAAGAAATCCATAATCAAAATCATCTTCAAAAATCTGTAAATAATGGCTTCTTAGAAATACAACTCTGCTATAATATGCCATGAGACATATCCTATCAGGTGTCTCACTCATGTCAAAAATTAATGCATCTATTTGTGAGTTAGATCCTATGTAGTTAAGTATTCTTACATATGTGTTACTGAAGGTTTTTATAAAAGTAAGGATTAACCTCATGATTTTCACTTCTAATATTCAAGCTCGGTCGTTTACATATTTATATGCTGATATGATAGACTTTACTGTGTCTACCATGCACTTCTTTGTTGGCTATCATCCTTTTTTAGGTCTTGCCACTTTAGGAAAATTCAGCCATCTTGCTCGGATCAATTCTTCATTTCTCCTCTTACAGTAGTTAGGCCATTCTCTTTTCCTAGCAACTTGACAATATGCTGAATTCATTTTCAAATGTAAAGGAGCCTCTTTCCATATTTTCTTGCAGTCTTTATTAGTGTTCAACCACCTATTTCTCGACTTTGGATTGGCTTTCTCAAAAAGTTCTTTTGTAAGTGATATATCTTCTTCATATTCTAAGTGCATGTTAGGTGGTAGTCCAACCCTTGCAGTCACATAATTTTTTATGCTTTCCAAGATCGTGCAAAATTGAATTCCGAATCCATGAGCTGCCCAATGATGTTGATCTAGACTAATACCATTTTCCAAAGAAAATTTCACTATTTGTTCCTCATACTCATTATGCATTTTTCTAATAAACTCCATTCTAGACTCTTTGCTAGTTAACAATATCTGCAAAAATTCCTCAGAGTAGTCTTCCACCTCTCTGTCCTCTACTACTGTGTAACTATCCTCTGGTAGTGGTGACATTCTTGTTTCCTCTCTCTGATATTCTTTTGCTACTCGATCATGTGACTTCACTACCTATTCTTTTTCCTTTTTTGCTTGGTTTTCGAACTGCTTCTTTAATTCTAATACTTCTTTCATCAATCCAATATTTTGTGAATGTAATAACTTTTTTTCATTGTTCCCTTCTTTCCTCTCTTTAGCTATATCTTAGTATAGTTTGTTCTAACTTCTCATTGCAGTTGCAACATGTGTGCTTGCCTATTTCTCCATATCTTTTGTCTCCTTCAACTCCTCCTGTAACTTTTGCACTTCTTGAAGTGTTTCGCTAGCGATGCACCACAGTGCGCTCTACTTCTCGAGAGATCTACGACGATATGCTCTGAGTAGAAAACCGAGCTCCTGAGGCCACATGTAGTACACGCACACAGGCTGCAGAATACACAGAAAACATAGTACACAAGGAGCATGAAGACATACTTTATAGGTCTTACAAATGCGGTCGAAGTTACAATCTGTAACTGACCAGGCCACTATATGTTTTATTAAAGAACATATACAAAGACGTGCCAGGTGGCCATTTGGCCTTTCACATGGACACTAACGATAACAATCTCCCACTAAAGGCCAATATGGTGAGAGTAACTATGGGAGAAAAATAAAGAATGATAAAGAATACCTGAGTGTAAGTATACAAACTATACCTCCGAGCTGATGGGCATGTTACACAATATACAAGTGACTGTGTAAGATCAAGAATCAAGTAACCCCCATCAAGTGGCAACAGTGTTTAAAGCTATCCTATGGTAGAGCTTTAGTCAAAGCATCTACAGCAATATCTCGAGTGTGAACCTTCTCAAGAATAATGCTCTCATGGCTAAGCAATCTCTAATGAAGTGATACCTCACCTCAGTGTGCTTAGTCTTTGCATGATAGACCAGATTCTTAGCCAAAGCAATGGCACTCAGACTATCACTGAGCAAGCGAGGTACATGCTGAGGTAAACCCATATCACAAGCAAGAGGAGAAAGCCACAATGCTTCCTTACATGCCTCACTTGCTGCAACGTACTCTGCTTCTATGGTGGAAACAGCTGTACATTCTTGAAGATGAGATTTCTAAGAGATAGCACCTCCAACAAAATGAAAAATGTACCCTGATGTAGACTTACGATTGTCTACACAACCAGCATAGTCCAAATATGTGTAACCAATAATGGATGCTTTCCCTCTACCTAAGCATAGACACTTGTCCTTAGTGCCGCTCACATATCTCAAAATCATCTTGACCACTTCCCAATGTTTCTTGCCAGGATTAGACATATATTTGCTTGGAACTCCCACTGCAAATGCAATGTCAGGTCTCGTAACTACCATAGCATACATGAGACTACCAACAATAGACTCATAGGGAATTTTGGTGATGACTTCATTTTCTTCATCTGATTCGGGGTAGTCATCCTTACTCAATCTCACATATGTGGGTAAAGGTGTACTCGATGCCTTTCCACCCTGCATATTGAACGAGTGAAGTACTTTGGATATGTACTCACTTTGAGACAAGTATATGCATCCTTTACTCCTATCACGAGTAATGCGCATGACAAGAATATGTTTGGCATCCCCCAAATCCTTCAGATCAAATGTCTGACTCAACTTCTAAATCATAAGAGGACTTCCTAGTAATCAACATATCATCGACGTAAAGAATCAAGCATATCAAGCTGCCATCACAAAATCTCTTTCTGTAGAGACAATGATCCTCATTGCTTTGACAATAGCCTTGGGACTTCATAAAAGCATCAAACTTTTGGTACCATTGTCTAGGAGACTGTTTAAGTCTATACAAGCTCTTCTTGAGCTTACAAACTAGACTTTACTTGCCATGAACTACATAGCCCTCTTGTTGTTCCATATAGATCTCCTCTGTAAGATCTCCATGAAAGAAAGCTATTTTCACATCCATTTGGACTAGCTCTAAGTCCTCCATTGCAATGAATCCAAGCAACATGCACAAAGTAGTCATCTTGACCACTCGAGAGAAGATTTCCTCAAAATCAACACCATGTTGTTGCTTAAAAGACATTGCATTTGTAGTGGGAGTTGTGAGTAGATATATGTCTAATCTTGGCAAGAAACATTGGGAAGCAGTCAAGATGATTTTGAGATATCTGAGTGGCACTAAGGACAAGTGACTATGCTTAGGTAGAGGGAAAGCATCCATTATTGGTTACAAGGATTCTGACTATGCTCGTTGTGTAGACAATCATAAGTCTACATCACGGTACATTTTTCATTTTGTTGGAGGTGCTATCTCTTGGAGATCTCCTCTTCAAGAACGTACCTTATTTCCACAATAGAAGCAGAGTATGTTGCAGCAAGTGAGGCATATAAGGAAGGATTGTGGTTTTTCGTCTTGCTTGTGATATGGGTTTACCTCAACATGTACCTTGGTTGCTCAGTGATAGTCAGAGTGCCATTGCTTTGGCTAAGAATCCAGTATATCATGCAAAGACCAAGCACATTTAGGTGAGGTATCACTTCATTGGAGATTGCTTAACCACTAAGCGCATTATTCTTGAGAAGGTTCTCACTCGAGATAATGTTGTAGATGCTTTGACTAAAGCTCTACCACAGGATAGCTTTTGACACTATTGCCACTTGATGCAGGTTACTTGATTCTTGATCTTACATAGTCACTTGTATACTGTGTAACATGTCCATCAAGTGGGGGGTATAGTTTGTATACTTACACGCAGGTATTCTTTATCATTCTTTAATGCATAGCAATCTTTCTTCATGTGTCCTTTCTTATGAAAATAATGGAATTCAATATCCCTCTTCCTTGATTTACTTCTACTCTTATTCCGTTGACCATTCTTTTCCTTGTTCTTGCTTCTACCATGTTGATGATTCTTTCCTTGGTAAGAATCATGAACATTATATGCATCTCCACTCTTAGTGCCAACCATAGATTTTCTACGAATCTCCTCACTCAAGAGTGCTCCACATATGTCATCATAGACGATTTTACCACCAGGTGCACTATTGCTAATAGCTGTGCAAAACGTATCCCAGGATGATGGCAGGTGCATAACAACAATACTGCTTTCCATTAGGGAAAAAATGAACCCTGAATGGGTCTTTTAGATTAAGGAGTGATTAGTGATGGACCAATCAGAAGAGGGTGGTGGCCACAGTCTATGCCCTATAAAATACTAGGTTGAAGGGTGGAGAGGGGACATATTTCTCCCTTATTTAATGAGCTACCTCTAGAGAGAGAAGGAATCTCGTAACTCAGTTGGGCCCAAAAATTCAAAATTTCTAAAAAGTTAAAAAACTCATCATAACACTTGAAAATGGACCCCCCATTACTTTTTAGGGTCAAAAGTACTCTTTTTGACCCCAAATTCAAAATCCGTGCATGTTTTGAGCTAAAGAAAATGAGTTTTTTCAAAAACACTCAAAAAGAGATATTTCCCTCCTAAACCTCACATTTTCATACCGAGGTCCCAAAAAGTCATCTTTTCCCACTACTTTCACTCTGTAGCACACCATTGAAGCTCGTGTTTCTACACTCCAACCTACTTGCATCTCCTATCTCAAATTACTGTTGTAGCTTGAAGACCTTTAGCTTCAATGGAAACATCTAAAGCTTCTAGGCGACCAAAAGATGAAATCCTCACAATAAGATGTCACAATATCAAAGCCACAGATTGACAATGGCTATCACATGAGTACTCCAAAGGTGCATGGGTGTACATGCAACCCTCTAGAGTTGGGCCTCATCGATTTAGAGATCGTGGAAACTTAGATCTTCATTGGAAGGGAAAGTTACTTGGCTTCAAGAAGCACAGAGACAATGGGATGATTGCTATTGTACAACATGTTTTTACAATGGCAACTATGAAACTTGAAAACTCTAGTAGTATGAGATATCGTGTGAAGTGTAAGTATTACTCTACAATATTTTATGTTTTCTTGTGTCGGATATATTTTTGAACTATTTAGATATGTTTTTGTTTGTTTCAGATATATTTCCTTCTACTTTGGTGGAGGAGCAACCACTTCATAGTCTTACAGGTACTTTCAAGGCATTGCATGCAGATGTTGGTGCACTAGTCTTTCCAAATATATCTCCTGCTCAACTTTACCATGATAGAGTTTTCTTTTATGCACATAGATATGTTGTACCCTCTACAATGAATGGTTTTGGAAGGTTAGAGAGAATTGAAGTACATTCTCTTCTTAGCTTAGAGTGTCCAAAACCTGATATATGGTCCGTATCATCTTTGAAGCAAAAGATGGTAATGGATATACATAACTCTTTGAAATTCACAAAAGTGTCTAGGTCTGTAGGTTTGCACTGGTCTTTTCCCATTCATTGTTTTGTATATTTATTCCAAGGATTCTCATTCCAAGAGACTTCCACCATGTTCATGTGTAAAGATATCACATATGAGCAAGTCGAAAGTCTTCTTGGTGAGAATTGGGGTTTGATGGAAGGAATTGCAAAAGGTGATAAATATCTCTATAAAATAGGTGGAACAGGTATAGGATTTTGATATTTGAAACAACATAGTTCATTATACATCAGATTC
Organism: Ceratopteris richardii; assembly: GCA_020310875.1. Lineage (NCBI taxonomy): Eukaryota > Viridiplantae > Streptophyta > Polypodiopsida > Polypodiales > Pteridaceae > Ceratopteris > Ceratopteris richardii. The sequence continues at coordinate 1,416,380 of CM035427.1, forward strand.
TACTATGATCGTTGGATGTGCAAACTTGGCAAATGGATACCATTTCAAAGTTCAGAGGGATCTTTGCATTCATTTGAAATAAAGCTTACATTGCCCAACAATGAAACATAAACTATTTTAGTGAATAATCATTGGACCTTGGCTAATCTGAGAGAACACTTGATGATTATGGGGTTTGAAGGACTAACTCAATCCATCTTCAAAATTCAAGGACATAAGGTGAGAAAGGTTTCATGTTTTTGTTAAAGTAATCTTTTCGTTATTGTTTATTTTACTTTAGTGACTTCAATTTCTTGCAAATTGATTACAGGTGGGCAGAAGAATGGAGTACAAAATGAAGGTCCCTGTAGATTGGAGCAAAGATGGAACATAACTCTCATTGTCATAGTTCTTTTGCAACCTGATAATGTCACTTCTTGGGCCCTAGTCATTGTATCTCATGGTGTTTGCACTTTCAAGAACCTTGTAAAAAGTAGGACAATTGATTCATGTTAGATATTGTATATACCTTCTTCTCTGCAATGGTAATTTCAAAACTTTTGGAATGTCAAAAAATCTGTTCACTACTTTGAAATGTGGTTGCTCATGTTTTTTTCTGTGCATTATTTTGTCATCAGAAACTCTTTTTTTGAAATTGCACTTCTTTATTCTATACTTTTAAAAGTGCGCCCACTCAATTTAAAAACTTGAAACTGCTATAAAAATGGTTCTGTGTGCTCATTTCTCACATTTGCACTCTCAAAGAGCTAGAAAGCACAGACTACAAGCCTCTAAAAATCTTGCGTGCAAGCAATGGCTGCTAGCACTGCCACTCACATGAAATCTCCTCGAGATCTATTCATGGAGTTTTTGGATACTACAGACTACAATGGTCGTACGGATTTGTATGACCTAGTCTGTAGAGTCCCTAATCTTGAAGGGACAATGGCAATGAATTTTGATGTGATCGATGAGATCATAGATTTTATGGAGTTCTATATATTAAGATATGCCATAGATATTCCAGCATATGAGTGTAAATGGGTCCCTTGTGACTTGCTTTTTTACATTCATAAAGAAGATGAGGCATTTGCGAAGCGCTTAAAGCGTTTCATGGCTATTGCTGAGGCTTCAAGGCACCTGTTAGATGACACAGTGCCCTTAATTAAACAATTAAATAAGAAAAGGAAAATGGGAAGAAAATATCTTTCCTACATAGCAACAACCATCTTTTTTGTCAATGAGGAGCCCGAACCTTCACCCATGGACCTACCCCATCTTGTTACTGGGTCTTTTGTAGATGACAAGAAGGAACCCCAGACAGAAGCTCTCAACTTATTAGAAGAGAGTCAAATAATTTCCAGAGAATTTCCTCAAGGAGTAGTGGACAAATTAAAGGAAGCCAGTACATAGAATAGTCCACCCTCCAACTTAGACCCCGTGGAACCCACTCTACCAGAGGTAGAGATGGAAATGTTTTTAGTTGTACTTGTCAATGGAGAGGAATTTTTGTTCCTGCACGATATTGAGAAGGCATTCGGTCTACGGCTCGACGAATGCCTTAGTATTTTTTGCTCAACCTCGGATGTTCCCATGGACAACACTTCTGACATTATCGAAAAGGCAACAATTCCACTTGGTGATTCAGTTGCGGACACCATTGCATTTGTGTGTGAAGAGATTTTGAGACATGCCAACCAAGATGCCACTGACGAAGATCTGGCCATAGCAAGGGAAAGAATTTTGGAGAAGAAGATTCCAACATCCCCTGTTGTGGAGCAAAGTGGCATGGCCCATTCATCAATTCCACTAGATGCAATGGGAAGAGGAGAGGATGAAGATAGGCTTCAAGATGTAAGTCTCTACTGACATTTATGGTTGTCTCATATTCATACAAGATGTATCTATTTAGTTCTATGATTGTCTATGTGCAAGAAACAATTGAAGTGGATAAATTTGCAGCAAGGAGTGGTGGTGACTGTGTTTCCCGGGGCCATGGCTCTTCCTTGGCACAATACATTGAAAAATTGCCATAGGAAGATTTTGTAATAATCCACAAGGACTTTTCCCCTCAAGGACACTTCATGACTTAGTGTATGAAGGCCTTGAGTAAAGTTTTGTGCCTATCTACAATAATGCAAGGGACCAATTGTTTATTTCTAGTTAGGAAGTCCCTTGCACTTACTACCCTAGGAGTTAACTTTAGAGGAAAAATATTAGGTCAAATAGGAATAGTTTTGGGTCTTGGATTGACAGACCCTCAATTAATATCCCAATCAGTTTTGACTTAATAATTGCCTCTATCTTTTAAGAGAAGAAAGAATGTAGTGGAGAGGCTCAAGGCCAAGAGCCAATTGTAAAAACTTTATAATACCAATGTTCAAATTTTCCAATTTCCATGTGCATTCAATCTATTATATCAAGTTTATGGTTTTGACAATCTCAGAACTTTTGCAGAGTTTAATCAGTCTTTTTCCATTTTTTCTTGTAATCTGTGTTGCCCAAAATGCATGCAATGGCCTAGGAATGCAAAAAAAAGGCCTGCCACAGAAATGCGGGGATAGGCCTTGCAAAAGTTTTGCATGGCCCATCCCCGCGTTTCTGTGGCAGGCCTTTTTTGTGCATTCCTAGGCCATCCTATGCACTACGTTACCTGTATTGCAAGTCTATCTCCCTCAATTAGCACCTTCAATTGGGGAAATGTGGAACACTCTTCTTATGTGGAATAATTAGAGAAAGTTAAGACTCCTCTCGGTGCACATAAGCATGCAACAGTAATAAGTACATGTATGTTCATAAACATTGCTTAGCTATTGGTCAGGGGGTTAGCATGCAATGCACTCTAGCCAAGGCCAATCATATGCCCCAATGTGCATGGCATGTGTTTTCATGGCTTGGAAATGCCAAAAAAAGGCCTACCACAGAAACACGGGGATAGGCCCTGCAAAACTTTTGCAGGGCCCATCCCCGCGTTTCTGTGGCAGGCCTTTCTTTGGCATTTCTTAGCCATGAAATGCATTAAATAGCATTATCACTTACAACAAGTACAAAAGAAAGAATGATACAACTATGAAAAACATTTCAAAGAGGTACTAGAAAAACAGAGCTACAAACATAGGAGAAATAAACTTCAAAACATATACACTAAGAGATAAACACTTGGGAGAGCAAATATGAGAAGTCAAAGATTATATTCATCATTTGGGATTTACAAAATATTCATCATATGGGATATACAAAAGGTTCTCCAAACAAGGGAGTACAAATTATGGTTAAGGGTTATTCCCTCTAATTCTCCTAGCTAGCTGCAAATCTTTAGGTTGTATTGTCACTCTCTTTGCATGGATAGCACATAGGTTAGAGTCCTCCAACATTGATATAAGATACGCCTCTACAGATTCTTGGAGAGCTTCAATGGCTATCCCTTGGATATGAAGTCCTGCGCAATAGCGTTGGATCTCTTCCTTCACAACTCTTGCAAATGACCTTCGTGGAATAAGAAGCTCCACAGACTTTTGATAGTGTCGAATCTCCGCAAAGGCTCTGGTTTGCTTTCTGCGCCTTTGTGGTGCTCTTGCATTTGGGAGGATGTTGGGTTGTGGTCGTTGTGGTCTACGACGTGGTTGATAGTTCTTCTTTCCTCTTGGAGGATGCCTAGATGGTCTTGCCTCATCATTTACTTCCTCTGCCCGACCTTGCTCTCTTTCTTCATCGGTTGGTCTTTGTCCTTGTGCTGGGGGGAGTGTCTTGCCTCCTTGTGTTACTCGATGGTTCACGGGGATATCATCATTGTTCCATGGTGGCTCATTTATACTTTCTTCATCTGAGGAACTCGATAAATTTTATGTCTCATTCACAACTGGTCTATGTCCTCGTTGTTTGGCCCTTGCCTTGATTGGTGTCCTGATTGGGGGCTCATCATCAAATGCGGAAGGGGAATAATCTATTTCTTGACATCTCTCTCTGGTGAAGCTTCATCCCCCCGTGATGCAATGCTACGGGACTGTGTCCCTGCACCCGAGTTTTGTCTTGAAGAGTGGCTTGTGGTTCAATGCTTCTTGTGGGGTGTCATCCATGTTGGGCACTGAGTACCTTGCACATGGCTAGGGTAGACAACATGATCCTTCCTAGCAGTCTGCTTTGTGCGTGCCATTCTCTTAGGTTGTGAAGTGGTAAAATGAAGAAGGACACCTCTATTTATAGGCTTTGACTTAAGAATTGTCCTGTTCACATTTAAATGGATAAAAATTAGTTTAAAGACATTAAAAGTATATTCACAAAAATAGTAGAATTTTATTTGAAGTGAAAGGGTATATAAAAACCTTGAAAAGAATAATGCATTTTAAGAGATTGGAAACTATTTCCAAGAAGAACCCTCGCGGACTCTTTGTGCACGCCATTGGGCATGATGTACGGGTCGTGACGATGACATCCACTTCTCTCTTGCAATATCATGTTGTAGCTTTCATGTAATCTTTGCTATTCGTGACTCACATGCCTTTTCCATTACATATTTTCTAGAAAATGATGCACGAAAAAACCAATTGAACATTTCTTCTAAATAGATTGATTGGAGTAGACCACCCCCATGATGAGTGTTTTTAAAGTAAACACCTCTAGCCCTGTAATGTGACTTCTCCATTCTTTGTGTACTAAAAATGTCCAGTGACCCATATCGATTCATAAAATATGCTCCATGTGCAAAAAGAATATGCTATGATCTGGTCAATAAGATATACACATAGTGTTTAAGACCAAATAAAAAAATGTAAGCGAAACTTACTATGTAATGTGTAATGTTGCTTTCTCCCCAAGATAAGATGAATGACTCTGTAAACTCCTTCAAAGTAACTTTGAATAATTCTCGTTGTGAAGCATTAGTGGAAACCAAACACATCAAATGTAACAATTGATCGAACGATGGCCAAACCTTCTTTCGCTTGTTAATGAGATCATCCTGACTATCATTGTCCGTTGTAATTGAACAGAGGTCCTTCCAAAGCTCCCATTTCCCATCATCTTGACTATTCACATCTCTTTTAAAGAAACGTCGTGCCTTCTTCCCAATCATTGAAACTTGTTGTAAAATCTCTTGAGACTCACCATACTTCTTAACAACTAATGATACGTGGCCACCATGAAAACCTATAGAATTCAAATAATCTTCTATTTTTTGGATTGCTATTGTAGACCTCTCTAGTGGTTTCATTGCAAATGCATATTCAAACATGGAGCTTCAAAAGCCTATCAAAAATCCTCATGAATGCATGCTAAGTACAAAAGTGAACATTGACTAATGGAAATGGGATAATGGGGTTCCAATCATTGCTTATTTTATCACGAGTTGGTTCCTGTAACATTGGACACCTCAAAAGTGATATCTCCCATTCCCTATGATTCGATGAGTCTGTTTCATCAATTTCTTCAGAGTCATCAACTCTCATCAATGCCTTTGCAGGTTTAGACTGTCTCTTAGATCCTTTGTAACCTTGTGTACAATATGGGCAAGGATAGAGAGAAGATGCTTCTTGTTTAGAACCGAACATGAATTTTATACTCTTAAGGTCTCCACCCAAATGCCATTCTACCTCAAAATCACCTATATCATCTACAAAAAGCTTTTTCCCATGTATTTGGGAAGAGATTACTTCTCTAATCCACGGAGTCCTACTAAAAATCCATGAAATAACATTATTTGTTTCTTTGGGAACTTCTATAGCACCTAACCACCAAATATCTCTCTCTAATTGCACACTGTAAGTCAAATGGTCCCTCCCTCCTAAAGTTTCATCACTCATTGCATGGTCCATAATTCCGTTCATTAGCATCACACCCAACCTTTCTAGTAGCCGACCCTTTATGATTTGACACTCATCAAGCTTCAATATGAACTTTAACTTAACATTACAGTCTGCACAAAAGAGAAAACATTATCTTAATATGACACTTGAATGCAATAAAACTTCAACACCAAATAAAATGTAGTAGGGGTATCTTTGATTGTTGAACTATAAAAGTGAACCATTGCTTGTTGAAGCTTCTGAAGATCCACAAATATATTGTTGAATTTAGTGTAAGTAAATCCTTGTGCAGATAGGATTTTTGATTGCTTCTTGGGAATATTTGGATGATAAACAGAGGCAGGCATAGTTTCTTCTATGAATAAATATTGTCCAATAGTATGAGTCACATCCTCATTTGAAGTTTTTTTTATTGATAGACACTTTATATGGGCATGGAAATATACTTTGAGAAATACCTTGTGATTGTAAGGCTTGCCTGAGAAGGGTATACATTGGACTATACCCATTTCTATTGATGCCCGCTTCGTCACATATTGCCTGTACATCTTGCACTGTGATAAGGTTCTTTAGCTTCTTTGAAAACTCAGCTTCAACAACAACTCTAATACACTTTTCTATGTGTGAGTCTAAAGCAGAAGTGATTTCTTTGGTGTTTATACAACTATTCATCAGCTTGAATTGGTCTTGTGTTATTGATGAAGATGTTATGTCTTGAATAAACGACCTACACAATGAAAGATTCCATTACAAATCTTCATTAAAACATATAAAAGTAAAACAAACACTCACCTTGTTGCATATATACGTCGTTTGCGTGCTCCACCACCTTTTGAAAGAGCTTCAAAGGATGACAATGCTCTTTTCCTATGTCTTATACCAAGTGGAGCCTCTTTCAGCTGCTGGGGATTGGCAATTAACTTTGAAATTGTGCTTTTTTTTGCTTCAATATTCTGTTCCAAATCTACAAGTTCTTTTTGTAAAGATATGATTTTGCTTTCTAAAGTGACCACCCTCATATGATGGATGTGATATTGTTGGAATGAATACTTAGCAGTAGCAAGTGAATGTGTAGATAATCGCTTGCAGTAACCTAATAGTCCAGCTTCACCCGCACCAATGAACTGAAGTAAAGTTGAGAGGTTATGGAATGTTGGATGGTAAGAAGATATTGGATCAAGAGGATATAGTGAACCATGAGCCCAAAGATCAATACTTTTTTCTCCAGCTGCACGACGTTCATTTTTAGAATTGGCATCATTGTTGCATCGTGTATTTGGAGCAAACTATCTACGCACACAAACATGGATACTTGTTGATGCAGGAGCATGCGGACGTTCTACTGTGAAGTTTGTGATACATGTCAACACCATCTTTGCTAATGGCCAGCAATATCAAAAACAAAGATGAAAACCTGGTTGGAAGGGACTCTAAAGCATATGTTTTGCTCAGAAAATGTGTTTTCTTGTATGTGTATGGGTTAAAGTGTGTTTTTCCACTGTGTATGGCTGAAAATGATGAAATTTGAAAAAAGTCATTTTGTGGGGGAAGCATAGTCACGGATTTGATGATGTGGCACTTACTTTTGGAGGGAGTTTAAAAATTATACTTTTTCTAAAAGAAACTTCAAAAAGTGGGCCCAAAAAAGTGACTTCTGACATATATATTAAAAAATAGGCCCTTTTGAGTTAATATACACTGAAAATGAGACTTAAAAAAAAAATGGATTTTTTTATTCAAATACATGTACGAGATTGATGATGTGGAAAGTAGATTCTCTTTCTCTCTCTCTCTAGAACAAGAAAGAGAGAGGCCTATTGAAGCCTACAAAAAAGCCTACTCTAGCCTACTAAAAAGTGCCCTATTAAATGCACTTTGTCCCCTTAAATAAGAACAAAATTAAGCTTAATCCCTAAAAATTAGGGATCCTTACAAGGCTCATGCAGGGTTCATTTTTTCCCCTAATGCATTTCATTATTAAGATCCATTGTTTGAGCCTCTAACTGGGAGAATATAGCATCAAACTCATTTAGATGAGCAGAAACACTATCTGTGTCCTTCATACGAAGGTCATATAATTTTCTCATCAGATACACTTTATTTGATGTCGTCTCTTTTTCATATGTATTTCATAACTTCTTCCAAATCTCCTCTGCACTTTCACAGTCTAATATTGTAAAGTAAACATTATCTGCTAGGTGCAAGCAAATGGTAGACCTGGCCATTTTATCTAACTCATCCCAATCATCTTCATCCATGTCAGCAGGCTTCTTTGAAATCCCATTTACTAGCGTCCATTGCCTCCTTTGAATCAGCACATCTTTAATCTGATTCTTCCATAGAGCAAAGTTTGTGCCATCAAATTTTCGGATCTCAAAATAGTCTTTGCCTTGCAAGTTATAGCTCCTCCTCGGAACACTAGCACTAGACACTGATCCACCAGATGTGCCTGAGACCTCTGATTCCATGATGGTAGAGAACTAAATAGAATGATAATGGAGCTGTAAGAGTCCAAACACCAACAAGTAAGTGTGTCAAGGAGTAAATCGATCACTCTATCTCATACACTAAGTAGTTTCTCTTCTTCATCTTTCTAAGAAAAACCCAATTTTTCTATATTCACCCAAGGATTACAAAATTGAGTTCTCTCTATTGTTTTTCAACTCAAATTAACTTATATACATATAGTTTACATACTTCTAGACTCAAACTTGTAAGTTTTAAAGTTCTATGTCAAGACTAGACTTTTAATTTTGCACTAAATTACAAGAGTGAATTTATCCCTTCACTTAGGCTTAATTTTCTAAGTACTCTGCCTTCACTTCTCCTTGCCTTTCTTCCTCCTTCATATATCTTCATATATTCATGTCTAATTAGTGAGTGAAGTCCCAACAGCTCCCCCTTAATTATTAATTAGCATGCTCTGACTTCTTCATGTAGTCTTCTTCTCTTTTATTCCTGCCATCTCTTTGAATCTACTTGTCTTCACTCCATCCAAGCTCTTTTTCATAATATCTGCAATTTGATCTTTTGTAGAAGTGTACACCACTTCAAGCTCCTTGTCCATTACCTTTTCTCTCAAGAAATGATATTGTATCTCTATATGCTTTGTTCTTGCAGGAAATACAGGATTTGCTGCAAAATATAATGAACTCATATTATCTCCATGTATGATAGGTATACCTTGATCAATATCCAAGCTTTTGAACAAAATCTGCATCCAAATCACTTCTTTTGCTGCTTCCACAAGTCCTTTGTACTCAGCTTCTGTTGATGATAAAGCCACTGTATGTTGCTTCTTTGAACACCAACTCACAAGTTTATCTCCCATGTATATCATGTAGCCATGAGTTGATCTTCTGTCATCCTGACTTCCTGCCCAATCTGAATCACTATATGCTCTTAACCTTATATCTGATGTAAAAAGATAATAAACTTCCTTTGATATATCTAAGAACTCTTTGACCTACAATCCAATGTGGATCCTTTGGACAATGCATGAACTGAGAAAGAACTCCCACTGCATAACTAAGATAAGGTCTTGTTAGTGTAGCATAAATCAAGCTTCCCACTAAAGATTGATACTTCCTCATATCTTTGAATTCTGCACCATCATATCTACTGAGTTTATGATTGACCTCAAGTGGTGTTGATGCCTCTCTACAATTCTCCATGTTAAACTTCTTTAGAAGATTCAAAAGATACCTTTCTTGTGATACATATATGCCATGTTCTGCATAAGTGATTTCCATTCCAAGAAAATATGACAATTTTCCCAGATCACTTATCTTGAATTCTTTCTCAAGTTAGTCTCTTCACCTCCTTGATTCCTTCATTTGAAGTACCTGTAATTATAATGTCATCTACATAAATACAAATGTAGATCATACCTTCATCTGTTCTTTTGATAAGTAAACTTGCATCTGCCTTTGAACTTTGATATCCAAGATCATTAAGATACTTCACAAGTTATAATTCCAAGCTCTTGGAGGTTGCTTTAATCCATAAAGTGCTCTTCTCAATCTGCAAACATAATTTGGAAACCTGTAATCTGCAAACCCTTGAGGTTGCTCCATGTAAACCTCATCTAATATATATCCATTTAAAAATGCATTCTTTATATCCAATTGACTCAATGTCCATCCTTTTGATGTTGCAATAGCAATGATTGTCCTTATGGTTGACATCTTTGCCACAGGACTGAATGTCTCATCATAATCTATGCCATGAGTTTGAGCATAGCCTTTAACCACCAATCTAGCTTTGTATCTAGCTATTCTTCCATCTACATGTTTCTTTATTTTGTAAACCCATTTATTTCCAATCACTTTCTTACCATTAGGTTTTGGAACAAGTTCCCAGGTTTTGTTTTCTTCAAGTGCATCAAACTCTTCCTTCATTGCTTCTTCCCATTGTCTCTTACCTTTTGATTCATCATAGTTTTGAGGTTCTTCATCTTCCTTAATCATGTAAGCATAGTTCTTCTGAGTCAAATAAGAAGTATCATAAGAATACCTTGTAGGTTGTTTCCTCATTCTGGTTGATCTTCTTGGTTCACACTCTTCATGTATATCTGGATATACTTCTTCATCAAATCTTGGTACATCTTCATTTCTTCTATATGATCCAACTCTGGATGTGTTTGCTTGCATATGTTCTTCATCTCCATCTACCTGCATATGTGATTGTTGGAAGCAGCCAGAGGCATAGAAGACGTGGAAGCATGTAACGATGGAGCAGGGAGTCAGTGAAATCTTTTTTCAAAGAATCATGTTTTAGAATACTTTTCAAAACCTCCAACAGTGATTTTTATCGCTAATGTAACATATGTAACATAGAAGAACCCTTTTCTTAATTTCTAGCTCCATTTTGTGCAAGCCGAGGAGTCCTTGAGCTTGAGGAGTTTAGGTAGAACAAGCGTATCAATTTTTGTTATTTTTAGACACCGTTTACCCTTCCAAATAGCATCTAGGACTTAATTTTTAACTATGCCGGTCACTAGATGTGAAACCGGCCAAAACTAGTCTAGAAACTATAAAAAGAGCTAGAGAGCTCATTTTTGAGGTAGCTTGTTTGAGTAGAGAAGAGCTTAGAGCTATTTTGAGCTTGTAAGAGTGTTCTTGAGCAATAGAGTTGATTTCTCACCTTCCATTGTGTCTTGCTTGTCTCTTTGTAGTGTGTGTGTATGTGTGTGTGAATTTCTATGCTTCTCACCTTCACTCTCACTTCATCTCACATTCACGATCTTCATATCACTCCTATCTCTTTCGCGGATTGACATTAAGGAGGTGGAGCTTCTTAACGTGGTTCTCACCATTGTGCTAGAGCAACACCAAATTTGGCGCCGTTGCCGGGGATCGAGTCTAGGACGAACGTGTGATGGTAAGAGTATAGCAAGAAGTGGCATTGGAAGGTAAAAATTTCAGTTTTTGTTGTTGTTTTTACTTAGTTTTTGTTGTTTTTCACCTCCCCCACATTCCATCTTCATCACCGCATCATCATCTTCATCTCCAAAAAATTAGAAAATTCACCATATCCACCCATTCTCCTCATTTCCCCTCATTTGTGCATGCGAGAGAGTGAGAGAGAGCTTTTGTGCTTGCATGTACTTTTGTTTTCTTGAGTTTTCTTGTAGGTACAGAGCTCCAGTGCATCAGGAAAGCTTGGAAAAGGTAAAAACTTCACTTTCTGTTAGAGATTTCCGTCTGTGTCAGACCATCGCGATGGTCTGCCAAGTGCGGAATTTTTGGTAAGCGACCACACCACGGGATAGGCGAAACAAGCGCACACACGAATCCACGGATGCATCTGCAAAAATCATATTTTGGTGGACCATCGCGACAGTCTCAGACCATCGCGATTGTCTCACACCATCGCGATAGGCTCACGCCATCGCGACGGCTCGGCCGGACCATCGCGACGGTCTCACACCATCGCGACGGTTCATTTGGACCATCGCGACGGTTCGGGACCATCGCGACTGTTCGGTTGACCCCACACCATCGCGATTGGCTCACGCCATCGCGCCGACGGTGCCACGTGGCAAGCTAGACCATCGCGACGATTCACACTTCACGCCATCGCGACGACACCCTTACACCATCGCGACGGTTCACTTTTGGACCATCACGATTGTTCACGTTGACCGTTGACTGACGCCATCGCGATTGTCCGCCTAATCGAGCCATCGTGACGGTTCACATTCATGCCATCGCGATTGTCCGCCTGATCGAGCCATCGTGACGGTTCACATTCACGCCATCGCGATTGTCCGCCTGATCGAGCCATCGCGATTGCTCACATTTGGACCATCGCGACCGTGCACTTCAGACCATCGCGATTGTTCACCTTCACGCCATCGCGATGGTCCCAGACCATCGCGATTGTCTCACGCCATCGCGATTGTGCACCCCCATCGCAAATTTTAGGGTTTCATTTTTTGGCCTATTTTGGGGCTATTTTTGGGAAATTTTTGGGTGATTAGACTCATAGGAGACCCCTTAGCTCATATTTGGAGAAAAACCTGTTTGTCAGTTTTTACCCCCCGGGGCCTGAACGGTCATAACTTTTTCATCCGAAGTCCATTTTTTGAGCTATTTTGAGGTTGACCTAGTTTGGGACTAGAAGCCAGGGGGAAAGCATTAAAAAGTTGGGCAAAAGGGAAGGGACTTAAAAGGTGTATATACTCAAGTGCTTGATCATCCAAGTGTGAATTGGTCTAATATTGGATTTTTCCAAGTCTAGCAAGGGCAATCAAAGGCAACCAAGGCAAGGCAGTGAAGGGCATAAAGCTTGGGAAGCACGGCTTCTTGGGCATCAGAGCAACCTGAAAAGCTGACTCGAGGTTGGAAAATTACTCAACCCCCTCAGTCAATTCTTAACTTAGGATAAACGGTAGCATTGTGGGTTTAAGACGATAGGAACGCCTCAAGTTCAAGAGAATTAAATTTATCAAGTCCAAAACTAAAGATAAAGGTGTGTGACACGAAAACCTAAAGGAAAGAACATAAGTCTGACGTAACGGGAACTCAAAGTACCACGGAAAGTCGAATTCCTGACGTATACATTAAGACAAGAACCTAAAGAGAATTTAAAAAGAATCAAGAAAGTAATAACAAAGAATCATTGAAGATCTGAGAGTGTACTAAGTGTGCAAGGAAGAAAATTAATGAACCTTAGATCGGGCAAACATATAGGTAAGTCAGACCGACGAAGCCTTAGATCATCAGAGGCAAGTGTAAGAACTACTGCACGATCGTGGGCTCAACAATTGAACACTAGTTATCCCTACAACAGCACAGATACTAGTGATTCAGAAATGGCATTTAGCACGGAAAGACCGGAAGGAGGGTCGAATATAGCCTATTTAGAAAAACCAGAAGGAACCTACAGAATGCAACTAGAGTTTCTCCGAACCAACCGATTAGGTGCTCGCATCTATGAGGATGGTTTGCGAAGGCAAGTGGTGCAAATGCACAACCCTGATCAACCCATTGGATTGGAACGTCCAGTGGTAAAATTTGAGAGAGACGCGTATATAGACAAAGAAGGAACAATGTACATCTTAAGTACGCAGCCAAACAATACCAACGAGTTTGGCGTGATTCAGCCAGAGACGGAAACTAAATCTCAAGGAAAAGAACCATTAGAAGAGCCTAGAACACCTAGAGGGAAATCTGTACTGACACGAGTACTAATCCTAGAATGGATCCCTCAGGACAACATAAGCATAGAGTTGTTTGTAAATAAAGTAACTGATGAAGCCTTTTGGAGATACAAGACATAACTACTTAGTGAGGTAGGAATCATCACGATATACGAGTTCAAGGACCTGGATACACCTGGAAAGGTTGTATACCTGGATGAGACTTCAGAAAGAGTCTTTGTGGTGCGTGACCACGCTAAAAACACATACACATGGAGAGGTGAATTGGTATTCCCTCCATCTAGAACGAACATGAATACAAGTCAACAAGGGGCAGGAAAATTCTCAGCCCATGGAAATCAAAGAGAGAAAAATGAAGAAAGACCCGAAGTAAGCTTCACTCATCCCATAGGGAGAGATAGAACAACCACGGACACTAATAGAGCAGATAGACAAAGAGATCATGGAATACCAGGTGGTAGAGATGATTTTCCTCCACCTAGACCAAGGTAACACGCAAGAATACTGAGACCCACACAGTTAGTGAAATCCATGAAAAATTACTTTGATGGGACAAGAGATCCCTATGACCATGTCGCAGAATTCAAGCAAGTACTAAGAGCAGAACAAGTCGAAGACATGTTCACGCAATATAATGCATTTGGACTAACGTTAAAAAATACCACTTTAACTTGGTTTCAACCATTGCAACAAAGGCAATTTAAAGACATCCATCACTTTTTAGAGTCATTCATCATTGAATTCTCTAAAAGTGGGATTAGACATGACACGTCTTCGTTGATTCATAGCTTTAAACAGACCCCTCAAGAAACAGTTAGACTCGCAGGACGTAGGTTTAGACAATATGTTGAAAGGTGTCCAATGCAAGAGCTACCCTCACAAGCCAAGCAAGTGTCATTGTTCCTAGATGGCTTGTTGAGCACTAAACTACGCTCCTATGTGTACCTAAAAGAACCCAGAACGCTAGAGCAATGTGTAAGAATATGCATAGACATTGAGGACAACTTAGGAGACGAGTTGGAACTCTCAAAGGTCTATAAGGACTCAGACTGTTCATCTCTAGCCTCCACAAAATTGTCGAGCTCGATAGAAGACCTAGCAGAAAAAGTGGCCCAGAAACTAGGAGTTTCTAGTAAACCTAGGGTACTAATGAACAAGCGTTGTTACACCTGTGGTGGTGATCATATGGCAAATGTGTGTCCCAATGCACCACAACCACAAACCAACCCTAGTGGCCAATGGTGTACAATTGAGAGAAGATACACGAATCATACGACTCAGGACTGCCCATACAACAAAAAAACCATGAGACATAACTACCCGCAAGCATATGCACAGCCAGGTAGGTATCAAGGCCAATACAATGCTCAGCCTTATTACTATAGGCCTCCTCAGAACTACCCATACCAGGCTCAACAGAGACCGCAACCAGTCTTAGCTCAGCAGCCACCCCCACCAGCGAATGTCATCTCAGTCAAATACGCTGCTGTAGAAGAGAACCTAAGTAGGGCTTTAGTGCCTTCTTCACCTTTGATCATAGAGAGTGACCCAAACTCAAATAGTTTTGACTCTACTCATGTAGATAGTCCACCCGCTTATTACACGGAGTCACCAGAACACGTGGAGACATATCATTACGATAGTCCACCAGTGGAACCTAGTTGGGAGCCAGACTATGCTAATGTGATGTACACAAACCCAAATCCACGGCCCCAAGTAAGACAACAGAGACCACAGGGCCCTAGAGGACCATGCTTTAGGTGCCAAGGAGACCATTTCATAAAGGATTGTCCACATCCTCCGATAGCAGGGCAATCACAGTACTATAACATCCAAGGCTTTTGTGCCGATTGTGGCAAAGAGCACATCATAAAACATTGTCGTAAGAACCCAGTTAACGCTTCAAGTGTGACATCGATCAACGTGATAGGCATTGTAAACAACACAGATGGATCCAACCCTACATACGTGCCTATCCAAGCTATAACAAGAGCCCAGGTGCTCTTACAGAATCAACAGCTTAATCAAGAGAAAGTAGCCGAAAGTAGTGAAGTTGCAGAATCTAGTAGCAAGAAGATGAAATCTTGGAAAGATTCTAGAGAAAGAATAAAGAGAAAGTGGAGTAGAAAGATAACCGAGTTGGAAGGAAGTTTGAAGGAATCTAGAGCCAAAATCCTAGAATTGACTTCACAAGACTTGAATCAAGAGAATCCAGCTCAGAAATCAGGATCAGTTTTAGCGGAACCCATACCAGAAAATCTAGACATGATGTTTCGTGCATATCAGGCTAGATTAAAAGAAGGACCTCAGGTAGCTGAAATGAGCAAAAATTACCCACGAGCTGATCTAGAAATTGAGAGAACTAAACTTTGCATGAAGATGGTAGAATTAGCACAAGCTTTGTTCGAAGCCTCTAGATATCTTAATTGGAATAACATGGCAAAACCTGAACTACACTTTCAAGGACTAATGGAGAGGCTAGAATACTTGATAGAGAGCAAAGAGAAAAAGGATCAGCATAGGAACCCTATTTGCCCACAGACACAGGAAAGGAATGCACCATCCCTGTCTCAAGTACCCAATACAGAAAGTCAAGACAATCTGTCTTCCATACATAGGTACTCACATGAATTTGTGAGAGAAATCCAAGAAGAGAAATGGAGAAAAGAACAAGGAACTCATCCTCCTATTCAAGAAATAGATGACTTGCAAGAGGAATTTCCCCAAGACATTCCCTCCATTTACGAAGATGTAGAGGACGAACAACTGAGTGGAAACACAACTTCTGAATCTAATTCTTTACAAGAATTACCTCAGTTGACAGGACCTTGGGAAGCAAAGTCTATTAGTATGAGAGCACCCACGATAATAGTGAGGAATGAAGAATCAGTAATCCCTAGAAACACGGAAGTGATCAAGAACACTAAAGTACAGTCTAATCTCACTCTAGAGGAGTTGTTAAAGGTAAAACCAGAACTGTGGAAACATGTAGCAAATCAATTCCCCGAGCTTGCTACTACTTCCTCACAAATAGGATCACAAAATAAGGTACCACAGATACCCGTAGAAAAGATTGGAGATGTAAGCGAAGGAGAAGAAGGTAACACTTATCTTTTGATAACCCATCAGGGCTACACCACGAAAGCCATTTTAGATTCAGGAGTCGGAGTAGCCATAGCTACCACCGCTTTATGGAAACGTTGGGGTAAGCCTGCATTAAGACCCACCAGGATGAAGCTACAAATGGCTGACTGATGACGAAAGAACAGCAACCGATGACGACGAAGGCGATGACGAAGCAAGCCAGGGCACTATCGAATCTCAAGAGCATGAACAGACAGATGGCCAAGGACAACAAATAGACACACATGGTGATACAAGTACCCATGAAGATGAAACTTACGAAGTAGCAGCTTACACACTGGCGATTAAGAAGTTGTATAGAACTATGGAAAAAGTTTGGGCACGCAAAAAGTTGACAGAGGAAGAGAGTCAAGAATTAATAGAACAGGAACTTGTCACAGGCGGATTCGAAGACGCATACATCAAAGGATTCAGAGAGTTAGTCAAGTCAATAGGCTCCAACGAAGCACTCAGGTACTTGCAAAGAAAGCCACTACCACAGTTTGACCCCCGCCGAGTACGACTACTTTCAAAGCCCGGCGAATACATTCGTGTACCAACAGGTGTACAATCTTCAGAACAAGCCAGGGAGGCACGCCTCGTCCCTGAAAGTTCATTGGCGGTAGAAATCATCCTTGTAGATTCCCCACCCCGCGCTACAACTGTACATACCTCAGTAGTCACTGAGGTACCGACCACGCCAACCGCTCCTCCATCTCTGCTCGTCCATTCAGCCTCCCCTCTTCACCCTCCTTCCCCCCGATTAACATCTTCTATAGCTGGTAACGTAGCAGAAATCGTCTTTATGACCACTAACCCCACAATTCCCGCACCCACTAGACCTAGTCTACCCCCTCACACATCCACCTTTCCATACAACCCATTCCTTCATCCAGCTTTTCCATCCTTCCCCACAACTCCAAGACCTCTTTTTCCATTCCCACTGCCCTTAACCTTCTCCCCCGTCTCACCTCCCCGACCCACTGTAACCCCTCTTTCCCCTTTCCACCTAGTTGCACCAGCCAGTCCCCCTATAGATTACTCCTCAACTTTTGTAAATCCCGTATTTACACCAGCACAAGCACCCACAATCACACCCATATTCACAGTCACCGCACTGGACACATCCAATGACATGGACATCTCACCACCTACTGCACCATCATGACATCTAGCAGCAGCAGAGGAGGAAAACCAGCGCCTACAGGATCAGAACCGAGAAAACTTAGAAGCAGCTCTTGACCACCCAGACCAACCTTTGAGTCCTAGTCGGTTCAAAGCCATTCCCTCAGACTTGATGAGGATGCTGCTAGAAGATCATGTAAGATTGCTAGATGACTACAACCGCATGAACGAGGAGTTACAGAAACTCAAAGAAGATCATAAATTACTACAGTTACGAGCACCCGCACACCAAGACATACCAGCACCTGTGGACCCCTCTCCGGACATCTTAGAGGAACTCAACGCATTACGGGCCCAGGTATCAAACCTTTAATCAAGGATTGCAGTATATGAAGCACCACCAAGGCCAGATTCCCCACCTGAGCTACCAGCTGAGGAAGAAACTGTCACCATCCCGGTGGAGGAAACGTTTGAAGAAGCGTACGAGCCACAACCCATCCTAGGCGGACGCATCACGGCCGAAGGCCAGATGACTTACAAACTCCCGACCCCCGCGTGGATGAAGACAATTGAGGAACTTGGAACAATGCACTCAGCTAGAGTAGAGGCACAATTACATGCCATGGCGATGATCGAAGAAAGAATTTACAGTCTCCATTCTTTGCTCATTTGGCCCCGCGACGATACATATCTGGGCATGAGCTACAGTATAAACCGTATTTTATGTTAATGGCCGAATACCAGTTAGCCATTGAAAAAGAGACAGGTAAGAAACCATCGCATGCAACTCAATTCGAGGAGGACGATTTGCCACTAGATGCGCAACAAGGAGAGATCTATCAACCCGAGTGGCGCACTGATTTACTACAGAAGTATCCAGAAATGATGAGTACATGGGTAAAGGCATCTTTGCACTTAAAGTACAACCCATGTTGGGGACCAATACCACGATGCCGCTCCTGGACTACCTTTGCTATTAAGGTACAAAACAATAAGTAGTGCCAAGACTGGTTGAATTACCCCTATTTTAAGCCACCCATTGAGTTACCAACTGTAGGCTACATGGTGGCTACAATTCACCACTGGCTTCCTCGACTAAAGCATATGGACGATATAGCGGCGCATATGACTGTCAAAATCTTTGACATGATGCAAATGATCTTTACAGTCTTCCGACGTGTCAAGGCACCTCATGTAAACACCTCGGGCTTTGAGCATGGCAATTTCGATCTAGTATATGATATGAGTACAACGCCATCGCTACGGGTGTGTTATGCCTGGCATTGCAGAATTAAGTACCTACCGGCATGCTACAAGCAGACATTCGAAGAGATGTTCACAACCGGTTTCTGGGAATACCATTCAGAGGTATTCATAAGCAGGCCTACACATTTATTACACTTATTTGCCTATGAACGAATGGTCTATTCCACACACTATCAGCTCCCGCCACCAGAAGAACCGCAACCAATCGACAGGGAGAAACTCGAGGCCGATCTGGCCCGAGGCATTCGTATCTTCGAGCACACCCTCGCTCAAGACCTCCTACAGAACTATATCCGGCAGACCTCACAACAAGGTTCTATCAGGGACGACAGAAGCGAGAGGGAGGGGGGTGTTGGAAGGAGCCAGAGGCATAGAAGACGCGGAAGCATGTAACCACGCAGCAGGGAGTCAGTGGAATCTTTTTTCAAAGAATCACGTTTTAAAATACTTTTCAAAACCTCCAACAGTGATTTTTATCACTAATGTAACATATGTAACATAGAAAAACCCTTTTCTTAATTTCTAGCTCCATTTTGTGCAAGCCGAGGAGTCCTCGAGCTTGAGGAGATTAGGTAGAACAAGCGTATCAATTTTCGTTATTTTTAGACACCGTTTACCCTTCCAAATAGCATCTAGGACCTAATTTTTAACTATGCCGGTCACTAGATGTGAAACCGGCCAAACCTAGTCTAGAAACTATAAAAAGAGCTAGAGAGCTCATTTTTGAGGTAGCTTATTTGAGTAGAGAAGAGCTTAGAGCTATTTTGAGCTTGTAAGAGTGTTCTTGAGCAATAGAGTTGATTTCTCACCGTCCATTGTGTCTTGCTTGTCCCTTCGTAGTGTGTGTGTATGTGTGTGTGCATTTCTATGCTTCTCACCTTCACTCTCACTTCATCTCACATTCACGATCTTCATATCACTCCTATCTCTTCCGCGGATTGACATTAAGGAGGTGGAGCTTCTTAACATGGTTCTCACCATTGTGCTAGAGCAACAGTGATTTACCTCTTTCACTGCTTCTTACCTCTTCTTCAAATGTTTCAAGATTACAATCTTTATCTACATACCAACTCTTCTGTTGATCAAATGTCACATCTCTGGAAACAATAAATTGTTTAGTTAGAGGACTCCATAGCCTATAACCCATCTGCTTTTCATCATACCCAATAAACACATATTTTTCAGCCTTTGGTTCAAGTTTATGTTTGAGTTGTGATGGTACATAAGCATAGACAATTGATCAAAACACCTTACAATGATTAAGTGTTGGTTTCTTACCCCACCATGCTTCATAAGGGGTCATCCCATTTAGAGCTGCACATGGTAACCTATTCACAAGATATGTAGCTGTATTTACAGCCTCAGCCCAAAGATAATTAAGGCAATTCATTTCTTTTAACATTGCTCTTGCAAACTCAACCAATGTTCTGTTCCTCCTTTCCGCAACCCCATTGTGTTGAGGTCTATACCTGCAAGTTATTTCTCTCTTGATACTTGCATTCCAAAGATAATCATTGAACTCTTGGGAGAAGTATTCTCCCCCTCCATCATACTTTAACCTCTTGAGCTTTTGACCTGTAACTCTTTCTGCATAAGCATGAAAATGTTTGAAAGCTCCAAATACTTCTAATCTTTCCTTTAGAACATAAATGGTTATCCACCTTGTAGCATCATCAATGAAAAGAACATAATACCTAGACCCATTGATTGATCCTTCTTTTGTTGGTCCCCATACATCTGTATGTATGAGTTCTAGCAAACCATCATGCTTAAAACCTTTCTTCTGAAATGATAATCTGTGTGCCTTTCCCATTTGACAAGGTTCACATTTGTAGATCATATGTTGACCTTTTACATTTGGTAGCCCTATTACAGATTGACTCTCCACCATGGTTTTAATTCCTCTTTCATTGAAGTGTCCTAATCTCTTATGCCAGAGATCTAACTCTGTAAGTACTCCATCACCATGTGTGATCAAGGCTTGACCAACATTCCCTTGCACTTTGAGAGTAAAAAGTCTACCTTCCTTTTTACCACAAACAATTTGATTGTATCCATCCTCTAGATCTTCAACAAATACCCCTTCATTTGTAAATCTCACTTGAAAACATTTTTCCACTATTTGTCCCACACTAATCACATTCTTTGGTATTGTTGGAACATACAAAACATTTGTTAGCAAATCAGCTCCACTTCTCCACTTCACTTTTCCAATTGAATGCACATTATGTTTTGTATTGACACCTGTTTGTACTGTATGACTTGAATTACCTTCTTCCAATTCTGACAACAATTCTATATTACCTGACAAATGATTTGAACAACCAGAGTCAATATAGAATACCTTGAGATCCTCCTTCTCTGATGTACTTATTGAATTCATCATCAATGTTGTATGATTGTCATTCTGTGTATCATTTGCATAGTTGTAGTAGGTAGTATTATAAGACTAATTCTGATTCTAATTTCTTCCACCACCTCTACCAAACCTTCCTCTTGAACTCTGTCTTCCTCTTTGAAATTGATTCTCAAACCTTCCACCTCTTCCTCTACCATTATTGCTTTGATTTTGATTTGATCCTTGTTGGTTATGCCAACAATCATATGCTAGATGATTGCTCAACCCACAAATCCAGCATGTCTTCTTGTTATTGTTTTGATTACCTCTACCTCTTCCATTTCCTCGACCTTTACCTCTTCCAATACCTCTTCCTCATGCATAATTTGCTTGAGTAGTAACCTCTTCTTCATCCTTTGCTTTACCTTTCTCATTTTTCTACTTATTCTTTGCATACATAGCAGAACTATATCCTTTATCTCCATCTGACTTCAAGTCTTGCTCAAATGTGAGCATCAATCCAAGTAACTGATTCAATTTTGGCACATAATGATTGAATGAAAGTTCAGTTGAGAGTACAAAAGGTTTCCACCTTTCATCTCCTCTCAATCCTGCAAGCAATTGTGCTATCAACCTATGATCTTCAATATCCTCATCAATAGATCCAAGACTATCTGCCAAGTCCTTCATCTTAGTGACATAATCACTAATACTCTAACTTTGCTTTTTCTTAAATGTGGTGAGCTCTGACCATAAGCTAGCCTTCCTAGCTTTAGTAGTGTTTTGGAAGTGATCTTCCAAGGCATTCCATATATCTTCAGTTGTTTCTAATCCTCTGATATGTGGTAACAAATGATCTGTAATAGTGTTATATATATAAGCCCTTGCACTTGCATCTCTCTTCTGCCATAGCTTCAAAGCTTCTAGTTCTTTGTTCCTTGGTTGACTCTCATCTTCAAATTTAGGCTTCTCTTCTTCACCTGTCACATATACCATTAGATCCTTACTCATAAGTAAGGCTTCCATTCTCATTACCGAAGCAGGATAATTATCTCTGTCCAATTTGTCAATAGATACATGATCTGCCATAGTCTTCTGTCTTCTGCTTCAACCTGTGAGTATAAAGTTAAAGAATGGTACCTTTTGTAGATCTTCACCCTTGAGAATAACTTCTAAGTACTCCTCTAATGTCTTTTGTTGTTGAACACCTCAACTTTCACCTTCTTTAATGAAGAACTGTTCAATTCCTCTTGTATTTGCTCCTCCTTTCACTCACGAGGACCTTTTTGCTCTGATACCACTTGTTGGTGTATAAAACACCACAAGAACTAAGCTAAAGTGATACTTAGAATACCTCCATAATCATCATTAGCTTAGCAATACTCTGAATTTGAAAACTTTATCACTGAACTTAGTGAAATTCAAAAATTTACTTCTCAGAAATCTGCGCCTTTTCTTCAAGCTTCAAATCTAATCTGTATTAGCTTGATCTTTGTAAATTCTTTTAATCACTTGCTAACAGAAGTTCTTGCTAATGTTAAGAAACACATATCAAGCAAAACTTTCAAGTAACAACTTCAAATTCTTGTGAATTCACTCCAACATTTGCACTATGTCTGAAGTCTGAAAAATGACTTCATCGATTTGACATACCTTTACTGTTAGACTCATTTCTCTGAGTATGCGTCCCGTTTCATAAAGATCTTTTGACCAATTATAGTTGAAGGTAGTAAATTTAAAATGAGCTATTAGTCATTAAGAACTTTACACTATACTGTCAGATCTGACCTTAAGAAGATCAGGAAAAAGTGCGCCAGAAAACTCGTAATTGTCAACTAACTTACACACTGATATGAAATCACTTAGAACTCAATATACAAGAGGAATTAGATCAGAACCTTCTATACAAACATGTGTTGTATATCAGAGAAGATGTGTACAAAATGTCTTGGTCTCATTCTGCTCATAGCCATATAAAAACCTCATACACTAAGTAGTTTCTCTTCTTCATCTTTCTAAGAAAAACCCGATTTTTCTCTATTCACCCAAGGATTACAAAATTGAGTTCTCTCTATTTTTTTTCAACTCAAATTAACTTATATACATATATTTTACATACTTCTAGACTCAAACTCGTAAGTTTTAAAGTTCTATGTCAAGACTAGACTTTTAATTTTGCACTAAATTACAAGAGTGAATTTATCCCTTCACTTAGGCTTAGTTTTCTAAGTACTTTGCCTTCACTTCTCCTTGCCTTTCTTCCTCCTTCATATATCTTCATATATTCATGTCTAATTAGTGAGTGAAGTCCCAACACTCTCTTCCCCTCCTACTATTTTTCCAAGAAAAAGAGTTGTGACCAGTGCATGGGCAAAATATTCTTATGTAGATCCAAAGTTGCTTCTAATGGAAAACAAAATTTCTCCATGTTCATTATTACCTTTCCTTGTTCATTATTACTTTCATTGTTTCATCCATGGTTGTCCCAAAATCATTTTTTCAAGCATCATGTGATTGTGCCATTCTTCACACTCTATATTCATCTATTCTTGCTCAAATTCAACTATGATTGTTTGTGTGGATATAGTTTGAACTATGTGCCATTTAGGGTTTTGATTAGGGTTTTAGTTATCTTTCTTGTTGCATTTAATTTGTTTAGTAACTCATTGCTAATTAGATTTACTTGTGATCTAGAATCTATTAACACCCTAATTTCTTCTTCCTAGAAACTCATTAAAATCACAGGCAAATGTTCTTTTACTTTCCCTTAAGGCCTTTCATATGTCAATACCTCTTTGATTTCTTTAGATTTTCTAATTTTTTTCCTTAGCTTCTTATTGAGCCTCATACCTCATCCTTTCTTCTTCCTATCTTCTATGTTGAACTTGATGCGATCTCCTCCATTCCTAGGTGGTCGAAAATTGATTATATCTCTGCACTTTACATCCACATATGAAGTTTGGCATGACTTCTCCATCTATGTTTGCCAATTGGATTGCACCACTCTTGCTTATCTGATGAATGATATAAGGTCCATGTCCTCTCTTCTGAAGGTCCTTCTAGTGTTCTTTCAAAGTGTAAGCTAATACCAAGTCTCTTATCTACAGATATTTTTCTTTGACATGAATGTCATGATATGCCTTTTGCCTCTTCTTATCTGCATAGATGCTCATGATAGCTTGAAGTTTTGAAGCTCCTAGCTTTTCTAACTCCAAAATTCTTTTTACAACTCATGTTCATACCATTTGAGCTGATTACCCACCTTCAATGTCGGTATGAGTAATTTTAATGGTAAAAGAACATTTTTTCCATACTCAAATTATAGGTTGTACCAATAGCAATTTTGTATGCCACTCTATAAGCCAATAGAACATGATGGAGTTGAAAATCCCAATTAGTTCTATTTGGATTTACAAGTTTTGATAATACTCTACAAAGTACTTTGTTTGTACTTTCTGCCAATCCATTTGCTTGAGGATGATAAGGTGCTTCTTTTCTATGAATAATCATTAAATGATTAGTGATGTTCTCACTAACGAGGTTAAGGAAATGAGTACCCCTATCACTTACAAATTCCATTGGTAATTGAAATCTGGTGATTATATTCTCATAAAGAAATTTTGCTTTAGTATGAGCACCAGTTTTCCTTGTAGCCCTTGCTTGTGCCCACTTAATGAGATAGTCAGTAGCTACAATGATGTATTCTGCATGAGAACTTTTAGCAAGAGGATGTATTGGTCCAACAAAATCTAATCCCCATTTGCTAAAAGCTCTAGCAGAAATTAATGGTGCCAATGGCATGCCATCTCTTCTACTAGGTTGACTTGCTTTTCACAAATGATCTGGCAGCTCGAAAAAGATTTGGCCACCAAAACCCAGAGTATAAGATTAGTTTACTAGTACTCTCACAAGTAGTCTCCTATGGGCTGATATTCCTTGGTTATTTTCTTCAAGTTTCTAGAGTCCGCATTAAGTTTCAGAATTTCAGGTATTTGTGGATTTCTTTATTCCTCAACTATATGTGTACTCCAAGCAGGGTTTTTTTGAAACCAATACAGAGTCACAATGTCCATATGGTCCTCATGTTGACACTTTGGACACTTAGAAACATATCTTTCCACATCCTATGTCTTTGTAGGCCAATGGATACCCACTGTAGCTAAGTTATGTAGAGTTACTAATCTAAAAGCATGTGTACATGGGATAACTTAATGTTTGCTCCTCTTCTGGAGTACAATACTCCAAAACACCAATGTGATTCACATGATATAAGTTTCCAAAAAGTAATGCAAAGCTTCTTCTTAGCAATAGAAGATTTGTTGTGATATTAGCTATCCTGCAAAGTGAAACAGTCAACAAAGGTACTAATGTTGTTGCCCAATTAGGAATGCTTTCTTCCTTGAATAGGTAAGCATCTTGCAACTCATCATTTATAGGAGATTCATGTCCTTTGGTTTGTATCCTAGAGAAATGGTATGCTCTCAGATGTGTTCTCCCTTGCCTCACAACTAATTCAAAATCAAATTCCACGAGAAGTAAGAACCACCTCACTATTCTTTCTATGTGATAAGATTTATTCACCAAGTACAACAGTGCTTGGTGATCCACCAAAAAGTTGAGATTTTTGGCTAGAAGATAATGCCTATACTTTTTTATAGCAAATACCATTCCTAATCCCTCCCTCTGAGTGGTTGTATATGGCTCAATTGCCTACTAGTATAAGCAATTGGAAAATCCAACTTGCGTCCTTCAATAGGTTGTGCAAGAACACATCCTAATTCAAAATTAGAGGCATCAACATGGACATGAAAAATTTGATCCCACTCTGGGCTCTTCAAAATCAGTGCTATAACCAAACACGTTTGTAGGGTTTCAAAGGCTTTGTCACATTCTTGGGTCCATTCAAACTTTGTAATTAGTGCATAAAGAGGTTTTGCAATATCTACAAATTTATGCACAAATTTCCTCTAGTATCCATAGTGACCCATGAAGGTCTAGAGTTCGTTTACATTAGTTGGCTTAGTTAGGTCCACAATTGCTTTAATTTTACTCTCATTAGTGGAGATCACATTTTTTGGAAACTATGTGGCCTAACATTCTTCCTTGCGTGACAAGGAAGACACATTTTTCAGGATTCAAACACACTCTATAGGTTCTACATTTCTTGAAAATGTTCTCCAAGTCTTGTACATGATTTTGTCTTTTATCTGAAAAAGTACATAGATCATCTACATAAATATCCATCATGGTTCTAAGAGAATCTTTGAACACATGACACATTAACCTCTGCAATGTGGTTGATGCATTGGTTAACCCAAAATGCATCACATTAAATGCATATATTCCCCATCCAATGGAAAATTTTATCTTGTGTTGATCTTCCAAAGCAATAGGAACTTGGTTATATCTAGAAAATCCATCCAAGGAACTATAAACCTCCTTTCTAGCTACTCTCTCTAAGAGATGATCACTTATTAGCAATGGGTGGCTATCCCTTATAGCTACTGCATTAACTTTTCTCAAGTTTATACAAACCCTAAATTTTCCATTCTTCTTGGGAACAACAACTATAGGAGATATCCATTTAGTATACTTAATTTCATTAATGAAATTGGTAGCCAATAATTTATAGATCTCATCCTTTATCTTGGCAGAGTATTTATTATTAAGTGTATAGTGTCTTTGTTTGCTAGGTTTTGCATTTGGAGTGATAGGAATCTTGTGTTCACAAATTTTTGGATCTATACCTTTCAAATCCTTATAACTCTTTGCAAACACATCCCTATACTCTTTAGCCAATTTGATCAATTCTTGCTCTTCTTGATTCGTCATGTCATCTACTATGACAAGATGCCTTTCTTCTCCCTCCTCCTGGGTGATTACCACCTTTTTTGTCTGTTTTTCATTGTCATAAGATTCCCCTTTATTTTTTCCCTTTTAGGTCTCATCTTAAAAATTATTCTATCCTCCACCTCATAAGTTTTGAAATTCGAAGATGCATCAAATTTTTGTTCTTTCTCTCTAGTTTTCTCATGTTCCTTCATTTTCTTACTCTTTTTAGGTTTTGGATCTTGAGTGATCTCGTTATGTACAAATTTCTTAAAGGTTTTTGAGATTTTATCTTTTATGGCATCTTGAGCATGTATTCCTTTTAAGAATTGAGTTTTGTCAAGTTTTCCAATTGTGACACACTCACCATTCTTACTTCTACATGAAATTTAATTCCCACATATTCATTGTTTGCTATATCTAATGTAGAAAATATTTAAAAATTCCAACCATAGAGTTAAAACTCATCATCATCAAACTTTTGTGTAATATAACTCTAATCCTCAACCTTACTTTCTTCCTTACAATCTTCTCTACTCAACAAGACTCTTTTGTATCTTTTATTTCTCATTATAGCAGTGCACTTCCAGAGTGGTGACTCCTCATCACTTTGACTCTCCTTTCCAGATTCCTCACTTGACTCTTGACTCGGATGTACTTTAAACCACTCTTGAGGGGGTATGTCACAAAATTGCCCATTTTCAAGTTTACTTTGGTGATTTCCCCTTGGCTTTGGAGGTATAAACAATCTCTACCCCAATCTTGAACTATTTGCATCTGTCTCATGAAAGGTCTTCCTAGGATAATTTCATAGGAGGTTGGTTGTGGGAACTCAACTATGGCAAAGGTATGCTCTATTCATATTCCACATATTTCCACAATAACTTTTTCCCAAAGTCCTAGAGGTACTTCTATGTGCCCATCTGCAAGTTGTAGTCTCAACTTCGTAGATGTCAATTTGTTCGCCCCCCATTTTCTCCAAGTTTCTTTTGTCATGATTGCCACTCCTTATCAACTATCTAGGACTGTATTTGCATAATTATCACCTAATTGTACTTTCAAAATTGAGTTTCCTTCCTCAGTTTTACAATAGCCTCCTATCCTGTCTATAGGTATGTACATCAACTCTTCAATATCCTAAGGTTTTGTACATTTCCAATGTGAGTTTCCTACCTAGTTAGTCAGGTTGTGATGCAACTGTGGGTTTTTGTTTACTAACTCCTTCCATGTTGTTTGGCATTGGATTTTACAATGTTCTGCTAGATTGAACTGAAGTGTTACACAAGGTTCTACATTGTCCTCCTCCTTCCTTGACTTGTCATTAATTCCTAATTCTTTCCTGTGTGGTTGTGAATTTGAATCAAGAGATCTCTCCATTTGATTTTCAATCTGCTCCAGATTATGTTGAGTTTCTCTAATAATTTGTTTGCACCTCTGTATTCTCTCCTCCTCAATGTCTAGCATAGGATAGGTTGTTATATGATCTGTAGGGTTTGGTCCTTCTTCTATCCTACCCTTATTGGCTTCCATCAAGGTGTTTAAGCACTTTGAGATCTTACCTTTTCCTATTTTCTCTTTTTTTTGATGTTGTTTAGAGTTTGAATTGTCAACTGGCTCCTCATGTGGTGTTAGCGTTTTTCTTGTTCTGGTCTTTTTCTCCCATCTACCCTTCTCTCTATTTTTCCTCTTCTTTGGAGATAGGTTTTTGTTGTTGTCCAAAGAATCTGTGTCAAGTATCATGCCCCGCTCCTTCACATCCACTCAAGTCTTCTTGTTCTAGGGAGATTTGGGTTTAGGTGACTTTAGTATAGAAATAATTTTATCAGGGTCTGGAGCCATACCTTAAGTAGATACCACATGTCCCAAGAGGGTTCGTTTTGTCACCAAGAAATGACATTCATTGGGGTTCAACTTTATTTTAGTCTCCCTCCATCTTTTAAAAACATTATGCCACGGTCTCAAGTGATGGTCCAAGCAATGCAAAGGGGTCTCTTTGTGAGATCCTGAAAATTAAAAAAACTCATCCATGAAAATTCTAAGTGTTGCTAGCAATAAGGGTCCAAAAAGGAGGTTGAAAGTCCTATTAAAGGTGGTTGGAGCATTTTTGAGTCCAAATGGCATTTTTACATACACATATGTACCCTACAATGTGATAAAAGTAGTCTTTTCATGCTCTTCTAGGTGGAAGGATATTTGGTTATAGCCACTAAAGCCATCCATAAACCTATATAATGCGTGTCCAACCACTTCTTCAATGACCTGCTCTACAAAAGGCATGGGGAATCCATAAGGAATGGTTACCTTGTTGAGTGCTCTACAGTCAACACAAATCTTGATTTTGTTGGTATTCTTCTTTGGTACTATAACCATTGGTGAAAGCCATTCTGAGTGTTCCACAGGAATGATGATTCCTACATCCTCCATCTTCTGTCTTTCCAAATAAACCGCTTCAACATATTTTGGGTTAATTCTATATCTCTTTCCTCTTATTGGTTTAGCTCCATCAACAAGAGGAATTTTGTGCTCTCCATAATTGGCAAGCACTCCTTCTAAGACTTTATAATGCCACACAAAAGCCTATGCATAGTATGTCAAGAAAGATTTTACCTTTTCAAGCACCTCAGGGTGGCTCCAAAACCAAGTGGCCACCAAAACTTGACGATTATTTTCCTGAGTGCCTAATTGTACTTCTTTGACAGGGTTTCTATCTACCATGGTATCTACATGCTCATCTCCAACTTTGTTTCCCTCCTATAGCTTTTGTGCATTGTTGTATAAGCAGGAGTGTTCAGGATCTCAATGTATTTGTTATATGGCCGCCGAATAAGGACAAATGTACTAGGACAGGCGTCTTAAATAGAAAGAACCTTTCGAGAAACGCGCAGGTAACAAAAGATTCGCGCACCACTGTAAATATTCTTCTATATAAGACAATGAGAAAGAGTGGCGAGAGAGCGCCCATTTTGGGAATTGTAGTGTATCGTTTGAGTGTGTATTTCTGCTCTGCTCTGTTCTGTTCTGTTCTGTTCTATTCTGTCTGCGCTTTGTCGGGTCGTTTGTTTGCGTCTTAATACATATTTACGAACAGTTATAGTGTGTTACGAATCTTTTCGGTAATGGTTAAGTGTGTCGCTGAGTATTGTTAAGTGCAACGTGTTGTTATCAGTTCTTTGGCGAAGCAGAGTACATGGAAGTAGTTTCACTGTTGGTCTGTTAAGGTTCTGTGAAGTAACTGAAGTCAATACAATAGTCTGCGTTCTCTATGGATTCCAATCCTAGGAAGGACTTGTATCTGTAAGAGCCTGTGTGCCTTGGAATTAGTGATAAGATTGTTACGGTTTGGCTGTTGATTGAGTTGACATACCGTAAGTTGTATACTTTTGAGTATAGTTGTTCGATGCGCCTCCGAGTCAAGAATAGGTGCATCCTGTGTAACATTCGGCGAATGAAGTTGAGTAGTCGAAGTAGTTTAAGTCAGAACCGGATTACTGCTCTTATACTATAGCAGACCCAGTCCGGAAATGTCCAACGTCCCAGTAAACCGCGTAGTTCGCAGTGTTCAGAGTCAAGTACTGAGCTAAGACGTGATAGAGTATTTATGATTGTGTGAGATTTTGGGAAAAAAGTATAGGGCCTCTGTCTAACAGACCCCTACCACTCCCAAGAACCCACGTGGCTAAGAATTAGAGTGCTTTTAATTATCACAGTAGTCCACAGTACTCGAAGTCCAGATTTAGAAGTCTGTAGACTATCGAACCGCTAACATTCGACTAACATTTAACATTTGGCGCCGTCTGTCAGAAAGTGGCACTAGAGTACCAGTTGTTTGTCAGAAGCAAACGTTTAGTAACATTCGAGTAACTAGCAGTAGCAACAGACCCAGATTGTTGCAAACTGTTCAGATAGGGTTACTACGTAATGATACATGCCGGTTACTCGATCTGGTGAAACATATCCTAAGAACTGTAAGACTGAAGCGAGTAAAGCGATAAAGATAGCCTTGAAAGAAGAAGGTCTAACCCAATCTGACCCAGTGATCAGACAAACTGAGAACGTCACGATTGATTCCGATCATATTCCGGTGGAACAACCAACGCCTTTGGTACATTCTGGTGCTACTTCGACCCAGCCTATTGAAGATATAGCAATTTCAGAATCTACGAACACGCCATTAGAAACCAGTGTAAACTCAGAATTATATACGATTAGAAACACTTTAGGAGAAGACATCGGTAAAAGCGGAAAAACACTGCAGTCTGGCACAATTTCGGCTCATTCCGGTGATATTCCGGTGATAGAGTCACCAACTGTAGGCAAAGACTTTGCATTTTTCGCGGAATCTTCAGCCCAACCAGCGTGCTTGGAAGAAAGATTTCGGATATTGGATATCCAGAAGGAAGGAAAACTCTTCGAAGCAGAAGTGCGACGCATTCTAAGTAAAAACAGCACACTGGAAGGCACGCAATCCGGCGACAAAAATCTCGAGAGTTCAACTAACCAACATCAAGATACAGAAGAAGGGCTGAATACACTCACAATGAACAGACAACAACAGCAACAACAGCTATGTCAACCAAGGCCGCCTCCAACAGGAGTAACATACACGAAATTCAGTGGATTCCCAGGAGATGATCCGGATGCTCATGTACGCACTTTCGAGATAAGTTATGCGGTTCTTAACCATCCACCGGATGAGGCGTATAAGGCCATCGTTTTTCAATCGACACTGGTAAATGAAGCAGCTAGATGGCTTACGGAATACGATATTAATCATTTCGGTACCAATGATGCAGTACGAGATGCTTTCCTGCAACGATTCAGGTTAAAGAAGAATCTCGCCGAAATCTTTGATTATTTACAGAACAACCGACAGAAGGCGAATCACACTGTCCAAGAATATGCTACACTTTTTAGAACACACTTGCGACAGATACCACAGGCCCACACTAACTTACCGGATGATGTCATCACTCAGTGGTTTATCAATGGTTTAACCCCGCAATTGAAGCAGATCATGATCATAAGATGTGTCGGAGCAATGACGTTGGATGCAGTCATTGCCATGGCTCTGCAACTGGAATCCAAAGTAGGTGGATTTACAGAAGATCTGGAGTGGTTAAAAACGAACAAAACTATAAATGAAGATATAACCAGACAAGTGTACTGTATTACATGCAAAAATTCAGGTCATACTAGTGCCAATTGTGCGCTAAATCAAACGTTCTACGCTATCTGCAACACTACCGGACACACCACCGAAAATTGTGTTTACAATGCCAGAATACAGGGAACAGCAACAGTCAATGCTGTTATTCAAGAGCACGGACAGGCAGCGAATCACTATGTACCTCCGCAACTGAGAAACAATCAACCGCAAGGATATCGAAACTACCGAGGATAGAGAAACAATAACTATAATGCAAACCGCTGGCAGAACGAACCACCACCGGAAAATCCCAATTTACCACCGCCACGCTGTCATTTTTGTGGTGAATACGGACACATCAGAAGATTTTGCAAAGATGCAGCTGAGTACGATCAAAGGAAGAAGGAGCGGCAAAACCCAATGGCCAACATGGTACAAATTACACCAGTAGAAACGCAAGCTGCTACAGTACAGACCCGATCAGGGAAACAGCTGCAGACAGCAGCAGAAGTATTCGAACCAGGGATACGAGAACAACATAGGATGTATAACAAGGCTAGTCACTGGACCGCAACAGAACCACCAGTGTTCCCAGAACCTATTCCGGTGACTCAGGCTTCGTCAAAAGGAGGAACGCAACAAAAGGAAACAACAGCGGAGCCCTCATCAGCAGTAGGCATAACAACAGAAACTTCTACACTTGCGGAGACCTCAAGTCCAAAGGAGCAGGACAACCAACCTCAACAAGCCTGGGAAATTTTATCCAAGGCATCTATCACTTTGCCTCTCGGCCAACTACTGGCATTAGTACCTGGGATTCGACAACAGTTCCAGCAACAGTTCAGTCCGGTGCCTTCTTGTATTCCGGCAACAGCAGCAGTTCAACCGAAACCTGATTCTACCGTTGATCATTCGGATCCCTTGATTACAGTATGGTACAAGAATCATAAAATTATGTAGGTATTGATTGATGGAGGATCTGGTGTGAACATTGCAACAGCATCCTTATGCAAAAGGTTAGGATGGACCGAAGTTGAACCAGTGCAATTTTTTGTTAGAATGGCAGATCAATCTAGAGTCCACCCTGTAGGACTTGTGCGAAATGTACCCCTCACTTTACAAGGTACGACCTTTAAAATGACCTTTGTTATACTAGATCTGCCAGAATCCACCTTGGATTACAACCTTCTTTTTGGCCGACCTTGGCTGAAGCATGCGAAGGTAATACAGGACTGGTCCGCACAAGAGCTTACGTTCAAAGATGCCAACCGTAGATATGCAGTAAAATTAGATGTTATACAACCGTGCGAGCTTCACGCCAGACCATATTTTGCTGAACCAGTCAACATGTTAGATGGACTATCAGATGATGAGGAAGAGGAATTTCTAAAGAGTAATGCTGATTTAATGTCTGTAGGAACTGTTGATCTACAGTCTGTTATAGATAACTGGAACACTTCAGTTTGTACAATCATACCTATCACCAACACAGTTAAGCATGAAGGTAGTGTCCCCACACATGATGATGAATTACAATCGCTGTTCAAGACAACAGACGAGCAGAGAAACCGCAACAGTTTTATGTCCCTGAGGACCAGTTGACCACGTACAATCTAGGAGATGAAGAGCATCCATGACCGGTAAAGATAAGTCAACACTTACCGGAATCATTTAAAGCTGACTTGATTCGACTACTTCGTGAATTCTCAGACGTCTTTGCATGGGATTACAAAGATATGAAAGGATTAGATCCGCGCATCTATCAGCACAGAGTCATGCTGAAGCCTGAAGCTAAACCGAATAAGCAGCCCAGCTATCGGATGAATCCCAATTATGCATCACAGGTAAAAGCTGAACTTGATAGGTTATTAAAAGTCGGATTCATCGTACC
The DNA here is from genome assembly GCA_020310875.1 of Ceratopteris richardii. Lineage (NCBI taxonomy): Eukaryota > Viridiplantae > Streptophyta > Polypodiopsida > Polypodiales > Pteridaceae > Ceratopteris > Ceratopteris richardii. The sequence goes on from CM035427.1 coordinate 1,450,544, forward strand.
AATAGAACATGCTGAATGGATTTCACCAATTGTGATCGTGCCAAAGAAAAATAAGCAACTACGAATCTGTGTAGACTACCGGAAATTAAATGCAGCAACAGTACCAGATCCTTTCCCGATCCCCTTTCTGGATACAATGCTCGATAGGGTAGCAGGTCATGAAATGTATTCATTCTTAGACGCATACAGTGGTTACAATCAGGTTAGAATGGCCGAAGCAGATATACCAAAAACCGCATTCATTACCAATTGGGGTGTCTTTGCTTGTACGGTAATGTGGTTTGGATTGAGAAACGCACCAAGCACATTTCAAAGATGCATGCAGGAGATTTTTTCTCCTTATCTTACTTCGTTTATGCAAGTATACCTCGATGATTTTTCAATTTTCGGTAAGATGATAGCACATCTATTTCATTTACGGTGTTGCTTTCAGAAATGCAGAGAGCATAGACTCTGTTTGAATCCAAACAAATCGGTGTCTGCGGTCTCATGTGGCAAGTTACTTGGCCACATTGTGTCTGCACAAGGTATCCAAGTCGATCCAGATAAGATTTCGGCAGTATTAGAAGCTCTGGTGCCAGTTTCTCCAAAAGAAGTTATGCGCTTTATGGGCCAAGTACGGTGGCATGGAAGACACTTACGGTGGCTTGCTCATCTGGCAATACCACTAAACAAGCTAATCTGTAAAACACCTCGACAATTTGAATGGACCCAGGAATGCCAGATAGCCTTTGATCGTTTGAAGCATTTATTAACGCAAGTTCCTATTTTACAACCGCCGGACTGGGATCACCCATTTCACATATTTGTTGATGCTTCAGATATAGCGATAGGAAGTGTATTGATGCAACAAATTGATAAATGGTTCAGACCAGTGTATTATGCAAGTCGAAGATTAGCCCCTGCTGAGAAAAATTACTCTGTAACAGAAAGAGAATGTTTAGGACTAGTATATTCGGTCAAAAAATTTAGACATTACTTGCTAGGCCGTAAATTCACATTTCATGTAGATCACGCTGCACTTGTCTATCTAGTTCGGCAGCAACATCTAGGAGGCCGATTAGCACGATGGGTCTTACTATTGCAGGAATTTGATTACGAAGTCATTCATCGACCAGGCAGTTCACACGCCTTAGCAGATTTTTTATCCCGTTTAGATTCCGGTGAATCTCCGGTGGGTATAGATGACACGACACCCGCAATTTATGTATCAGAACCAATTACTAAAGAATTTGCAGACACACCTATTCAGTTTTCATATTATGATCAGATCTTGACCTTTCTCACTGATGGTTGCCTTCCATCTTAAGTTTCAAGACCAGTACGCAGAAAAATTGCAGTCTTTAGCCGCCGATTTCGGTTAGTTGCTGGAGAACTATATTATGTAGATCACACCGGAATCCTACTTCGCTGTGTTCCTCCGCATGAAATTAACTCAGTTATCACGATGGCTCACTCGACACCTACTGGTGGTCACTTTGCCACAGATTTGACTCACCGGAAAATTCTGCAGAGTGGTCTCTGGTGGCCAACTATGTACAGAGATGTGGCCCAATTTGTCAAACACTGCGATAACTGTCGAAGGTCTGGACAACCGCTACAACGGCACTTCTTTCCCTTACAGCCAGTCATGCCATTAGAACCATTTCAGAAATGGGGATTAGATTTTATAGGTCCAATTACACCTCCAGCAGTCTTCAGTAACAACCGATATATACTAACCTGTACAGACTACGCAACAAGATGGGTAGAAGCATGGGCTTTACGGTCGGCTACAGCGGTGGCAGTAGCAAAATGCCTGTTGAATGATGTCTTTCCACGTTTCGGCTTACCACTGGAAATTATCTCAGACCAAGGTACTCACTTTGTAAATCAATTAATGAAGGTACTCACCCAATCCTTCCAGGTGACACACAAACTCAGCTCGCCGTATTATCCTCGTGCCAATGGTTTGGCCGAAAGTACAAACAAATCACTATTGAATATCCTCCGGAAACTAATCATGGAAGCACCGGAAAGATGGGATCAACTACTACCTGCAGTCTTATGGGCATACCGAACTACATATAAGGTAACAACAGGCTTGACACCTTTCAAACTAGCTTATGGCTTAGAAGCAATAGCACCCATGGAAGTAGTCATCCCAAGCCTGCGTGTAGCAATCACTCAGAAGATGCTACCGGAAAAATCACTGATAGCACGAATGGAGGCACTCAGAGAACTTGATGAGCACCGATGGCTCAGCTTTTTAACCATGCGTGAAGTACAACTAAGACAAGCCAAGACACACGATCGATATTTGAAAACTCCAATCTTTTCGGTAGGACAGCTCGTACTCTTCTACAACGCAAAGTCGGATAGAGCCGCCGGAAAGTTTAAACTTCGATGGTTCGGCCCTTTCAAAATCTCAGAACAAGTCGGTCCCGCAACTTTTCGGTTGACTACGTTGACCGGAAATCCACTCCCAAAAGTAATCAATGGGTTGAAGCTGTGGCCATATCATCACGCCCCTAGCCCGCATTAAATTTTTCGGCGGTGGACCGCGTTTTGTTTAATCTTTTCCCTTTTTCTTTCTTCCTTTTATAAATAGCCGTATTTTAGAAAATCTTTTCGTACCCGCCGCCCCCTTACCAGTCACTCGAATACGCATGCCTGCATGAAAACAAATATCATTCCCGCACTGCACAATGATACCCAACCCCCTTTCCCACCCCACCGTATTGTTCCTATTTAACCCCTTCGACAATGTCAAAAATCGCTACTGTGGTGAGTGTTAGTAATCTGTGCGAACTTGTGCTCTGTAGTCCTGTTCCTAGTCTGTATTAGCAATCGCCATGGAAGCGCTAGCAAATTACACTACTTTCCGCGATGGTATCCCTACCGAGGTAGGTGAATACCTGCGTTGCCGAGGGTTGGCCAACTTCGCTGAGTTGCCCTGGCACTCAGTGGAAGCCCATCCCTTCTTCGCGCAAATAATCTCTGCCATCGCCCAATCCCCTGCCACCGAACGCCAATGGGTTTTCCCTTCGCTACCCTCCAGAACTGTCATCACCTTCCCCGCCTTCTCTGAAGCTTTCCGCCTCACCCCGCAAGGCCGAGAAAATGGCCCGAGTCTCCCCCTTGCCCGCATGACCGAATTATTCCCCGATCTTCCTCAAACGAATTCGCTATCCTCTGCCGTCCCGAACCCGAACGCTCCGCCCTCCAATTCCTAGTTGCCATCCTCAATTTACAGAAATGCACCTATGGCATCTCCCGACCCTTCTACTCCGCCTTAGATTTAGCAGCCCGCGAACCCGTCAACTTCGCCTCGTATTTTTTCCAAAGAATCCATAAGGAGTGTGTCGCAATCGTGAAGCAGGTAAATAAAGGAACCACCCCGCGCTCTCGTCGTCCCCATATCCTCTCCTTCCTCTTCCCAACCATTCTCGCCGCACAACCACCACCCCGAGGCCCCATACTTAGGCATGAAGATTCAGTACAACCACTCGATGACGATGCAGAAGAAGAGGAGGAGATCAACCAACTCTTCCGCACGAAGCGCATCCGGATCAGCTCTTCGCAAAGCGAAGCACAAAGATCTGCCGACAAGAATCAGGACAACCGCAACAACGAACAAGAAGAAACCTTCCACGACACCGCCACTTCCATCCACAACGAATCCTCGGCCGATCACCACCGAAACCAGCAAAATCGAACCGAAACCGAAAAGGTCTCCACCGAAGCAACCTCCGAGCCTCAACAAGAAGAGCAGCAACCCGGTAGGGATGCGCTAAACACATTACTGAAGGCCGTTAAATCCGCAATCGACCACACTACCGAGAAACAACAAACAAGCAATCAGGTAACAAACCCTGACTCTGCCCATCCCAGACCCCCCCAGTCAATCCTATTCCCACACCGGAACCGGAATCCTCGGCGTCTTCCCTCAACTATTCGCCCCCGACATCCCCCCAACTTCAAACCCAAACCTCTGAGCAACCGCATCACCCACTGCTCCTCCCCTCTATTCCGGTATTCTCCGAACTATCCACCATGGGCCATATGCTCATTTCCCTTTCCCAGCAACTTCCCGCACAGCTGAGTGACGTCGCCAACACCATCAGACAGGATCTCCAGCACAAGGTAGACCTCTTGGAAGCAGACATCACCCCTCTCCAAGAAGAAGTCGAAGCAGTCAAAGCCGAAAATCATCACTTACACACCCAAGTAGCAGATCTCCAAGGCCAAGTTACGGCACAACAGGCATTGCTACAAAAACGGGATAAAGCCTTGGCGCAACTGGCTGCCAAGGACCAGCTCCTCAACGAAGCTCACGAAGAAATTCGGAACCTGAAACTCGCGCTACAAGAAAAAGAAGACATCAGCTCCTCACTCGAAGAACTGGTCGAAGAAACGAAGGCCCAACTACAGGAGACAGTCAAGAAAAATCAAGATCAACAGAGAGAGGCCGAACAAGTCAAAGATGAGCTACGACGAGCCCAGGAGTGTTTAGACGAAGTAAACAGAATGCTGCGGCATCAACTAACTCGGGAGGTTAAAAACCAAAAGGACCTCGCCAATGCTCGACGAGAACGAGACGCCTACTACAAGACAATTGAGTTTCAGAACCAGATGATCGAGCGACTTGAAAATCAAGTGCAAAATCAGAAGGATCGGGTCACGGATATGCAGCAGAAGGTCACCGAAATGAAGAAATCTCGTGACGCTGCATTATCCAACGACTTTTTCTTACAGGAGGCCTTCTTACAAAACCAGGCCGAAATTTTGTTAACCCAAGCCATAGCCCTGAGCTCCGTTAGAACGGACGCCCAGTTATTAGAACCAACCACCTTAGTTGAGCTGATAGAAACTCTTAAAAAGAAAATCACCCGCACATTTAGGCTCGCCCGAGATATGTACTTAGAAGGTCTTGTAGCCGAAACATAAGAACTTGCGGGTTTGAGTCCACCAGGCGTGCCAGTGTTAGACGGCCGCCGAATAAGGACAAATGTACTAGGACAGGCGTCTTAAATAGAAAGAACCTTTCGAGAAATGCGCAGGTAACAAAAGATTCGCGCACCGTTGTAAAAATTCTTCTATATAAGACAATGAGAAAGAGTGGCGAGAGAGCGCCCATTTTGGGAATTGTAGTGTATCGTTTGAGTGTGTATTTTTGCTCTGCTCTGTTCTGTTCTGTTCTGTTCTATTCTGTCTGTGCTTTGTCGGGTCGTTTGTTCGCGTCTTAATCCATATTTATGAACAGTTGTAGTGTGTTACGAATCTATTCGGTAATGGTTAAGTGTGTCGCTGAGTATTGTTAAGTGCAGCGTGTTGTTATCAGTTCTTTGGCAAAGCAGAGTACATGGAAGTAGTTTCACTGTTGGTCTGTTAAGGTTCTGTGAAGTAACTGAAGTCGATACAATAGTCTGCGTTCTCTGTGGATTCCAATCCCAGGAAGGACTTGTATCTGTAAGAGCCTGTGTGCCTTGGAATTAGTGATAAGATTGTTATGGTTCGGCTGTTGATTGAGTTGACATACCGTAAGTTGTATACTTTTGAGTATAGTTGTTCGATGCGCCTCCGAGTCAAGAATAGGTGCATCCTGTGTAACATTCGGCGAATGAAATTGAGTAGTCGAAGTAGTTTAAGCCAGAACCGGATTACTGCTCTTATACTATAGCAGACCCAGTCCGGAAATGTCCAACGTCCCAGTAAACCGCGTAGTTCGCAGTGTTCAGAGTCAAGTACTGAGCGAAGACATGATAGAGTATTTATGATTGTGTGAGATGTTGGGAAAATAGTACAGGGCCTCTGTCTAACAGACCCCTACCACTCCCAAGAACCCACGTGGCTAAGAATTAGAGTGCTTTTAATTATCACAGTAGTCCACAGTACTTGAAGTCCAGATTCAGAAGTCTGTAGAGTACCGAACGGCTAACATTTGGCTAACGTTTAACATATTCCTCTTTCTCTTGCATCCATCCTATAGGGATTTCTTGAATTGGCAAAGGACATTCCTCCCTAGTATGATTTACCTTGTCTTTAACTTTAGTAACTTCCTTCTCTGTTGTTGCATCCTCCTCCAAGTTGTGCTTGAGGGGTGTCTTCCTCCCCCTTCTGTGTTCTATGATGGGCTCTCCCAATACATCAACTTGAAATTTATCCTCCTTTTCATCATAACATTCATTTGTGCAAGAATTATTTAGAAAAACTCCAAAACAAGAGGAAGAGTTGCCTACTTGCAACCAATTCAAAATGTCTCCTTCATCCTCGAACCCTAATTGTGGTTGGTCATTCATTTCTTGTTCCATGCAAATGCCAACTAATTGCATCATGCTAGTGTTTCCTTGATGATCTAGAGCCTCCTCCAAATATATCTGTTTAAGTTACTGTCCCTTGTGTTGTACCCACATAGTGTCTTTACCCTAGTCATGAATGACACTTGAATGCCTCGGCCATGGTCTTCCAATCAGGAGGGGAAGTCCTCCCTCTACGTGGGGTAGCCTTAATACGACAAAATCCAAAATGAAGAGATTACCTTGTACTTCCATTGGACCTTTCAGGATCACCCCCATTGGCCTTACTTTGCTTTGGTCTGCCAAAGAGACCCACCATCCACATTGACTCCTTGTAGCTTTAATCCTTTAATTATTACTATCAGTCTGGGACTCTTATAGTCGATCAAAGGTTGTAGTCTTGGCCATCGATGTGGATGAGGAAGCCTCATCAAGAATCTGCACTACGCCAGACCTTAATTTTGCATCCATGTTTATCAACTCAAGAATCCTTACCTCTATTTTAATTGACATGAATAATCTTGAAGCTCCACGTTCCGTAAGATCAATTTTTATGTTTGATCTCTCAAGTTCCTTGTGGGCTTGGCTATATGCATTCCTAATGAAATCGTTAGTCTCTGAAAAATCTTCTTTTTGTGTTACCTCTTCACATATTGTTCAACTCCCTTTCTCTTGTTTTGCATCTTCATATATATCTAATCTTTGCTCATGTACCCTCTAGTCTTTGCGACTTCCAAAAGTAATTGATCGTTGGTTTGGTTCTTCTGGAATTTTCGCTTTGTTTCTTGTATGCATGACCATGGAGTCGATTCCTTCTAATTGTACTACTCTAGTGGATGGTGATTGTACAACATTGGATCTTTCTGCTACTCCATGATTATGTACTAAGATCATTTGGAGATGGGGCCCAGATGTAGATGCTTTGTTTTGTGGGCAACAATTTGTATAATGATTCCTAGCATCTGGGCAATTCCTATAGGGGGGGGGGGAATTTTCTAGCAAGGTGCACTTACCCGGATAATTTTCACACTCTCCACACCTGAAAAAAATAATTGGACTTCTAGGCCCAATTCCATACTTAACTCTAGGTCTTTGATTATAGTTGTTACCTTGGATGGGGGTTGTCGCCATTACATTGTTGATAATTGAGCACCTCCTTGTGCCCAATAAGGTTGTGTAGGCAACTCTGTTGACTGACATTCATGGGCCTCCTGACGAGATTTCTTGCATACGTGGCAAGTTACACTTAACAATGGACATTCACTAACCACATGACCCTGCTTGTGCACATGGTACACCATAGCCCACTTTTGATGCCACCCCCCTTGAGTTCTTGCAACTCATGTCGAGGCTGAGCCAACTCTTTTGCTTGGGCTTCCTCTTCCTTTTGTAGCTTGTCTCTGCACTCTCCTCCTCTTTATGGGGCTTATTCCTTTTTAAGCTCTCAAGCTCTTTCCTTAGCTAAATTACTTGGTCTTCAGGTTTTGTAAGATATGATAAATTGGAAGAGCTTGCCCCATACTGCTGTCTAATTTGTTCCAATCTTGTAGCTATATTGATAAATTCTTCTATTGTTGTTGTCGCTAAAACCAACTCCTTTATTTTATATTGTGTTGATTTGGGAAGTGGTTTAGCCAACCACTTCTTTATAAAAAAAATCATGGGGAGGGTCTAGTAGTTTGGCCATTAATGCCATAGCTCTGGTAACAAATTCTGGGAAGGTCTCTCCAGGACCTAGTCTTAAATTTTCTAATTCTTCAATAATGTTTTCAGTTGTGTTCCCTTTTTGGAACTGTGTTCTAAATGCTTCCTTCATTAAATCCCATGTGGTGAAGTGGTTGTTGAAGAACGAACTAGACCATTTGTCTGCTAGCCCTTCTAATGTTGTAAGGAAGAGAAAAAAAAATGCATCTTCTCTTCCCATCAGACCCATTATTTTACATAAGGCTAAGAATCTCCTAATGTGCTCATCTGGATCTTCTTGTGCTAGCCCTCTGAAGGATGGAAATTTGATGTTCAATCTAGAAAGTAAAGTTTCCAAATCTACTTGGTTTTCCATATTCTTTACTAATGATGCCGATGATGATGGGCTAGTTGATCTTCGAATAACCTTCCTTCCTCTTGCTTTACAGGGGACCCTCAAGCTTTGAGACCGGGTTGTGATCATCAGCTGTTCATAATCCTCTTAGTTTAAGAAAAGGAAGAAAGATTACCTCTTAAGTCAGTACAATATTTCCAGTACCCTTGAACTCTTCTACATTTTGCAATTTGCTTCCCCTATGCTCAAATCTCCTTGTGGTCCCACCATGCATGCCAAATTTTGTTGGGGGATTCTTGTGCAGGAAGCCATTTGAGTGTTTGTAGAAGAAGGGAGAAATATAAGAAGAAAGATACAAACACTAGAAGCTTTTGTAGATTCACTATAAGGAGAAAAGTACAAACTGAAGGTTATTGTTGTCGCTGACCTCTCTACACTAGACCTCCACCTTCTCCAAGAGCTTGCACTTGTGCACACCTTGCACTCAAGCTTCAATAGCGAGAGGGATGGACCCCTTCTGTCGACGTGCACACAGCTTCAATGGGACCTTGTGATCTTTGGTTGCATGGCTTAGCACTTCTTTGCACACTTCTAAGTCACTCTTCTTGCACACCTTGCACCCGAACTTTGAATGCTTTGACTTTGGCGATGTTGACTTGGACCTTGAACATGTTGACCTTGAAGGCTTTGAATTTGACCCTTTGACTTTGATTGTGATTGGCTTTGACCAATATGATCTTTATGGGCTCAACAAGGGCCCCAATATTTCATTTTTTAAGCCTATTTGCTTTCAAAATCCCTTATAAAATTTCAAAGAGCCATGTAAATGCTCCAAAGGAGTCCTCTAGAGGCATGATTTGTGAACATTGTAACATTTGCTTTGCACAATAGTAGGGATTTAGTGATTTAAAATAAAAGTGCCAATGTCTTGAAAATACCATTCTTAAGGCAAATGTATATAAGTCAATTTGTGACTCTTTGTAAGAAGGTTTTGCAATTTGAGTAATCAAGATGAAATTTTCAAATTTTCTTCCTCCGATCGGTGTGTCATCTTCCTCACAAGCTTGCATATGTGTGTGTTGCTTTAAATGTGTGTCTAGAGATGTTATCTAGCCTTTTACCCATTGTTTTTGCCATTGTAGTGTGTGTGTGAAGCTTGGTGAGTTATGGAGCAATAGTTGGTGATTCCCGCCACTCAGTATCTTGCTCATAACTCAATGTACATTTGTAAGATTACACTAAGAATATCATTGGCTACGTGTCATTAAGAGCTTCAAAGTGAACCTACTATTGAATATTGGGATATTGGAGTTGAGAGAAAGGTCCAACTTGTGATTAATATTGTAGCAAGTGTCACAATGCAGATTTTTGGTGGAACATATACCTTTAGAGGTAGTTCTACCTAATTTACATGCATTTTTTGCACACTCTCTTCATTTGCTATTGGGTATAAAAATGCCCTCATACAATTGATATGTCTAGGCTCATAGATTGATAAGTTAAAGTGTATATTAATCCACCACTATTGATATATTTAGGTAGTGATGTGTGTGAACACTCTAAGACCATCGGGACACTTTTTTTCCCTCTTTTTTCCCCTGGCTTGTATATATGCCTATTGCTCTAATGGGCTACTTATCTTTGTACATTCTCTGGTAATACATTTAGTATTGTGTGTTGTGCCCCAAGCTTCTTCTCCTTCCTTGTGTTGTTCGCGTGCTTCCGTAGATGTCTATCTCCAACAATTGGTATCAGAGCAGGTCGTTGCTTCATCTAAGGCACCGTCGACACTCCTCTAGTTGGAGTCTCAAAATTGCACGAAATTTGGTGAGCATACTGAGTGTGTTTTTGAGATCAAAACAGCTTCACTGTGTGGTGCCAAATTGCGATCTGAGCTCGTTTTGGCCTCCAAACGCACTATCACAGTGCTTGTGCAGGCTTTTTCATCGTTTTGTGCCAAAGGTGTATACTAGTTTTTGTTTGCCAGTATAAGCATCTCGAAGTCAACGACATGTCTAGTGGAATTTGTTTGGGCAGTTCTGTTCAACTATTTGATATACAATCAATTTTCTGCATCAAGGTATTTTAGTCACCGACCATGGCTAAAAGTAGTGATGTATTCCGTATGTTGGCTGTTGAGGATAAGTTGGATGGTACCAACTACCTGTTATGGGCTTATATGATGCAACATGTGTTGGTTGCAAATGGACTATGGAACATTGTGCAAGGTGTTGAAAAACATCCTATCACACCTGCAACTATTACAACTGCAGGTACTGAAGCTGATGCAGAAGGTGTCGAAGATGGTGATATTCTGCATATTCTTGTTCGTGCTGCGGTTTCTGCTGCACCTACTACAGAGTAGATTTGCTAGCATGGCAGAGATGCCCAGGCACATGCATTGATAGCTTTGTCTATCAAACATGCCATTATTCCTCACATTCGCTCTTGCAGAATAGCGAAGGATGCTTGGGATACACTTACCACATTGTACTAACTAGGAATGAGGCTCGTATTGCTTACCTCTGAGAACAGTTGGAGAGTGAGCACATGAATGAAGGTGATTCTATGGAAAGTTTCCTAACAAAGATCAAGGACTTGAAGGAATAATTAATTTCTGTTGATGAGGTTATACCAGATAGCTCACTAGTGCAAACCGTTCTGAATGGTCTTCCTAATTCATATCAGAGTTTTGTGTCTACTCTTCGGTTGATGATGAAAGGCAATCCAAATGCCTTATCATTTGAGAAGTTAGTCTCTGTTCTGTTGTAGGAAGATCAGTCCAGGCAGAACAAGTCCATTATGCGAGTTGTAGATCAAGCAAAGGAAAATGGAGCTCTTCAACTAGTAAGCAGAAATCTGCTAATTTTCCACATTTGAAGAAGGAAGATAAAGATGAGAAGAAATCCAAAAAGCAGAAATTATTCTGTAAGTACTGTAAAGGGATTGATCATATCATAAAGAATTGTCCAAAACTGGTTGCTAAAGAGCCAAAGAAAAAGGGGCTAGAATGGTTGTTGCAAAGGCCTCCTAATCTTGTGCAGGAAGAAGAATGGGTGTTTACTACTGTCTATAGTTTTGACCCATCTTCTCATGAGCAATGCGTGTCTGAAGTAGACTCAGATGTTTGGTATTTTGATAGTGGGGCGACCAAACATATTACCTCGCAGTGCAATTTCCTCTCTTCACTCGAGCCTACCCCTAGAGGGAATATTGTTACATGTGCCAAAAACTCCTCTTATCCTATTATGGGAGTTGGTAAGATCATTTTGACTACTGCTAATGGTAGTCCTTTCAATTTGTGAGATGCCTTATTTGTTGTAAGGATCAAGAAGAACCTATTATCAGTTTCTGCATTAGCCAAGATTGGCTTGGTTGTGAAATTTATTGATGACAGGTGCACAGTTCATGATTTGTCAAATGGCGATGTGATTATTGCTTCTAGCATTTTATTTGGTGGGTTGTATAAGCTCATGGACTATGAAAGACTTGTAAATGATTTTGCATGTGCAGTAAATGATTATGACACTATGTCAGATGCAAAGCTTTGGCATGCACGCTTTGGTCATCTGAATTTTGCTAGTTTGCTATGTGTACAAAAATCTGAAATGGTGTCCTCTTTTCCCAAACTTGAGGCACCTAGAAAACATGTTTATGAAGGTTGTATTTTGGGCAAAATGTAGCATTCCTCATTTCCAAAAGATGGTTCAGTTTGGGCTACTTAAAAATTGCAGCTTGTACATAGTGATGTTTGTGGTCCTATGGAGATACTATAGGAAATTATCTTTACTTAGTGACTTTCATTGATGATTTTTCCAGGCATGCATGGATATATCCATTGAAGGAAAAGTTTGAAGTATTCATGTGCTTCAAACAGTTTTTGGTTTTGGCTAAAAATCTGTCAGCATGTAAAATGGGCACCCTCCTTTCAGATGGAGGGGGGGAATATATGTCTTCTGATTTTAAGGCATTTTTGGCTGAACGTGAGATAAAACACCAGCGTACAGTGTCATACACACCTCAAGAGAATGGAGTTGCTAAACGAAAGAACAACTCTCTCATGGAAATGGCGAAGTCTATGGTCAAGAGTTAGGCTTTACCACATAGTTTCTACCTAGAGGTTGTCATGTGTGCAGCATAAGTACTGAGCAGGTGTCCCACTAAAGTGCTGCACTCTATCACTTCATATGAGGCTTCACATGATCACAAGCCATCTGTTGCTCATCTGCATGTTTTTGGTTGTTCGGCATATGCATTAGTGCTCGAACAACATCGTAGAAAATTGGATGATAAAGTAGTAAAATGTATTTTTGTTGGGTATATTTCTAAAAGCAAAGGGTATCGTCTATATCATCCATAGCCTTAATGCATTCTGGTTAGCCATGATGTTGTTTTTGTGGCGGATGCTATTCATCCATTGCTTTCATGTACTAAGGAGACATCTGTTAGCTCCAAAGACATGTATGATACTTTGCTGCCTCTTTTTACAGGTGGACAATCTAGTGTTGGGCCTAATGAGGCAACTTCTCAGCCTTTGCAGGTTTCATGTGATGATGTAGATCATTCCATTTCTGATGCAAATGTACGTGATGCACTTATTGATGAGAGAGTTGATATTGAGTAGGCAAGAACTATGCCAAAATGGCTGGTGTAGACCTTGCGTGATAGCAAATTAGATGCACCTTTGTCATATCATACTCGTTCAGACTGTCATAGTGCCTCTTTTGCATCAGATTGCTATGCTATGGATGCATCTAGTCTTTGTGATGAGACTGAGCTTGTTTCCTTTGATAACGCACAAAATTCGGGAAATTGGATGGCTGCTATGCAATCTGAATAAGATGCAATAATGAAGAATGGTACTTGGTCTTTATGTGACTTGCCTACTAGCAAGAAGGCTATTGGCACTAAGTGGGTATACAAGCTGAAGCGTAAACCAGATGGTACAGATGATCGGTATAAAGCTAGGCTTGTTCCATAAGAAAGAGGCATTGATTTTGATGAGACCTGTGCACCTACATGCCATATGACTACTATTTGTAGCATCTCTACACTTGCAGCTCATCATGGTCGGAATGTACATCAGTTGGATGTTAAAACAACATTTTTGAATGGTGACCTGCATGAAGAAGTGTATGTTTTTCAGCCCTGTGGCTTTGTGCAAAAAGGGCATGAAAACTAGGTGTAGAGGTTAGAGAAGGCATTATATGGTTTAAAGCAAGCGCCACATGCTTGGTATGAGAAGATACATGCCTATCTGATTGCGCATGGTTTTGAGAATAGTCCAACTAAAAGAACCTTATATGTTAAGCGTGCTAATGGTGTACATATGATCATTGTTGTCTATGTTGACAACATGCTGCTCACTGGTCCTATTGAGAAGCATATTGATAATTTTAAGACTGATTTGCATGCCTCATTTGAGATGTCTGATTTGGGGCATCTGCATCATTATTTGGTCATTTAGTTTATGCACGTTGATGGTGGAATGGATTTGTGTCAAATGAAATATATTGACACATTATTGCAGCATTTTGGCCTTGAAGATTGTAATCCTATTGCCACTTCTATGGAGACAGGTTTACGATTGAGTCTTCATGATGCTCGAGATGCATTTTATGTTGTTCTCTATCAGCAGGCTATTGGATGCTTGATTTACTTATGCATTACTCAACCAGATATTCAGTTTGTTGTCTCACAGATGAGCACGTTTATGCATTGCCCAGGAGTTAAGCATTGGCAGGCAGTTAAGCGCATCTTTCACTATTTGAGTGGTACTCGGCTACTTGGGTTTTTTTATCCCAAAGGTGGATCACTACCGCCAGATTTGCATGCTTATTATGACTCTAATTGGGTTGGTTGCTATGACACTCATGTGTCCACTAGTGGCCTTTGCTTCATGCTTGGTAGCTCAGGTATATCTTGGTTGAGTAAGAAGCAGCCTACTGTGGCCACTTCCAGTTGTGAGGCTGAGTATAGGGCAACTTTCATAGCGACTATTGAGTGTGTGTGGCTTAGACACCTTATGGCTGATTTTGGGTGTTGGTCAATCTTCTGCCATCACCATCTTCACTGATAGTCAGAGCGCATTGGGAGTTGTGAGGAACGATGTGTTACATGCTCGCACTAAGCACATTGAGGTGCATTATCATTATGTCAGGGAGAGGTTCTCTGTTGGGGAGATCATCTTCGCATATGTCCCCACGCAGGAGAACATTGCACACCTTTTCACGAAGGCTCTGCCTAGGGAGAAGTTTGAAGCTTTCCGCAAAGCTTTGGGCTTACATCCTTTTGTGGAGTGATTTCCACATAGCTTTGCACTTCCTTATACATGAGTGCCAGCTACTTGTTCACTGCATCACTCCCAAGGGGGATTTGTTGATATATTTAAGTAGTGATGTGTGTGAACACTCTAGGACCACCGAGGCACTTTTTTCCCTCTTTAGGAGGTTTTTTCCCATGGCTTGTATATACACCTATTGCCTAAATGGGCTACTTATCTTTGTATGTTGTCTAGTAATATATTCAATATTGTGTGTTGTGCTCCAAGCTTGTTCTCGTTCCTTGTGCTGTTCGTTTGCTTCCACAGATGTCTATCTCCAACCACTACACACACTTGTTGGCAATTGAGGTATTGTCTCAATTTTCACAAGTCCCTAAGATATTTTGTCTTAGGTACGCATATTTGCGGTGGTCTTGCCAAGGACTAGTCCACTGATAGTGCCTACACGATGGTTATAGCTATGGAGGGAAGGTATTGTGTTCTAAGAAGTTATCTCCGTGAAGTGGAAAGTCACAGAAGTCTTGCACTTGTTACTTCTCACACTTGTGCTGTGTCTAACGAGCACTTAGATTTAGGAGTGAGTACCTAGTGACCAAAACAAGAGGAGATATTGTCATGTACACGATCATGATAGCTCAAGAATACAATATATGGGGCTGCTCGTATTCCCTCCTAGAGATCATGCAACTACATCACAAAACCCATTTGGGACACACCACAACTTTGAAATCCTAGCCTCAAGGAAAACCCATCAACAAAGTGTGCAAGTCCAACCTCACATGCACTTATTTGTGGCACGGACCAATATGAGCCATCTAGCTAACCTAGGAAGTGGGAATATGAATAGGCCACCTTTTCCAATGATACCACCACAAAGAGCTAGAGGAGGAGTAATTCTACTATGCCCAAGTATTCCCATAATTCTTCCACCTATAGAATTGGGTAGAAGACTAAGGGCTATTCAAGTAGCCAAGTGCATGATGAATCACTAGGATCGTTTTGGAGAGCCATATGAGGATATTGCTGAATTCAAGCAAGTGCCACGTGCCGACCAAGTGGATGACTTCTTTGTCCAGTATGAGTCCTTTGGCCTTACCCTTATTGGAACAACTTTGACCTAGTTTCAGCCATTGGACCCAAAGACATTTTGTAAATATTAAACAATTCATTCAATAGTTTATTCGATAATTCACCAAGAGTGGTATCAAACACAAATCCTCTTCACTGATTGATAGATTCAAATAGAACCCCAACGAGATTGTAAAAACTATGGCCAAATGATTTAATTAGTATCTAGATAGGTTTCCTATAACTAAGAGACCCTATGAACAAAAAATGATATCCCTATTCTTATATGGCTTAAGGAACAGGACATTGAGAACCTTGGTTTATGTGGAATGCTTAAAAACATTAACTGATTTCCTACAAGAGTGTATGTACTTGGAAGACAACTTCGAAGATGACCTAGAAATTCGATATAACCCAAAGAAAGCATAACATACAATGAGCAAGGGAACCTCTAACACGAGCAATGTACAAGAACGCGCGGACCTAGTAGCTAAGAAGCTAGGACTCTAAGGATAGAAAAACTTGTAGAACACTCCTTTGAGATTATCCACATTACAAAGATGCATGCATTGTGGTGGGGACCATCCATCGCATACTTGTGTAAGAGGAGGGCATGCACCACCACAACCCTATCAATACAATATGCAATCAGCTCAAGCCCAAGTACATGAACCATAGCACTGTAAATTGACCCTTCAATAGATAGCCTAGAGCCTCTACACCACCTCAGTATCAACCTTATGGACACCCTCTGTAGAGGAGGTACTGGGGTATCCACTTTTATAAAGAGTAGAGAATAAACACTTCCAGTACGTCACCTACTCAAGGGAGGTTCTCTTTAGGGAAGTATACCCTTTAACACTTCTGTGAGTAGGCAGATAACAATGATTGCCCAAAATTGTAACTTTTCAGAGTAAGGGTTAAGATAAATGAAAATACTTGGGGAACCCAAATATTCCTTAGTTCGAACAAATGATTACAATGTAAGCCAAGGAAATGCTACAGATACTGGTGCTCTGAGGTAACATAACTCTCCAGAACAAAATAACCTCAATACAAGAGACCCATACAATCCGTATAATGATCACAACTAGAAGCAGACTGGTACTAATCAATACAATGTATAGAGACTTGCTCTAAGGGAAAGAACATGAAAATACCACAGACTCACGTGGAATGGCAAACCAAGTCACTCTCTTCACACTATAGTGCTATTAGCCCTCCACTAGGAAGCCCACGCTCTGTATCCACACCACAGAGTGACTTCCTACAGTAGGCTTGAAGCCACAAAGTGCAAGAGAGGACCTCTGTGCATACGTAAATGTGTATCTGAACCAATATATCCAAGGAACACAAATCCATTGCCTTTATAGGTTTCAATAGGCCGAGAGGGCCTTGCCGATTCTTCACGTCCACTGATCATGCGCCGGTTGATTGCCCAGAATTGGAGGGTTAGGTCAATTAGTTGTTGGAGCAAGTCTATGACAAGCCTAAGTATTGGCTTGAGTCCCACAAAGTCATAGAAAAAGCCTTAAAATGAAGACTATGTAAAGTTCACTTGTGAACTACCTCTTGTAACTTTTGAAGAGTTTACTTAATGTAAAAGTAAGAGAATCTTAAGTGGTTGAGTCCACTTGATCAAGAATGGAAAGAGGAGCCATGAATTTGTGATTTGTGGTAGGTAGAGAATCAAATCAATCATTGATTGATTGGAGAGTGATTGAGGGAAGTTAGTCTCCCAAACTCAACTATAAATAGATGGCAGTTTTAGTCGTGGTTAGAGAGACCTATGTGAAGACCTCAAAGAGCTGAGCTTTATGCCATATCAAGGTGTGATTACAAGGCACACATATGTATCAGTAAGTTATTGTATTGTACAAGCAATATACTTTCATTTTCATGATTATTTGAGTTCATCTTTCCATGTTCTTGTGATGTGTACTACTCACTGCCATTACTTCAGTTTTTCTCAGTCAGCTTGCAGAGATTGTTTCTCTGCACTTGGTTCATCATTTTCCGTGATTTAACTTGTTAAAGTTAGCTCTATAAGGCTACTATATGCTCACAAATTTTCATGTCATTTGGATGTTGGAATCTTCAGTTATGTTCATTTGAAGTCAACAGGGTATGTTCATCTTCACTTCTCTGTCAGGTACCCGACTTTTTCAGTCATCTTGTCAGAGTCATTTCTCAGTGTTTACTCATACAAATTCAGTGATTTCAAGCTTGTTGAATTTAGCTTACTGTCTAGTATAAGCATACAAATTTTCATGATCATTGGATTCTTACATCTTGAGTTATGTTAATTTTGCTACTCACTGGTCTATTTCTGTAGCAGCCCGTGAAAATCGGGATGATGTCATCACTTGTTAAAAGTCATTCTCAGTGTGTGGTTTGTTATTTTTGATGATATTACTCTCTAAAGTTAGCTCTTTAAGCTACCTAGCCTTTTCCAAGAGGAATTAATCTAATTGCTGCTGTGCTCAGAGAATTATGTAAAACACTGGACAGGTGTATTAACCAAGAATAGCAAGTTTTCACCTCTGAGCTAACTCCAACTTATCTGTTTTGATCTATCTTTTTGAGAGTGATCTTCCAAGGTACATAGGGTGTCTAATACATCCATTGGCAAGCTAAAAGGGCCACCATCTACTCCTGGAGTTCATTTGGCTAGTGTAGAGCAAAGATTTTGCAACACCTCTTCATCTTCAACACATACCTATCCATCTTTTCACAGTGGTATCAGAGCAAGGTTGGACAACATGGCAGATGGATTTCCTTCATCAATTGACAAATTGGACAGAGGTAACTACTCAGCTTGGTCATTAAGAATGGAAGCTTATCTCCAAGGTAGAAGTTTATATGGTTATGTGGCTGGAGATGAAGTTATGCCAAGTTTCAGGAACAAAAGTCAACCAACACAAGAAGAGCAAGAAAGATTGAGCACATGGTGCTCCAAGGATGCACTTGCAAGGTCTTATCTCCTCAACTCTATCTCAGATTTTTTGTTGCCTCACATTAGAAGTTGTAAGACATCTCAGGAAGTGTGGGATGCACTTGAAGCTTTCTTTGCTTCAAGTACTAAAGCTAGGAAGCATCAACTATGGCTGGATTTCACAACTCTCAAGAAGGCTCCCAAACAAAATGTGACTGATTTTGTCACAAAGCTCAAGGACATAGCAGATCAATTGGGAAGCATTGGAGAGGTAATAGATGAAGAGCAAATTGTAAGGCAGGTCATCAATGGCTTGAAGGCAGATGACAAGTGGGAAGCATTCACCACAGCTATGGATTTGTACATGGACATGCATGTACCTGATTTCAACACACTCATTGGACAATTACTTACTCAAGAGGCAAAGCTTATCAAAAATGGAGAAAGCTCTAAAGGTAATCAATCTTCAGCTTTATACACGGATAAAAGCAAGTCTAAAGATAACAAAGGAAAGGCAAAGAAAGTGGATGATGAAGCAGGTACATATCAAGCTAACTATGCAGGTGGAGGAAGACATGGCAGAGGTAGAGGAAGAGGAGGTAGACAAGGCAGGGGGAGATCCCAAGACTCCAACTCATGTTCTATTTGTGGATTAACTAATCATACAACTGAAAATTGCTTTAGGAATTCCAGGAATCAAAGAGGCAGAGGATACAATAGAGGAAGTTATGGCTACTCAAGAGGAAGGTTCAACAACTACCATGGCAACTACAACAACTACAATCATTCAAACTATCAAGGAGGCTACAAAGGAAGGAGAGACTACAATAACTACACAGAAGACTCAAACAAAGAGGATTCATTATTGATCATGAACATGGCTATGCCACAAGGTAAATCTGATGAGCATGTTTTCTACATAGATTCAGGTTGTTCAAATCATGTGGCAGGAAATGTGGCACTCCTATCAGATTTAGAAGATCCAAGGAATAAGCATGAGGTACAAACAGGAGATGATACAAAACATCCTGTGGAGAAAATAGGCAATGTCAAAGCACCTGATGGAAACATCAACCTACTCAGTAAGGTACTCTATGTCCCTACCATAACAAAGAATTTGATAAGTGTTGGGCAGATACTAGAGAAAGGGTTGCAAGTCAGGTTCACAAAAGCAGGAGCATTTGTTGAAGATCCAAGTCAAGGATTCAGAAGAATTGCAAAAGGTGAAAAGACAGGTAGATTGTTCACATTTGAATTACAGGACACTAGAAACATTGCTCTCTTTAATTATGGTAGTCAGACACTCACAGAATTGGAAGTATGGCACAAAAGGTTAGCACATATTGGTGAAAGGTCATTAAAGCAAATCTGCAGGGACCAAAGTGTACTTGGACTTCCTAATTTGTCAAAACAACATATGATTTATAAGTGTAGTGCATGTCAATTTGGAAAGTCTCACAGGTTACCATTCATGAAGAAAGGTTATATGCATGGAGATCTCTTGGAGTTGGTTCATACAGATGTATGGGGACCAAGCAAGGAAGCTTCAATATCAGGATCAAGGTATTATGTTTCCTTTATTGATGATTGCAGCAGATGGACTATCCTATTCTTTATGAAACACAAAGATGAAGTTTTTTCATGTTTCAAAAGATATTTGGCTCTTGTGGAGAATCAAACAGGTAAATCACTAAAAAGGCTAAGGTCAGATGGAGGGGGAGAATACTTCTCCCATGAGTTTGATTCTTTTCTTCAAGAAAGAGGAATCAAAAGAGAGGTAACTACAAGGTACACTCCTGAGCAAAATGGAGTGGCAGAAAGGAGGAATAGGACAATTGTTGAAGCTGCAAGGTCTATGTTAAATGAAAAGCATTTACCTAATTACTTATGGGCTGAGGCTGTATCTACAGCCACTTACTTGATTAACAGGTTGCCTTCAAAATCCCTTGATGGGATGACTCCATATGAGGCTTGGAATGGAAGAAGACCAAGTTTAGATCATTGTAAAATTTTTGGATGTATTGCTGTTGCTCATGTTCCTTCACAGGTTAGAGGCAAGATGGATCCAAAAGCAGAAAGGTGTGTATTTATTGGATATGACAACAATCAAAAGGGCTACAGGTTATACCACCCTACCAACAAAGGATTCTTGGTAAGCAGAGATGTAGTTTTTGATGAGAACAATTCATGGTATGAAGATTCATGCAGGAAGGTCAATTTACCATATGATCTTGAAGAAGATTTTCCAAAGCTTGGTAGAGAACAATCAAAGATTGAAGAACAAGACACCTCAGAGGATGATGAAGAATGTCAGATGGAAAAGATCAAAGCATGGAAGTCTAAAGGTAAAGCAAAATTGCAGGAACTTGGACATGAGGCAGAATCATCAAATCATGGCCTAAGAAGATCTATGAGGGAAAAGAAAAAACCAGAAAGGTATGGGTTTGACACCTCATTAGTAACTAAACATTCTATCTACATAGCACAGGACATAAACCAAGAGGAGCCATCATCATTTGAAGAGGCCAAAGCAAAAACAGAATGGAAGCATGCAATGAAGGAAGAGATTGAAGCACTTGAGGAAAACAACACTTGGGATTTGGTGCCCAAGACTTCATCCATGAAGGTAATAGGCTCAAGATGGGTCTATAAACTCAAGAAAAATTCTGATGGTTCAATTAACAGGTATAAGGCAAGGCTTGTGGCAAAAGGCTTTGCACAAACTCAGGGAATTGATTATGAGGAGACTTTCTCTCCTGTGGCAAAGATGCCTACTATTAGGTTTTTGCTTAGTATTGCCTCTTCCAAGAATTGGAAGATACTTCAACTAGATGTAAAGAATGCATTTTTGAATGGTTGGATAACAGAAGAGGTATATATGGCACAACCACCTGGTTTTGAGAATCAAGTTTATCCTGATTATGTGTGTAAACTTAACAAAGCATTGTATGGTCTCAAGCAAGCTCCAAGAGCTTGGAATTTCAGGCTTGTTTCATTCTTGCAGGACAAAGGCTTTCAACCAAGCAAAGCAGATCCTTCACTCTTTATTAAAAAGAGTAATTCCGAGGTCATCTACCTATGTGTATATGTAGATGATATTATATTGACAGGAAATGATGCAGATGGTATGAAGAAGATCAAAGATCAGATGAGAGAAGAGTTCAAGATAAGTGATTTGGGTTCACTTACCTACTTCCTAGGTTTGCAAGTTGTCTACAAAGATCATGGTTTGTTTCTCACTCAAAGAAAGTACATTAAGGACATGTTGGCAAAATTCAAGATGCAAGATTGTAAGATTGCAGGTACTCCAATGGAGGTTAATCACAAATTGAGCTCACATGAAGGTGAACTCATAGAGGACATCACATCATATCAAAGTCTAGTGGGTAGTCTCAACTATGCCACATTGACAAGAGTAGATATATGTTACAGTGTGAGTGTGCTAAGCCAATTTATGCACACACCAAGGAAACCACATATGGATGCTGCCAAAAGGATACTCAAATATCTCAAAGGAACCATAAATGAAGGACTTTACTATCCTTATGTATCTGATTTAGGTTTGAAGCTATTTTCTGATGCAGATTGGGCTGGCTCCAAGGAAGATAGAAGGAGCACTTCAGGTTATCTTACCTTTGCAGGTTCAAAGCTTATTTCATGGTCATCCAAGAAGCAACCCACAGTTGCTCTCTCTTCTACTGAAGCTGAATATAGAGGTCTTGCTATAGCTACACAAGAAGCTATGTGGATGAAGACATTATTCAAAGATCTTGGATTGGAGTTTGGAACTCCAACTATTTTTGGTGACAATATGAGTTCTATTCATTTGGCTGCTAATCCTATTTTTCATGCAAGGACTAAACATATTGAAGTTCATTATCACTATGTACGAGAGAAGGTTCTAAGCAAAGAGATTCAAATATCATATGTGTCCACTCATCAACAATGTGCAGATATTCTAACCAAAGCATTGGATGGTACAAAGCTTTGCAAATTCAAGGCTATGATTGGTTTGCAGGTAATCTTGGAAGATTGAAGACCTCAAGCATACTTGGCTTGAGGGGGAGCTGTTGGAGCAAGTCTATGACAAGCCTAAGTATTGGCTTGAGTCCCACAAAGTCATAGAAAAAGCCTTAAAATGAAAACTATGTAAAGTTCACTTGTGAACTACCTCTTGTAACTTTTGAAGAGTTTACTTAATGTAAAAGTAAGAGAATCTTAAGTGGTTGAGTCCACTTGATCAAGAATGGAAAGAGGAGCCACGAATTCGTGATTTGTGGTAGGTAGAGAATCAAATCAATCATTGATTGATTGGAGAGTGATTGATGGAAGTTAGCCTCCCAAACTCAACTATAAATAGATGGCAGTTTTAGTCGTGGTTAGAGAGACCTATGTGAAGACCTCAAAGAGCTGAGCTTTATGCCATATCAAGGTGTGATTACAAGGCACACATATGTATCAGTAAGTCATTGTATTGTACAAGCAATATACTTTCTTTTTCATGATTATTTGAGTTCATCTTTCCATGTTCTTGTGATGTGTACTACTCACTGCCATTACTTCAGTTTTTCTTAGTCAGCTTGCAGAGATTTTTTCTCTGCACTTGGTTCATCATTTTCAGTGATTTAACTTGGTAAAGTTAGCTCTATAAGGCTACTATATGCTCACAAATTTTCATGTCATTTGGATGTTGGAATCTTCAGTTATGTTCATTTGAAGTCAACAGGGTATGTTCATCTTCACTTCTCTGTCAGGTACCCGACTTTTTCAGTCATCTTGTCAGAGTCATTTCTCAGTGTTTACTCATCCAAATTCAGTGATTTCAAGCTTGTTGAATTCAAATTACTGTCTAGTATAAGCATACAAAGTTTCATGATCATTGGATTCTTACATCGTGAGTTATGTTAATTTTTCTACGCACTGGTCTATTTCTGTAGCAGCCCGTGAAAATCGGGATGATGTCATCACTTGTTAAAAGTCATTCTCAGTGTGTGGTCTGTTATTTTTGATGATATTACTCTCTAAAGTTAGCTCTTTAAGCTACCTAGCCTTTCCCAAGAGGAATTAATCTAATTGCTGCTGTGCTCAGAGAATTATGTAAAACACTGGACAGGTGTATTAACCAAGAATAGCAAGTTTTCACCTCTGAGCTAACTCCAACTTATCTGTTTTGATCTATCTTTTTGAGAGTGATCTTCCAAGGTACATAGGGTGTCTAATACATCCATTGGCAAGCTAAAAGGGCCCACCATCTACTCCTGGAGTTCATTTGGCTAGTGTAGAGCAAAGATTTTGCAACACCTCTTCATCTTCAACACATACCTATCCATCTCTTCACATTAGTCCACTTGATTTGAATTGGATCTGCAAAATAGGCACTTGACATGAATGGTTGGCGGCAACAGACCTTTTCTTCATTTCCACTTTTATCATTTACCCCTTTAAACGCAAATTGAGATCCTTACTTTGTGTCCCCGGTGATTTTGGAACGACCCCTTGAGTGTGAGAAATGGAGGGTGGAATATTGATTTTAAGTTCACCAATTCCAGAGCCCCAATGAATACCTTAATTGGAAGGGTCATCTCCTTCATGCTTCTACTCCAATCACCTGATAATCCTTCTCGAGAGTAGCCAAATCTTCATGTGCTTTTGAGAATCTTCCTTCCTTCATGCCTTCACCTTTAATGGACCAATGCTCTCTACCATGCAGAAGATCAATCTTGAAGTTTATGCGAGAGAACACCTTGCTCATCATAGCATCAACGTCCATCAATTGCACGAAAACTGTAAGAAGTTGTGGTGCTATCAAATAACATGAGGATAGCATCATGTGATAATTGTGGAGCACTATTGAAGCACACGGGTGAAGATTTGAAGCATTTAGTTTCTATTGAAGCGTGGATTCTGTCTTCACTGAGTATTAATGATTGAAACCCCTCTGCCTCTTGAATCTCTCATCTTAGGGTAGAAATTAGTATAATGGTCCCTCTCCTCTATGGAGTTCCTGCAAGGAGGGGCACATTCTGGTAGAGTGCACCTACTTTTGTAATGCCTACATTCTCCAAATCTGAAACAAATAATTGGCCTCCTTCGCCCATTTCAAAAGTTATCTCTATGTCTAGGGTTGTAATGATTACCTTGATTAGGTGTTGCTGCCATTACATTGGTTGGTGGTAGGATCCTACCTTGTGTCCATTATGTTGTTGCACGCATTCCTCTTGACTGGCATTCATGGGCCTCATGACTAGCTTTCCTACATAGCTCGTAAGTTACACTTAAAAGTGAACAGTCACTTACCACATGAACTTACTTGCTACACATGGTACACCATGGTCCACTTTTGATCCCACCTCCCCTGAATTCCTTCAACTCATGTCGAAGCTGAGCCAGCTCTTTTGCTTGGGCTTCCTCTTCCTTTTGTAGCTTCAATGCTTCAATTTCTCACCTCAATTGAGCTACTGCACTTTCCTCCTCTTTATGGGGCTTATTCGATTTTAATCTCTCAAGATCTTTCCTAAGCTGAATTACTAGGTCTTCAGGTTCCATAGGATATGATAAATTGAAAGAGCTTGTCCCATATTGATATCTAGGTTGCTCCAATCTTGTATTTGTATTGATAAATTCTTTATTTTACATTGTGTTGATATGGGAAGTGGTTTAGCCAGCCACTTCTTGATAAAAAAATCATAGGGAGGGTCTGGTAGTTTTTCCATTAATGCCTTGTCTATGGTAACAAATTCTAGGGAAGTCTCCCGGGACCTAGTCGTAAATTTTCTAAATCTTTAATAATGTTTTGAATTGTGCTTCCTTGTTGGAACTTTGTCCTAAATGCTTCCTTCATCAAGTCCCATGTGGTGAAATGTGTTCGAGAATCACTCAAAAATTTGACATACAGACATAAAGACAAAGAGAAGCAGAAACAAAGCGTTCAAAAAATTAAGCCTTAGTGAAGGGACAAATTCACGCCTGTATTATACAATGTAGAAATTTCTCAGAATTACAAAACCCGAATAAAAATTGAATATAAGAGAGAGAGATTGCAACTAGAAAAAAACGAAGAAGACGAAGAAGAGAGAAAATAAGAGAGTGAGCGCATATAGAAAACTGAGGATAGTTAGAAGAGGCCAGAGATTGCGTATGTAAAGATGAATAACAGAACCTGAAATGTCAGGTGTTCATCTGAGAGAGATGGTCAGGTATAACTACTCAGAGTAGGAGAGTTTTCCATAGCTATGAGCAAAGTGAGGCCAAGCTATATTTTGTACACATCTTCTCTAATAGAAAACACATGTTCATGTGGAAATTTGAGCGCATTCTTCGTATATGAAGAAATCTGAGAGATATTATGTTACTATAAAAGTTAGTTAATTGTTACAGTTTTCTCAGTAAAGATTTTCTGGTAAAACAACCAGTTAGATCTCGCAATAGAGTGTAAAGTTTTTTATGAGAGATAGCTCATCTTGAAGTCAGTAGTCTCAACTATATGTTGATCAAAAGACTTCTGTGAAACAGGACTTGTACACAGTACAAAGTCTAAACGGAAAGAGACATTCACAACTGGTGAAGTTTTTCTTTAAACTTCAGAAAGGTTTCATTCAGTGAAGGAAGTTCAAGCATTACTTCCTTACTTCATCAACAATCATTTGAAGTAACTACAAACAAAATTGCAGCTAATTCCGGTAGCATTCCGGTACAATTACGGTGAAATTCCAGTGAAAGTCAGGTGAAGTTCCGGTGGAATTTCAGTGAGTTTAAAACATAGTTTTGATATATTTCAGTGACAGAAAGTTTGCTACGCTACTGATGATTATAGAGGTATTCTAATATCACTCTAGCTTAGTTCTTGTGGCGTGGTAAATTCCGCAGTTAAGCTTTAGACTATTAAGGTTACTTGCTGCGTCAACAAATAGTACAAGAGTTTGATAGTTATAAACTTGTCAGAAAACTCAACAAGTGGTATCAGAGCATAAGGTATACAAGTGATATAAGATTAGTAAGATCCATAAGTAACATCAGGAGAGAAAAGATTCTAAAAAGCAGAAAAGGTTTCTCAGAAGAAGAAACGGAAAGAGAATTTGAAGAACTCTCATAAAGGAAGGTGAAAGCTCAGGAGATCAACAACAAATGGCGTCAAGAAATGTTCCAAAGTAATTTTCAGGTGTAAAGGTTTGTAAAAGGAAAACTTTTTAACATTACACTCACCGGAAGTAACGAAAACAAGAAGGTTATGCCAGATCATATCTCAATTGACAAATTGGACAGAGATAATTATCCCGCATGGGTAATGCGCATGGAAGCCTTACTTATGAGTAAGGACTGAATGATATATGTGACAGGAGAAGAAAAGAAGCCGACTTTCAAAGATGATAGTCAACGGAAGAAAGAAGATTTAGAAGCCTTGAAGCTGTGGCAGAAGAAAGATGCAATGGCAAGAGCGTATATTTACAATACCATTACAGATCAACTATTACCGCACATTAGATGTCTAGAGAAAGCAGAAGATATTTGAAGTGCATTGGAAGATCATTTCCAAAATACGACGAAAGCTAGAAAGGCTAGTTTATGGTTAGAGTTTACAACATTCAAGAGAAAGCAAAGTCAAAGCATTAGTGATTATGTCACTAAGAGGAAAGACTTGGCAGATAGTCTTGGATCGATGAATGAAGATATCGAAGATCAGAGGTTGATAGCGCAATTGCTTGCAGG
Organism: Ceratopteris richardii; assembly: GCA_020310875.1. Lineage (NCBI taxonomy): Eukaryota > Viridiplantae > Streptophyta > Polypodiopsida > Polypodiales > Pteridaceae > Ceratopteris > Ceratopteris richardii. The sequence continues at coordinate 1,477,852 of CM035427.1, forward strand.
TTTGAGAGGAGATGAAAGGTGGAAAACTTTCGTACTTTCAACTGAACTTTCTTTAAATCATTTTGTACCAGATTTAAATCAGTTGCTTGGACTAATGCTAATGTTTGAGCAAGATTTGAAGATAGATGGAGATAGAGGACATATTTTGGCTATGTACGCAAAGAATAAGAAGAAAGGTGATAAAGGCAAAGAAAAAGATGAAAAAGAAGTGACTGCTCAGGCAAATTATGCAAGAGGAAGAGGTAACATCAGAAAAAGAGGTAAAGGAAGAGGTAGTCCAACTAACAACAAGAAGAATTGTTGGATCTGTGGACTAAGCAATCATCTAGCTCATGAGTGCTCGCATAATTCACAAGGATCAAGTCAAAATCAGAACAATAACAGTAGAGGCAGAAGCGGAAGATATCAAAAAGGAAGACAAAGCCAAAGAGGGGGATATGGTAGAGTTGGAGCAAGAAGTTGGGGGCAGAATCAGTCTCACAACACTACCTACTACAATTATGCAAATGATATGCAAAACGAAGATCATACAACTTTGATGATGAACTCGATAAGTGTGTTAGAGAATGAAGACCTCAAGGTATTCTATATTGACTCTGGTTGTTCAAATCATTTGTCAAGAAATATAGAATTGTTGACAGAACTAGAAGGAGGCATTTCAAATCACATTGTACAGACAGGTGATAGTACAAAACATAATGTAAGGTCAATTGGAAAAGTGAAGTGTAAGAATGGAACTAACCTACTAACAAATGTTTTGTATCTTCCAACAATTCCTAAAAATCTGATCAGTGTGGGTTAGATAGTAGAAAAAGGTTTTCAAGTCAGGTTTAGAAATGAAGGAGTATTTGTTGAAGATCTAGAGAAAGGATACAAATAAATTGTCCATGGTAAAAAGGAAGGTAAACTTTTTACTCTTAAAGTACAAGGGAATGTTGGTCAAGCCTTGATCACACATGGTGATGAGGTGTTTACAGAATTGGACCTCTGGCATAAGAGGTTAGGACATTTTAATGAAACAGGAATCAAAACTATGGTGGAGAAACAATCAGTGAAGGGATTACCAAATATGAAAAATCAACATATGATTCACAAGTGCAAAGCTTGTCAGATGGGAAAAGCCCACAGGTTACCATTTCAAAAAAATGGTTACAAACACGATGGTGTGCTAGAACTCATACATACAGATGGATGGGGACCGGCAAAAGAAGGATCTATCAGCGGATCGAGGTATTATGTTCTATGTATTGATGATGCAACAAGATGGATAACTCTTTATGTTTTGAAAGAGAAGTCAGAAGTATTTGAAGCTTTCAGGCATTTTCATGCATATGCTGAAAGGCTTACAAGACAGAAACTCAAAAGACTAAGGTCTCATGGAGGAGGAGAATATTTTTCTCGAGAGTTCAATGATTATCTATGGAATGCAAGTATCAAAAGAGAAATAACTTGCAGGTGTACACCACAACAAAATGGAGTAGCAGAAAGAAGCAATCGAACTCTAGTTGAGTTTGCAAGAGCAATGCTAAAGGAGAAGAATTGTCCAGATTATCTTTGGGCTGAGGCTGTAAACACAGCCACATATCCGGTAAACAGATTACCATGTACAACTTTAAATGGGATGACTCCTCATGAAGCCTGGTGAGGTAAGAAACCAACACTTGATCATTACAAAGTGTTTGGATCAGTTGTGTATGCTTATGTGCCATCACAATTGATACATAAGCTTAAAATCAAAGGCTGAAAAATACATATTCATCGGATATGATGAAAAGCAGATGGTTTATAGGTTATGGAGTCCTCTAACCAAACAGTTTACTGTTTCTGGAGATGTAACATTTGATGAAGGAAAGAGCTGGTATACAGATAAAGAGCATAGTGTTGAAACACTTGAAGAAGAGATAAGAAGAAATGAAAAAGGTAAATCACATATGCAGGTGAATGGAGATGAAGATTATATGCAGGCAAGTACGTCCAAGATCGGATCAGGTATGAGAAACAAAGATGAAGATGCGTATTCAGATACACATGAAGAATATGAGCTAAGAAGGTCAAACAGAGTAAGGAAACAACCTACAAGGTATTCCTATGACACTTCTTATTTGACTCAGAAAAATTATGCTTACTTAGTAAAGGAAGATGAAGAACCCCAGAATTACAGTGAAGCAAAGGGTAAGAAACAATGGGAAGAAGCAATGAAGGAGGAATATAATGTGCTGGAAGAGAACAAGACTTGGGAACTTGTTCCAAAACCAAACGGTAATAAAGTGATTGGAAATAAATGGGTTACAAAGTTAAGAAACTTGTAGATGGAAGGATAGCCAGATACAAAGTTAGACTGGTTTTCAAAGGCTATGCTCAGACACATGGCATAGATTCGAATGAGACATTTAGTCCGGTGGCAAAGATGTCAACCATAAGGACATTGATTGCTATAGCAGCATCAAAAGGATTGAAGCTAAGTCAGCTGGATATTAAGAATGCATTTCTGAATGGATATATATCAGATGAAGTCTATATGGAACAACCTGAAGGGTTTGTAAGTTCGAGTTACCCAGGTTATGTTTACAGATTAAGAAGAGCTCTCTATGGATTGAAGCAAGCTCCGAGAGCTTGGAATTACAGACTTATGAAGTATCTAAATGATCTTGGATACCAAAGTTCGAAGGCAGATGCAAGTCTACTCATCAAAAGAACAGATGAAGGTATGATCTACATTTGTATTTATGTAGATGACATAATAATCACAGGTACCTCAGATGAAGGAATCAAAGAGGTAAAGAGACTGCTTGTAAAAGAGTTTAAGATCAGTGACCTAGGAAAGCTGTCATACTTTCTTGGAATGGAAGTCACCTATACAGATCATGGCATATATGTATCACAAGAAAGGTATCTTCTGAATATATTCAAGAAGTTTGATATGGAAAATTTCAGAGACGCTTCAACTCCGCTTGAAGTTAATCACAAGCTCAGTAAATATGATGGTGTAGAATACAAAGATATGAGGAAGTATCAATCTCTTGTGGGTGGTTTGATTTATGCTACACTAACAAGACCTGAACTTTGTTCTTTTACCCGAACTTGAAGAAGTTGGCTCTTAAGGTTTAGGTTGATTGCATGGTTGTAGCTCTAGTCTTGACCCAAGACAAGTGGTTTCGTAAGGTCCTCATCTTCACCCAACCCTATGAGATAGGCTTCTATGGGATTGATGTTCAATTGGAGATCTTGGGAGTATGAGACTCTGACTGCACTATTGGCTATGCTTGAGTCAATCAATGCTCTTCGAGTCCTTACATTCTTTCCCTATCCTAACTCTATGGTCAAAAGGGATGTCGATCGATTATTCGAGAAGCATTCACACTTGATGTTTGGCACATGGCCATGTGATATCTTAGGGCCTCTCAATCAACATGTAGGGCTAATCGCCTTAACTTATTTTGTCTAATGCACTCTCTAGCCTCTGCCTATGCTTCTTCTCTAACCCTTACTGCTTCTTCTTTTCACTTCTTATTAGCGTTGAGTCTGATTACCATATCCTCTATAAGAGGTTCTTCATATAGCTTGACTCGACATCCACAAATATAGTTTTCCGAGATGTCACCTTCTAGAGTGGCCAATTGAATCACACCACTACTGGAAATTCTATTAATGATCATAGGTCCATATCCTCATTTTTCTAGTTTATGTGCATGTTTCTTTAGTGTATAAATCGACACTACGTCTCCGTCTTTCCATCCTTTATGCTTGATGTGTGCATCAAGGTATGCCTTTTGCCTTTTATTTGTGGTTTAGATGCCTACTGCCACTCGTAGCCTTGTCTCACGTGCATTCTACATCAAAGATCCTAGAGGACAACTCAACTCCATTCCACTCATGTTCTTGTGCTACTTTCAAAGCGGGGATAGGAAGTCCAATGGCAGCACAACATTTTGTTCGAAGACCATCTGAAATGGGGTGGCATTGAGTATCATTTTGTAGGTAACTTGGTAAGCCCAAATAGCATGATCAAGTTGTTTGTCCCAATCAAAGCATTTATTATTTACCAATTTTGTTAATACATTACATAGGATCCTATTTTTTCTCTTGACTTGTCCATTAGCTTATCGATGATAGGGGCAGACTTCTTATGAATCACCCAGAATCCTTGGAGAAGATTTTCAATGAATTCATTCAAGAAGTGTGTACCTCTATCACTTACTAACTCTATTGGTAGTCCATATCTCATGAACACGTTCTCACATAAGAACTTTGTCATCATTTGAGCATCATTCTTTGGTGTGGCTTTTACTTCTACCCACTTTCTAAGGTAATCTGCTGCCACAATGATGTACTCTGCATGGGAGTTTCTAGCTGGGGGGTTAATAGGACCTACAAAGTCCATAACCCTCTTTGCGAATGCATGTCCTCCCATCATTGGTCTCAAAGGCATCTCGTCTATTCTGATTGGATATTGAGCACATTGGCATGTGTCACATTTCTTCACATAGGTATGTGCATCCATATGAAGAGTGGGCCACCAAGCTCCTAAAAATAGGATAGTCTTAATTATTGGATCACGGCCAAACTGTCCACCTACAACACGGCTATGGCCAATTTCTAAGGTTTTCAAATAGTCTGGTTCGTGAGGGCACAATTTTAAGTCACCATCTTCTCCTCTTTGGTATAGGTTGTGTCTTATTAAGGAATAGTCCTGAGCCTCTTGCTCCATGCTCCCTTTTCTTGGTAGACTAGCCTCATTGGGTAGTGTTGCTAATCTCATAAATTCGACCAATGGAATGCTCCAATCTAGAATTAAAGATACATGATAAAGGATAGCATGCTCCACTAGGGGTCTCTTCTGACACATTGGACAATTTTTAATCCACTAATGTATTTCTTTGTCCATGCTAGGCCAATACACTCCTAAACGTTCTAGATTTTGCAATGTTCGCTATTTAGAATAGTGATTTCCTAGCAATCCTTAATGGGCTTGTTGCAACCAACTATTATGTTCATTGTCCTTGACACAAGAAGCTAATCCACCCTCCGTATCTTGTTTGTACATGCTTCTTGCTAATATGTAATATTTTTGTGATTTTACAATTTCTTCTTTGTTCGTTTTTACATTCTTTTTTGCATGTCTGAAGGTTAGGACAGGTACAAACCTATTTGCCCACTTAGGAACAACTTCGAAATTGAATAGATAAGCATCATGCAAATGATCAGACACTCCTTGTGGTGGCTCTCTTGAAGTGATGCGAGAAAGGTGGTCCGCCCCGAGGTGGGACCTTCCTTTCCTGACAACAACTTCAAATTCATATTCCATTAGTAAGAGGAACCACCTTACTAAGCATCATGCATTGCAAGGTTTATTGACCAAATATTACAAACCTTGATGATAAGTAAAAAACGTGAACTTATTGGCCAATAGTTAGCGTCTTAACGTCCTCACAACATATACCATGCCTAGGCCTTCTCTCTCGGTTGTGGTATAGTTTCGGTCCGCACCGTTCAACTGCCTGCTAGCATATGCGATATGCATATCTAGATTTCCTTCACCTGTGAGTTGTGCTAGCACACATCCTATTGCATGATTAGATGCATCTACATGTACATGGAATGGTTTACTCCAGTCATGAGTGGTCAACATTGGTGGTTTGAAAAAGCATCTCTTCAGCTCATTGAAGGAATTCTCACATTCATCATTCCACTCAAAATTTTTCAACAAAGCATAAAGAGGTTTAGCTATGATTGCATACATATTGATAAACCTATAGTAATATCCACAACGGCCCATAAAGTCTTGTACCTCTTTAACATTCCTTGGTCTTGGGAGCTCCGCTATGGCTCTTACGTTGTCCGCATCTATTGATATTCCATTTTTACAAACAAGATGACCTAAGATCTTACCTTGTGGTACCATGAACACACATTTTTGTGGGTTTAGACAAACTCAATATTATCTACACTTGTGGAAGATCTATCTGAGCTCAAGGACGTGATATCTTCTATCTTGGGAATGAGCACATAAATCGTCCATATATACTTCTAAGCTCTTTTGCAAGAACTCTTTGAGTACATGACACATGTGCCTTTGGAATGTTGCAGGTGCATTTGTGAGCCCAAATGGCATCACATGAAATGCAAAGATTCCCCACTCTGTGGAAAAAGCCATTTTGTGTTGATCTTTTGGGGCAATGGCTACTTGCTTGTAACCTAAAACTCCATCAAAGAAGCTATAATCTTCCTTGCCTACAACATGCTCCAATAAATGTTCAGTGATTGGAAGTGGATAGCTATCCCTGATCGTAGCAGCATTAACTTTTTTAAGGTTAATACACACTCACCAATTTTCATTGTTCTTGGGCACCACTACAATGGGGGACACCCATTGAGTATGCTCAATCTCATAGATAAATCTGGCTTTAATCAGTCTATCAATTTCTTCTACTATTTTGAGTAAATAAGTGTCATTATATGTGTAGGGCTTCTGTTTGGTGGGTTTGGCATCTGTGGTGATGGGGATCGTATGAAAGTATATTCTTGTATCTACCCCCTTGAGGTCTCTATAGGTCCATGCAAACACTTCCTTATATTCCCTTAACAAGGCTACAAGCTCTACTTCTTCTACTGCACTTAGGTTTTCTCCTATATACGTACATCGCTATTCACTCCCTTCAATGGTTACCACAATTCTTTTGGTCTTTTCTTTATATTGTATGTTTCTCCTATGGTGGCCTCTCTCTTAGGCATTCGTACCAAAATTTTTTGATCTTCAACTTCATATTTCTTCAAATTTTTTCTCGTACTTCGAAGAATGATTCCTCCTCTTCCTGTTTCACTACTTTTCTTTTCTTTTTCTTTTGACCTCCTTCACTTCCATCCTTTGAATTTACATTTTTAATGCTTTTGAGAGGTTCTTCTTTCTGGGTAAATACTTGTATTTCTTCTAGATAGTGCTTCTCAAAATTAAAGCAACTATCCGTCACAGTGGACTCTAGATCATCGTCCTCCTCTTCGTCTTCTATGACTTCAGTAGGATCACACTCTTCTAGCAAGGGCTGACACATGAACAGAGAGATATCATTACCCTCGTCATCACAATGAGGTGTCCACTGTTCTTCATTGACCGCAATGTCCATGCTGGCCAAGATTTCTCCCCACCCATGAGGCTCAAATTCCTCATCTAGAAAGATCATTGGTGTGTAGGCTAGGTCTTTAACTGGTTTGTCTTCTTGAGAAGTTCCCTCTTTTCTCGCTTTCACGTGTCTTTCCTCTTGCCCTGCGACCTTGTACATCCACAATTGAGTATCTTCATGCATCCAGGTGGATCAGGTGAACTTTCAGAATGCATAGAGATGGAATCTTCTTTCACTTTGTGGATATGATTCTATTTTAGGGGTGGTACATCTCTAAAGGTATAGTCCTTTAAATTGAACTTGGCGGTGACCCCTAAGTGCTATAAGTACAAGGCGTTGGTTTCCCAATCGTGTACTATTTGTAGTCGTCATAGGAAGGGCCTTCCGAGGATCATCTCATAGACATTATTTTTGCCAAAGTCACATATAGCAAAGGTGTTTTGGAGCTCTACACCACAAGTGGTTAGAGTTATCCCGTCAAGCAATCTATTGGTCTTTCAACATGGCCGTCAGCCATTTGAACCTTCATTCTTGTTGTTCTTAATGCAAGTTTGCCCCATTGTTTCCACAAGGAGGTGGTTGCAATCACAATGCCAACACCTAAATCCAAGGTAGCTTTGGTTGTGTAACCTTGGTATGTGATTGGAAGATAAGTATTACCTTCTTTGCCTTCACTCATGTCCCCTATTTTGCCTAGAGGTATCTCTAGGACTTTTTGTTTACAACCTTTTTTTGACACATTAGAATCAAGTTTTGAAACTTGATTTACCAAATGTTTCCATAGTTCTGGTTTTACTTTGAGCAGCTCTTCTAAGGTGAGATGAAATTGAACCTTAGTGTTTTTGATGACATCAATGTTCCTTGGAACCACTAAGTCATCATTTCTTTTCAGTATTGTGGGAGCTCTGATATGAAGAGATTTAGATTCCCATGGGATTGTGAATTGTGGCAACCCTTGTAGAGAAATAGATTCAAAATCTAGTCTTTCATCTTCTTATTGCTCTGCTTGGTCTCCATAGATAGAAGGAATGTCTTGGGGAAATAGATCATGGTCATCAGTCTCAGGAATAGGAGGGGGATTACCCTTCTCCTTGGCCCATTTCTCTTCTTGTATTTCCTACAAGAACTCTTGAGAGTACTATTGAACTCAAAGAGTTGCTCCCTCATATATGGAATCAAGAACATAAACTTTTGCTAGTAGTGAGCTTTCTCTTTCAATAGCTGGTTGAGCCTGTGGAGGTAAAGAAACTTGTGGCTTGTTCATCAACTGCTATAGTCTTTCTAGTAAGCCCTAGATGTGCAAATTTGGTTTGATAGGAGGTGAGTACTTTCCTAATCAGTTTCTTGCAATTTTGAAGGAAAAAGGAATTAAAAAGGAGAAAATAGGAAATAAAGAAAATGAAATTGAAAAAGGAAATAAAAATAAATAAAAATAAAAGAAAAACACAAAAATAGTTTTCATGAATTAGATATGTTCTAGAAAGCACTTCTAAGATCTATATGTGGGCTATCCGAGGCGGAACTATCCAATAGTGGAGCTAGTTGTATTTCTTGATAGGTGTATAGGAACCAAACACAAAGACATTTATATAAAATGATGACTAACCTCAGAACGAGTCCATAGGAAAGTTTGTTTCAAGAAATTCTAAGTAATTTCTATAGGTGTAGTTTAACTTATTTTCGAAGGTAGTATGTTGACCGAACAGGTTCTCGTCATGAATTACATACTTTAAAATCATCTTTATTTGTCTTGGAACCTGCATATGGGTAAATGGATCATGTTTCATTATTAAAAAAGAAACTACGCTCCATGTATTTTTCTCATACAAAGTTGTCATTTCTTCATCCATTGCTTTAATGCATTTCTTTACCTTTGATGCTTCTTTAAAAGTTGTTGGTTCTTGCTCCTCAAGACGTTTTGCCATATAAGCTTCATGAGAAAGTCTTTGCGGTTGCCTTCTTTCTCTTATTGGATACTTTGATTGGCTTCTTGTCCTACCATGCTTTTCTTGCCTTTGAATTTGAGTTCTTCTTGACATAGAACCTTCACTTTCTTCTTCGTGTGACTCAATTTCCTTTGAAATCAAATCCAAAATTTTCTTCAACTTTTGATTGTGGGGAGTTATTTCTTCATGTGTAATTTGACTTTCTGGTGAGCTTGGAGAACTTGGCTCTTCGTCGTGACTTCTTGTAGTTTCTTCTTCATCTACTTTCACTTCATGTTTATACCAAGATGTATCTTGATGAAAAATAGCATCTCTTGAAACAATTACCTCTCCCGTATCTAGGTTCACACATCTATATCATGGTTGCCCTTTTGTAGCAACCATTAATATACTTCTGTTTCATTTATTTGTTTTTCTTTGCAACCTTTTTGTTAAACGAGAACCCCTAATCAAAGTTGTGGATCTAGAGTTTATGCATGTATGTATAGATTTTTCCCAAGGATTCCCTTCTAAAACTTTAGATCCTTCTAGGTTTTTCCCTTGTATTTTTAGAATATCTTCCTTTTTGTTCCTTTCTTATTTTGGGAAAATCAAATCTTTCTTCTTCAATTTTTGGTTTTTCTTTTTATTTTTATTTTTATTTTTATTTTTCGATTTTGATTCTTTTATTTTCATTGTTCATTTAATTTTAGGTTTTCTTTACAATAAGTCTTCTCTACAATGGTGCATTGAATATTTCAACGTCTTGATTAAGATTTTATTTTCATTTTGCACTTATATACAAAAAATTGAATTAAACTAAGGATTAGGGTTGGGAACAAAAAGTTTCCAAACTCGTATCTTTACTTAAAAAGTCTAGCTTTCTTTTTGCTAGGGTAATCCACATCAAATCAATACTTTTATATACATCATGGGCTTAAAACCCAAAATTTATAAGGATAAAATGATTATTTTCCAAGGGTTAGAGCTAGGGTTTGAGGGGTTTGGAATAGGTTTTTAAAGGTTAGTTTCTAGTTATTTACCTAGGGTTTTTAAGCCTATGGATTATAGGGTTTCTAAATCTATGGATTCTAGGATTTCTTAATCAGTTTTGAAGCCAAACTTTCAAGGGTTTTCAACTTCGGAACTGTAAAATTTACGTGGTTTCTTAACGGTTCTTAATGTACAAGGATGTCAGGTCTTCTTTTGATAAAAAACATGCGGGTTTTAATGGGTTCTGGTAGAAATACAATTAGGGTTTGGGATTTTAAGGGGTTAATTATTTTATACAAGTAAGTATACAAGCGTACTATTGAAATAAAATATTTTTGCATCACACAAGCAATCGAATCAATCAAATATTTAAACAATTTATGACTCTTTTCATCTTTCGGCAATCAAAATATTAGTTCTCACTCAAAAAAAGTAGAGAAATATTGTTTTTTTAATTTGCTTGTTACATAATCCTAAAGGGATTTCATTAGGACACTGTGCAACACATTAATGTCCCAAAAAAAGAGTGTTTCTCTTGAAATGGATTGAAGAATTCCATAAATGCTGATCCTTCTCTCAAATATCCATAAGTTTGTTCATGAAATCGATGAAGATTGTATTAGTATATTTTTTGAACTCTTCTAGATCATATGCACTCCAAATCAAGACGTTGAAATATTCAATGCACCATTGTAGAGAAGACTTATTGTAAAGAAAACCTTGCTCACTTTGGGTGCTCATAAATATATCAACTTCTAGAATCAGAGCCTGAGGCTCTAAATGCTTATGAAGAGGTTTCAATTCTTGTATCTCATCCTCTCTTAGGCCATGTTGAATCTTTGGGTGGTCCCTTTCTATCTCAATAAATTTACACTCCAGTACCACATTGTCAAATCTCTTATATTTTCTTTATTTACCTAGTATCTATTTAGGCTCATGATTCCCTTGTGGTGTAAAAACTAGTACATGATTCGTTTGAGTTGAAACTGATAGTTTGTTCAATTTTTTATCTTCTTGATAATTTTTCTTCTAAACATTTGTTGCAATAGGATCAATTTGAATCAAATTTGATACTTTGTTTAGTTTTTTATCTTCTTGGGCATCTTTGTGCTGAACTTTTGTTATAGCCTAACATTGAATTGTTGAGGATGGAGCATTATCTTTTATGGAAGCTGTGGATGGAACTTTGTTCTTTATCTAACCTATAGCCAAACATCATTACAACTTACAATCGGTGACATTGCAATAAGTGTTGTAAGAGGGTGAACACTAGTACTAAATAGACAGATAACTTTCCTTAGGTTGGAACTATTTACTAATATCAAAATCATATCATTGTGAGAAGACATCATGAGATGAACAATTCTAAAGTTCATACAAATGCATTCCTATGTTCATTATGGAATGAAAACTTCAAATTATTTCCAAATTAGTGCTTTTCTTTTCGACAAACATTAACGTGGAATGAGTTGTCCAATGCCTTTTTCCATATAATACGAAAAGAAGAATTGCTTATATCAAAGAATGGTATTTGGTATGTGATAGTGTCCCATGAATGCAAGTTTATGTATTCCCAAGTTTGTGCTCAACTTCTATTGTAGCATTTGTTATCACTAGCGTCCCTCTGAAAGGCTAAATGGCCACCAAACACTTTTTGTATATGTTCCTTAATAAACCATAGTGGCCTAGTGAGGTACATATTGTAAGTCTTACAACATTTGTAACACCTACAAAATTTTTCTTCTTGCTCCTTGCTGTTGAGATATCAAGCTCAACATCTAATGATCCAGGATGACTTGAATAGCCGTTGTTTGTTTCTCTGACATGTATAGTGGTCACATGAGTATATGTGAGGGACACTTAATTAAGCTTTATTAGATTTATCTACCAAGAGTGATGGCATATTTTGTTTCTTGCCAGCTCACTCATTCCTTGACATTAGGTTTTTCCTTATTTACTGTTCTTTATATATTGCACTTGTTGTATTCTTGTTTTTAGGTCATTCTTCTACATTCTTTTTATATAATAGAAGAAGAAGACCATTCTTCCTTGCATCAATCTTTGTGTGTGCCTCTCCTTGAGAGAGAGTGTGTGTGTGAGCTCTGTTCCTTATCTCCTTCCTCATGTCATGGTATTAGAACCAATGTGGCTACAGAGAGCTTGTGGAGAAGGCCGATGGTGAAGAGAACAGAAGAAGGCCTAGAGAAAGATGATTCAAAAAAAACCTCATATTGCTACAAAAATTGTCAAATTGACGTTTTAGAGCCATCTCGATCTCCATTTTGAGCTTGCAAAGTGGGGCCCACATAAAAGCCAGGTGATTTTGCAAGCCTGTAACTTGCATCATGGTTGAGAACACTCATCTATTCTAGATCCAGAATTTGAAGCAATTCCATGTACTATTTACACATGAAAGCTGTGTTTTTCTGAGATTGAACTATCACGTGATAGTGCGATAGTGTTGAGGGAGAAGTGATACTTGCACTATTTTTCAAGGTTGTGAATTGCTGCAAAATATTGCAAATGCACATGGAATGAATCTGCTTATGAGTGATAAGCTATACAATAACAACTTCCATGCTTGGAAATTGAGGATGAAAAAATTCTTGATGGGAAAAGGCTATTGGAAGTACATCAAAGGAGAGAACAAAAATGGTGCATAGTTAGCAGAGAGGAATCCGACTATAGAACAGTTTAGAGTGTATGAAGAATGGAATCATAGAGCACAAAAGATTATGTATTGGCTATCTATTGGCTTACAAGAAAGTATGATTGGGCACATAAAGGATGCCAACACTCTGAAAGAGGCTTGGAACAGTTTGGTCACATTGTGTGAGATCAATAGAGAGGCACACAAATTGCAACTGAAGAATAAGCTGCATATATTGGAGAAAAAGAGTGTGTTGGTAAGTGACTACACCCTAAAAATAAAAAACATATGTCAATCACTTGCATCTATTGGCGTGAATGTAGATGATGATGATAAAGTGGAAGTATGCCCTTGTGGTTTAAGAGCTGCATATAAGAAGTTCAGAACTTCTATATAGATGAGGGAAAATATTCCAAATTTTGCTGATCTGTTATCTTTGCTGATTATTGAAGAAAATAATCTTGGTGATGATTCAAGATTCCAAGGAAAACCTAGTTTTGAGCAGGTATTCCGGTAGGGGATGGCAAAAGAGGTCACACAAATTTCCAAAGAAATGATTCAGGTAATGAAAATAAAGGATGTTGGAATTATGGTAAACTTGGACACTTTGAATGTGATTGCATGTTGAAGAATAAAAATAACAAAAGGCAACAAAACACCTATGCATCCACAAGTGCAGATGATTTTGAGAAGCTGTTCAAATATCAAGCTCAACATGTGATGATCCATGATGATACGTATGAGTTTTTTGTTTCTCTGACATGTATAGTGCTCATGCCAGTATATGTTAGGGACACTTCATGGAGCATTATTAGATTTATCTACCAAGAGTGATGGCACATTTTGTTTCTTGCCAGCTCACTCATTTGTGGGCATTAGCTTTCTCCATATGTACTGTTCTTTATATATTGCACTTGTCGTATTCATGCTTTTAGGTTATTCTTGTAGATTCTTTTTTATGTAATAGAAAAAGAAGAAGAAGAAGAAGGAGAAGAAGATCATTCTTCCATGCCTCAATCTATGTGTGTGCTTCTCATTGAGAGTGAGTGTGTGTGTGTGTATGTGAGCTCTCTTCCTTATCTCTTTCCTCGTGACAGTTGCATACTGTGTTTTATGCAAATTATGTAGCCTTTGTGTGGAGTAGTATGTGCATTGCAATGAGCTTGATTTTCTCACTTGAGGGCACAATCATGGAGCTCTCCAAAAGGAGAGCTTTACATGGTGCATTCCCAATGAAATACTTCACTGGTATCATAACTTTTTGATGCAACAACTTCTCTACTTTTGTGGGAGCGAAGTGAGCACTTGTCATGCAGCCAAGGATTTCTCTAAGGCCTACAATTAAGGGAGCTAGTAAGGTGGCGTGCAAGGCATAGACCTTGGCATAACTTGTCATCTGAGTCACCAAAGCCATCATTGGTGTTGGTGGCTGCACATGAGCGAGCACTTTAATGATCAAGGAATATGGAGGTTCGACAGCACTTCTAAGGAAATCACCCATCCTAGTTTGTTCCCCAGGGAGCCCACTCAATAGACAAGCTCTCTTGCCACTAAGGTACACTCTTGTGGTGTGTGAACAAGGGTAAATTCTAAGACTAACATTACCTTGAACATGTTTGGGTCCCTCAAAGCTTCATTAAGTGCTTTCAAAGCATGTTTTGAAGCATTTTTGGGGTGATCTTGGATCCATTTTGGAGTAATTTTGTGCATAGTTCTCTTTTTATAGGTTTAAGAACATCAACAAGAGTTCTCTATGTACTTCTGTGAAAACGAGTATTCACCTTTGGATTTATGTTTTGAAGCTAGACTAGTAAATCTAGAGGTTTCTTGAAAGTTTTTAGTTGTGGTGGGAGAAGCCACCACAACTTTATGCACATTTTTGAACCGAAAGAATAGAGTTGACAAATGCTTGCTAGCGTTAATTAGTGCTTGGGCTATAAATTCAGCTTTCAAGTGCCACTTTAGTGCATATATTGAACACATACACACTAAGTACAATTATGTGGATACCACTTATGTACGTCCATGTGGTTATTGATATAGGTGTTACATTGTTTTGCATAAAACCTTTGATATTGATAAAGAGTCTCATGATGAGGTTTTCATAACTATGAGACACCCATATGTTGGGGTTTCTTCTGTGGTGGAGGTTGAAGATATAGCCATCCTCACCATAGCAGATGTATGCTATTTGTTCATAGGTGCTTGATAAGACAAGCTGGTTTCTTTTTGTTAACTAATTATTCGAAGTGGAGTCTGTGATTGCGTATAAACATTTTCTAGATTTTTTTTGTTTTGTCAACTATATAGTGGTCAATTTACTTCTCGATGCACTTATTGGTGTGAGCACTCACATAATCCTTTTGGTTGGTCATTATTTTTCATTAATCCATTTCTTTGAGGAGACTATTAATTTCCCAAAATTTCACACTTGGTCATCCTTTTTTGAGCCTTAGTGGTGTTCTGACTCTTCTAGCTCCACTATCAATCTAGTGAGTTCTCGATCATCATGGTATCAAAGATCTCACGCACATCTGGTAGATCAGGGTCTATTGCCAATGTTCCTAGAAGGAGCTATAGCTTGCAAGCAAACTATCATTTTGAGATCCAAAAATTTGATGGCACAAACTTTGGCCTATGGAAGAATCAGATTAAAGATGTTTTGATTCAGAGGAGGCAATGGAAGCCAATAAGTGGAATCTCAAAGAAGCCTACCAACATGGATGAAGATGATTGGGATGCGTTGAATGAAATGGATAGGTCTACCATTTGATTGCACTTGGCGAATACCATTTTTTAGTATTGGACTATGAAAGTTTAGAGGAGATTCGGAAGAAGTTATGCAATACAAATGAAAAATAAACGACATAAAATAAAGTGTATTTGATGAGAAAGTTATATGATGTTTGCATGAAGGATAGAGATAGTGGTGTTGCTCATCTCAATGAATTTGATGCTAAATTCTCTGAGTTACAAGCTCAAAAAGTGGACATAGATAATGAAATGAAAGAAATCTTGTTGTTATGCACCTTTCCATCATCATGGGATACATTTTGCATTGCTATTAGCAATAGTGCACCTGGTGGTAAACTAGTCTATGATGCCATATGTGGAGCACTCTTGACTGAGGAGATTTGTAGAAAATCTATTGTTGGCACTATGGGTGGTTGTGCATACAGTGTTTGTGATTATTACCGAGGAAAGAATCAGCAACATTTCACAAGTAAGAAAAAGTAAAAGAATGAACAACAAAATAAGAGTAGAAGTAAATCAAGGAAGAAGTATCTCAAATGCCATTATTGTTATAAGAAAAGACACATGAAGACAGACTGCTATGCATTAAAGAATGCTAAAGGTATAGGGGAAAATGTTGATTGGCATGTTAAATAGCTACTTGCACCATCTACTTCGATTATGAAGATTGAAGAAATCAATGCTATTTCTCATGATGTTGATGTGTTGAAACTTGATAGTATTGTGCTTACTAAGGCTCTTATGGTTGATTCTCTTTCCCACACATGGCTCCTAGATTCTAGTGCTTCTTTCCATGTGACACTATATAAATAATGGTTCTCTACTTAGACAACAAAGTCTCTTTGTATTATGAGACTTGGTGTCTCTTACCAGTGTGACATTGCCAGGATTGGAGATGTGGTTGTGTAGTTCATTGATGGTTCAAAATTCACTATGCAGAATGTATGCCATGTACCTCAATTATGATGCAATTTGATGTCAGTTGGTCAACTTGATGACCTTAGTTACAAGGTGGTCTTATGCTCAATCTTTTGCATATCAAGGGGCCATATGGTTATTGCAAAATAAACCAAAGTTAGATCACTTTATCGTTTATTTGTATCATTGAAAGAACACTTGTTAGATGTTAATCAATAGCCTATGGCTTATTTGGGGGTGTGTTATCTTTCTCTAATTTTTCATTTTGTGAGCATTGTCAATATGGAAAGAAAAGCTAGGAATGTGCACAAGACACACATGGACTCTTCAATGTGTGGTCCTATGCACACAAGGTCATTAGGTTGTTCTCTTTACTTTTTCACTTATGTATATGATGTTGCCACAAAACTCTAAGTACATCCTATCAAATCGAAGGATGATGTATTCCATACTTTCAAAAAATGGCTTGCTTTAGTTGAGATTGAAAAAGGAATAAGCTTAAGGCTTTATGTTAAGATAATGGGGGGAGGTATACCTGACATGAATTCAACCTTTTTGTCAATCTAGAGGAATTTGTAGATAGTTTACAACTTCTTATACCCTAGTACAAAATGATGTAGCTGAAAGGATGAAAAGAACTACTCAGGATAGAGTATCTTCTATGATACATCATGCAAACCTTCACAAGGCTTTTGGTCAGAATCCGTAATAACTACAAATTATGTGATTAACCATTCACCTGGTACTGTGAAAGGTTTGAAAGTGGTATAAGATTTGTGGACAGGAAAGCCACTATATTATGCTTATATTTGAAGTTTTAGGTGTGACGCATATGAACCTTCGACAAAAGCTAGACCAAAAGTCAAAGACATTTTTCTTGGATATGGTTGAGAAGACCGATTTTGATATTGCTTATTGGATCGTAAGACAAGGTGACTGATCAAAATTAGTGATGTCATTTTCAATGATTCTAAGATGCATAAACAACCCATTAAGGAGGTTGAAGTGAGAAGAGCGATGTTTGAGGATACTAGTCCTCTAGTCAGCATGCATAAAAATGTTGCACATAGAAATGTTCAAGAGAATGTTTGATGAGATCAATTTGGAAATGTTTTAGTTTAGCAACCATTGAGACACTCTACCCATGTCTCACATCCACCTAGTAGATATGCTCCAAGTTTGGATTCTGTTATGCTAACATATGTTGGTGAGGCTTCTTGATACAAAGAGGCTATGTAGATAGAGGATCATGTCAAGAGGGAATGTTCCATGAAGAGTGAGTTTGATTCTATTCACAAGAATGGTACTTGGGATTGAGTACCTTTGCTAAAAGGCAAGAAAGTTTTACCAAGTAAATGTGTATATAGTAAGAAATTCACATGAGATAGTGCTTCTCTAAAGTATAAAGCATGACTTGTTGCAAAGGGTTTTAAATCACAACATGGTGTTGATTTTGAGGAAATCTTCTCTTCAATGGTCAAGGTGACTACCTTGCAAATGTTGCTTGCATTTGTTCCAATGAAGGAATTAGAGTTAGAGGAAATGGATGTGAAAATTGCTATCTTGCATGGAGATCTTACATATGAGATTTATATGGAACAACTAGAGGGTTACATAGTGCCTGGCAAGGAAAGTCTAGTTTGTAAACTGAAGAAGAGCTTATATGGACTTATATAGTCCCCTAGACAATGCTACCAAAAATTTGATGCTTTTATGAAGTCTCTAGCTCAATCTCAAAGCAATGAGGATCATTATCTCTACACAAATAGATGCTTAGATGATATGTTCATTTCTAGGAAGTGCTTCTATGACTTGTCAATTGTCAAAAAGAAGTTGAGTGTGACATTTGATGTGAAGGATTTGGGGAATGCCAAACATATTCTTGGCATGCGCATTACTCATGATAGGAGTAAAACATTCATATGCTTGTCTCAAAGTGAGTACATATCCAAAGTACTTCATAGGTTCCATATTTAGAGTGGAAACACCTTTACCAATTGAGCAAGGATGACTGGCCAAAATCAGATGAGGAAAAGGAATTCATAACCAAAATTCCTTATCATTTTGCTATTGGTAGTCTCTTGTATGTTATGGTAGCTATGAGACATTGCATTTGCAATGGGAGTTGTGAGTAGATATATGTCGAATCCTAGCAAGGAGCATTGGGAAGTGGTCAAGATTATTTTTAGATATTTTAGTTCCACTAAAGATAACTGTCTATGCTTGGGTAGAGGGAAAGCATCCATTACTGTTTACACACATTCTGATTATGCTAGTTATGTAGATAATCGTAAGTCTAGATGAGGGTACATTTTTCATTTTGCTACTGGTGCTATTTCTTGGAGATCTCATCTTCAAGAATGTCTAGTTGTTTCCACTACAGAAGTGTTGAGATATCAACCTCAACATGTCATGATCTAGAATGACACATATCACTTTTTCATTTCTCTAACACGTATAGTGGACACGTCGATATATGTCAGGGATACTTGATTGAGATTTACTAGATTCATCTATCGAGTGTGATGGCACATTTGTTTTCTTGCTAGCTCACTCATTCACGGACATTAAGATTGTCTCTTATTTACTAGTTTTTGTATATTGCACTTGTTTTATTGTTGTTCTAGGTCATTCTTGTACATTCCTTTTATGTAATAGAAGAAGAAGAAGAAGAAGAAGAAGATCATTTTTCCTTGCCTCAATCTATGTTTCTTGTAAGCCACCAAAAAGGAACTCATATTTTTTGTAAATTATATTCTGAAAAGTTGCATGCATGATGTAAAGGCGTAGCGCAACGTTGTAACTTTTGGAAGATATCAATGAAAGAGTCACGTGAAGCAGAAGGGGTATCCATCGGACTATTTGTCTGGGCGAGGAGCCAGAAGCAAAGCGCTGTTCCAGAACTCTGTGTAAATGTGAGTCTATTATTAACTTCGTTGATTAAGTTTAATCATTAAGTGAAGTTAATGAAGTATTAAGTAAATTGATTAATGCGATAAGTGAAGAAGTTATACGTTCAACTTTCTGGCGTTGAAGCGTGTGAAGAACGTATTCGAAACAAGTACTGAAATATAATCTGTTTTAGTGCTTAGTTCGGTGAAGTAGTATAATCTTAATCTGTAGTTTGGGAAAATACAGACAGGGCCTCTGTTTACAGACCCCTAACCATCCCAAGAACCTAGATTGAATTAAACCTGAATACGTAAGTTTAAGTTTAAAGGTTTAACACTAGCATCCTCTGTTGAAAATGGAGTAGTCGTGTGTATAGAAGATTAAGGATTGACGAAGAATTCTTTGATATATGCTGGTAACACACTCCTGTGAATCATACCCTAGATACCGCAGAGATCAACATCCCTGGGCAGTTCCAAACTTATTAGGAACACCCTTGGTGGTAGAAGTACAGCACAATTAAGTACAGTTGCAGAAGGTTCAATACAGCTAGCCAGCAGCAATTTCGATGGTAGTTCAGTAGCACATGGTGAGATTCCGATGCATTTTGGTGCGAGTCCGGTCCCTTCTGGAGAAAGTATGGTGATTTTTGGTGGTACATAGGTGCAATGCGGAGATAGGTCTGCACTATCTAGTTAGAATTCGATCACTTTCGATGATAGGTTCACATTATCCGTTGAGAACATTTTCGATGATAGTACAGTCTACTCCGATGAAAATTTGGCAAGTTTCGGTGAGAGTTCAGTATTATCTGGTGGAAATTCGAAGCTTTTTGGTGAAATTGCAGTGCTATTCAGTGGACGCTTACTACGTTCACCATTTTTCGGTGCATGTTTAGCTGATTTTCACACCAAAGTTGAGGAAGGGCTGATAGATTTGGAGTTTAGCAATGAGTTCAATGACACTTTAGGACCGAAAAGTGAGCAGATTGACCATAGAGTCCAGGAAGATCAATAGATGCCTCCCCAAAATTTAGGTAACAACAACGCCAACAATAACAGCACCATGAGTGGGTCACAACAACAACAACAAACATCGCCACAGCCGCAACCACAACATCAATAGCAACAGGTTATCCCACCGCATTTGGTACCAACGGGGGTTAAGTACACAAAATTTGGAGGTTTTTCCAGGGAATGATCCTAATGCACATGTGCGGACCTTCGAGATGAATTATGTAGTTCTGAACTACCTAGTTGACCCTGCCTACAAAGTGATTGTGTCTAGTCCACCTTGGTTAATGAACTTGCGTGATGGCTGACCGAATATGATTTGGACCACTTTCGACAGTATGATAATGTGAAGGATACTTTTCTGCAACGGTTTCGGTTAAAGAAAAACCCTGCTGAAATTTTTGATTACTAGCAGAACAATAGGCAGAAACTAAACTAGACTGTACAGGATTATGCCACACTATTTCAGACTCATTTACCAGATGATGTTATCACGCAATGGTTCATCAACAGATTAAAGCCTCAATTGAAGTAGATTATGATCATACGGTGTGTGGGTGGAATGACTTTAGATACCATGATTGCTATGGCGTTACAATGAGAGAACAAATAGGGCAGATTTAACGAAGATCTAGAGTGGCTCAAAGCATCTAGGCAATTTAACGAGGACCCTTTCAAGCAAATTTACTGTACCAAATGCAAAAATCCAGGGCACAACACTTCAACATGCGCAGTGAACCAAATGTATTGCGCCATTTGCCACAAAATAGATCACACTATGGAGACTTGTCCGTATAATGTCAAGGTACAGAGTAGAGCAGCGGTTAATGCCATCATTCAGGAGCAAGGGCAACCGGCCAGCCATTATGTACCACCAGAGATGAGGAAAACCCCGTACCAGGGATAGAAGAATTATCGAGGAGGGCGGACAAATAGCTTCGGTCAAGCTCGGTGGAATGCATGTCCGTCAGGAGAAGGTACATCTCCTCCACCTCCTAAATGTCGCTTCTGTGGGGAAATAGGGCATATCTGGAGGTTCTGCAAAGATGCAGCCGAGTATGACAAAAAGAAAAAAGAATGACAACATCCAATGGCAAATATGGTATACATCTCCATCATGGATACGTAAGCAGCAGCAGTGCAAATACAATCGGGCAAGCAACTGCACCCAACTGCGGAGATCTTCGAACTAGGAATTCGTGAACAACAGAAGGCGCTCACAAAGGCAAGTAGGTGGGTTACACAAGAACTAGCTAATTTCCCTGATTTAGTGCTAGTGACACAACAAAGTATACCATCGGAGGTACTAGAGAGGCGAAATCTGACTCATAGAGTACTAGAGTCTATACCGCAAGCAGTCAAAACTAATTTGGTGTGGGATGTTCTGTCTAGGGCATCAATTACGCTGCCCTTGGGTCAATTATTAGCTTTGGTCCCTAGAGTTGGAGAACAGTTCCAGTAGCAGGTTAGTCTAGGCTCATCGAGTGCTCCCGCAAGAGCCACAATCCAACCTGAATCGGACCCAGTGGTGGACCATATGGTACCACTGATTACGATATGGTACAAAAACCACAAAATCACACAAGTCTTAATTGATGGTTGATCTGGTGTCAAAATTGCAACTGGAGCACTTTGCAAATGGCTAGGGTGGACGAAAATTGAACCTGTTCAATTCTCTATACGAATGACTGATCAATCTCGAGTCCATCCATGGGCTTGGTGCGAGATATTCCAATCACTCTACAGGGTTTTGTTTTCAAAATGAACTTCGTTATGTTGGATCTACCAGAATCGAGCTTGGACTATAATGTGCTCTTTGGATATCCCTGGCTCAAACAAGCTAAGGTAGTGCAAGACTGGTCAGCGCATGAGTTAGTCTTTAAAAATTATCACAAGATATATGTTGTCCCACTCGAGGACATGAAGCCCTATGATTTACATGCACGACCATATCTTGCAGAGCTTGTACACATGTTGGATGGTCTCTCCGATGATTAAGAGGAGACTTTCCTTCAAGCCAACAAGGACCTGATGGCAGTTGGCATTGTAGATTAACAAACGTTGGCTAATAACTGGAGTCCGGCAGCCTGCAGGGTGGGACCTCTAACCGGTGAGCATGAGTCGAATACGGAATAGACTTTGGATGAGGTGATGGTCCAACAATTACTCTAGTCTAGAGACGATGTGGAAAAGCCCCGACAGTTCTATGTACCAGAAGATCAGCTGATCACCTGCAATTTAGGTGACCAAACCAATCCACGACCAGTAAAAATAAAAGCAAGACTGACCGAGACTTTCCAAGAGCACCTGTTGCAGTTGCTAGGAGAGTTCGCTGATGTCTTTGCATGGGATTACAGAGACATGAAGGGGTTGGACCCAGGGATTTATCAGCATAGAGTGGTGCTGAAACCGGATGCGAGACCTATGAAACAACCTAGTTACCGGATGAATCCTAACTATGCTGCACAGCTAAAGGCCAAACTTGATCGCTTGTTGAAGGTGGGATTTATTGTGCCTATTGAGCATGCAGAATGGATCTCTCCCATTGTTATAGTTCCAAAGAAAAACAAGCACTTGCAAATATGCATGGATTACCAAAAGCTCAATGCCACAATCGTACCTGATCCGTTTCCATTGCCATTCCTGGATACCATGTTAGATGACGTGGCCGAACGGGAGATGTATTCCTTTCTAGATGGATACAGTGGTTACAATCAAGTTAGAATCACAGAGCAGGACATACCCAAGACTGCATTTATTACCAATTGGGGTGTCTATGTGTGAACCGTAATGTGGTTTGGATTGCGCAATGCTCCTAGTACATTCCAACGCTGCATGTAGTAAATTTTTTCCCCTTACCTCACCACATTTATGAGAGTGTATCTAGATGATTTTTCGTTATCGGGTGATACGTCGGCACACATGTCCCATTTATGGTGTTGCTTTTCGAAGTGTCAAGAATATCGCTTGTGCCTGAATCCGAATGAATCGGTATTCTCTGTTTCTTGTGGCAAGTTGCTCAGACACGCTATTTCAAAACAAGGCATTCAGGTGGATCCAGATAAAGTGAAGGCTGTACTAGAGGCTCGTGCTCCTAAGAGGCCTAAAGACGTGATGCGGTTTTTGGGCCAAATTTGGTGGCATGGGTGACATTTGTGTTGGCTTGCTCATCTGGAAATACCACTTAATCTATTGATAACTAGTAATCCCCGTCTGTTCGAATGGACCGAAGAGTGTCAACTTTCTTTTGACCGACTGAAAGTACTCTTAACTCAGACTCTCATTTTACAAGCACCAAATTGGGAATTGTCATTTCATGTATTTGTGGATGCATCCAACAGTGCTATTGGTAGAGTGCTGATGCAGTAGATGGATAAATGGTTTCGTCCCGTATATTATGCGAGCCGCAGATTGGCCCCAGTAGAGCGTAACTATTCAGTTACTGAACAAGAGTGTCTTGGCTTAGTACATTCTGTGAAAAAATTTTGACATTATCTGTTGGGTAGACGCTTCACCTTCCACATAGATCATGTAGCATTGGTGTATCTCGTGTGCCAACAACATTTGGGAGGCCGGCTAGCACGATGGTCTTGCTGCTTCAAGAATTTGATTACTCCATTGTACATCAACCAGGGTCAGCACACGCTCTAGCGGACTTTCTCTCTCGGTTGGATTCTGGGGAGCCTCCGAAGGGAATTGATGATACAACACCAGCCATCTATGCAGCAGAAACAATACAGGATGATCAACAGGAATTACCGATACCCTCTTCTTACTATGACACCTTGCTTCTGTTCTTGACTAGTGGATGTCTGCCTGGTGTGATTTCTTCAACTGGTAGACAAACACTACCCATGTACAGTCGATGCTTTCGGTTGATTGTCGAACAATTATATTACATGGATCACTCCGGATTCCTACTTAGATGTGTCCCTCCACATGAAGTTGCCTCAGTCATCACAATGGCCCATACTACACCAATCGGAGGATATTTTGCGGTTGACCTGAGTCACCGCAAGATTATGTAGAGTGGTTTATGGTGGCCAACGATGTATTGTGATGTGGCCAAATATTTACAACAGTGTGACGAGTGCCAGCAAACCGGTCAGTCTTTATAGTGACACTATTTGCCTCTCCAACCTGTTGAGCCTTTGGAACCCTTCCAAAAATGGGATTTGGATTCCATAAGACTAATTACACCTCTGGCAACTGTCACCAATAATAGATATATTTTGACATGCACAGATTATGCCATATGGGCCGAAGCATGGGCTCTACGATTAGCTACAATGGCTGCAGTTGTTAAATGCTTAATGAAGGATATCTTTCTGCATTACGGGTTAGCCTTGGAGATAGTCACTGATCAAGGTACATTGCACTTTGCAAATATATCAATGCAAGTGCTTACGAAAACATTCCAGATTGTGCATAAATTGAGTTCTCAATATTACCCACAAGCAAATGGACATGCTGAGAGTATCAATAAATCTCTCTTAAATGTCTTGAAGAAATTGGTGTTAGATTGCCCAAAGAGATGGGACCAATTTCTACCTACTATAGTATGGGCTTATCGTACCACATACAAAGTGGCGACAGGAACCACTCCTTTCAAATTGGTGTATGGATTGGAAGAAATTGCTTCGATGGAACTAGTGGTTCCCAATCTACATGTGGCTCTCGAACGGAACCTATTACCAGCAGAACCTTTTCCCTTTCGATTGGAGGCCTTAGGGTCTCTGGATGAACAGCATCTGGAGAGCTTCCTAGTGCTGCAAGAAGTGCACCTAAGACAAGCGAAAACCCATGATCGTTTCCTCACAACCCCTGTGTTTACGGTCAACCAATTAGTACTTTTTTACAATGCTAAGGCTAACAGATGTGCCAGAAAATTTAAGCTGCACTGGTTCGGTCCATATTGCATTGCTAAAAAAGTACAACCCACAACTTTTTGGTTAGCGACCTTAACTGGTGTCCTAGTTCACAAAGCAATTAATGGCTCCAAGCTCCACCCCTATCACCCACCATCTACGAACTTATGAGGTGTGTTTGGTATTTTTACTCTTTTTTGCTTGTCACTTGATTTTCTTTTTTGATCTTTGTGTTTCGGTTAACCAACTGACTGTAATCCTTCCGTTTTCTTATCTAACTATGATTAATAGACGCCTTGGTGTCGCTGATTCTGTTAATGCATGCATGTCACCATTATGTCGGTCTATTTCCACTACTGCATTATGATTCAGGTTCTTGCCGCTTGATTTTTCTAGTGTTTCTACTTAATCTTGTTCTTTCCGCTGTTAGATGCTATTGTGTTTTTGTGTGTTTATGACCCTTGTTTGTTGAGTGTCTTCATTTATCTCTGAGTGCGCCATGGAAGCTCTTGGTAACATAGTAACCTTTCGTGCAGGTCTCACTCCGGATGTGAGTGAGTACTTGCGTGCTCGGGGACTTTTGTCCTTCACTGAATTGCCTTGGCATTCACTCGAGTGTCATCCCTTTCATGCACAGATTATCTCTGCCATAGCCACCACGCCTGCTATAGAGCAGTGCTGGCCATTACCATGTCTAAAGCCCCCTGTCGTAGTTACACTATCCACGGCTGCTGAGGGGTTCCGTCTCCCTCAGGAAGGGTTGGTCGATGGACCGCTCCCTCCCCTAGCGACCATGAAGGAATTATTTCCTCGGCACTCATCTAATGAGTTTGCCATTTTCTACCGACCCGAGCCAGAGCGCACCACGTGACAATTTCTTATAGTAGCATTAAACCTGCAAAAACACAAGTATGTCATTTCCAAGCCTTTTTACTCGATGATTGATAGTGCCTCACCAGAGGGTGTCAACTTCACATCCTTTTTCTTACAGAGCAGTCACCATGAATGATTAGCACTTACTAAATAGCTAGCCAAAAATGAGATGCCCCGTACCAGATTGCCCCATCTTCTCACTCTTCTCCTTCTGGTGATACAAGACGCACAACCACCTCCAACGAATACCATGTTGTTACACAAAGAATCTACACAAATTCTCGAGGACGATGACGATGAAGACCTGCTCCACTTCTTCCAACGAAAACACAGTCGAATTAGCCCATCGCAAAATCCGGTGCAGGGTTCCACTGCCGGTCAAGATGTTGAAGTATTCCATGACACCGCTACTTCCTTACAGGTAGTGTTTGTTCCGTCTTCCTCTTAAGCATCTGGAAAAAGATGTTATTATGGAAGACGTAGATGAACTCTCACAATGGGAAGAATCTCCTCAACCGGATGCTGAGGTTGTGAAGGAGATAGTGGTAGATACGACTGTTATTGAGTGTCATCCTCCTTCTTCACCAACCATAAATGCCCAAGCAGATGCAGTCAATCAGACCAGCACTGAAGAAGTAGTTTCCAAAGTCGCCATGAAGGTCCCTCAACATGAGACCGGAATTGTTTTAGTTCCGACCTCTCTTATCCCTCTTCCTCCTCCAACCACCATCGTTGCTGACTTTGAAGCTCCTACCGTAGCACCTTCAACTACCATTTGTGAGGCATCGACCCATCTCCCATCATCTCCTGACTACTCTCCCCCATCCTCACCTCACCTGCAGTCTGCAACACCATTGCATCCTGTTTCTTCTCTTTCCACCCTGGTGATGTTTACTGAATTGGCATCCGTGGGCCAACTCCTCATTCAATTTTCCCAAAAGCTGCCTTTCCAGATGAAGATTGCAACCCAGACCATTCAACAGGAGCCGCAGACTAAGGTTGACCTTCTAGAAGCAGACATTGCCCCTCTCCAAGAAGAAGTCCTTACAGCCAAAGCCAAAAATCATTCATTGCAGAGTCAAATCCAGCAACTCCAAGAACAGTTAGCAGAAAACGACAATCTCATTGTTCAACGGGATACCAAAATTAGAGAATTAAAGTAAGAAGTTACAAACAAGTAGGATGCAATGATAGCCTTAGGCAATGAGCTCCACAGTAGAAGGGGTGCGCTTAGTGTTTTAGAAGAGGCCTCTCAATTGTTGGCGGCCAATGTGCTTAAAGTAGAAGCTGAATTGCACAATGTTACTGAGAGATTGTTCTAGCGCGATCAAGAGTTTACACTTGAGATTGCCAAGCAAATCCAGTTAAAGAAGGACCTTGCAGGTGTGCAAAAAGAGAGAGAAGATTTTTACAAAACAATGCAATTTCAAGTTCAGGAGCTAGAAAGAAGAGAAAAGCAATTGGGAGTTCAGGTAGACAGGCTTTCTCGCATTGATGCAGAGGCAACTAAAATGAAGTTGCGGAGAGATGCTTCCATTGCCAACGAATTCTACCTTCAGGAATCCTTTTCCCAGACGCAGACAGACTTACTTATGAGCCAGGTTGTCGCTACCAATTCTGTTAGGACTGATGCACAATTTATAGAGCCAACAATCTGGAAGGATATGCTAGATTCTTTTAAGCAAAAGATTACACGTACCTTTAAACTAGCACAAACTATGTATATTTAGGGCATCATGGATGAACCTTAACTGTAATTTCCATTTTGGGTTCGAGTCGACCGTGCAGGCCAATGTAAGCACCCAAAAAGGAACTCATATTTTTTGTAAATTATATTATGAAAAGTCGCACGCATGATGTAAAGGCATAGCGCAACATTGTAACTTTTAGAAGAGATTAATGAAAGAGTCGCGTGAAGCAGAAGGGGTATCCGTCCGACTGTTCGTCTGGGCGAGGAGCCCAAAGCGAAGCACTATTGCAGAACTCTGTGTAAATGTGAGTCTGTTGTTAACTTCGTTGATTAAGTTTAATCATTAAGTGAAGTTAATAAAGTATTAAGTAAATTGATTAACGCAATAAGTGAAGAAGTTATACGTTAAACTTTCTGGTGTTGAAGAATGTGAAGAACGTATTCGAAACAAGTACTGGAATATAATCTGTTTTAGTGCTTAGTTCGGTGAAGTAGTATAATATTAATCTGTAGTTTTGGGAAAATACTAAGAAGGCCTCTGTTTAAAGACCCCTAACCATCCCAAGAACCCAGTTTGAATTAAACCTTAATCCGTAAGTTTAAGTTTACAAGTTTAACAGTGTGTTCCTCATTGATTGTGAGTGTGTGTGTGTGTGTGTGAGATCTCTTCTTTATCTCCTGCCTCGCGGCATGGGATTAGAGCCAGTGTGGCTGTAGAGAGCTCGTAAAGAAGGCCAACAACAAAGAGTATGCGAGAAGGCATGGAGAAAACACGATTCACAAATGGCCTTAGATTGCTATGAAAATTGGCATGGAGGTAGAAGGCATCTAATTATTTTGGAGAGTTATCAATTTAGGGACACTTGTTTTTTCAAGATCAAGGTTTCAGAGCCTCTCGACCTTTGTTTCTAGCCCACATGGTGGGGCCAAAAGAAAAACGAGATCAGTTTGCAAAACTGTAACTTGTGTCGTGCCCCACAACACATATATTGCATGTCCTAAATTGCAAGCAATTCCATGTACTATTGATACACGAAAACTATGTTTTTTTGAGATCGAAGTGTCACGTCCTAGTGTGATAGTGTTCAAGCAAAATTGTTGCTTCTAGTCTTTTGGAGTGTTGTGAATTGCTATAGAAATGCCAAATGCAAATTGAATGAGTCAACTTATGAGAATGAAACTAGACAAGAATAATTTCCATGTTTGGAGATTCAGAATGATGAATTTCCTCATGGGAAAAGGCCACTAGAAGTACATCAAAGGAGAGAATGAAAATGATTCATAATTACTAGAGAGGAATTGGACTGAACACATTAAGATCATATGAGGAATGGAATCAAGGAGCAAGGAAAGTAATGTATTGGCTAGCTATTCACATACATGATAGCATGATTGGACACATACAAGATGCCAAGACTCCGAAAGATGCTTGGAATAGTTTGTTCACTTTGTATGAGACCAATACAAAGGCAGAAAATTGCAACTCAAGAATGAGCTGCATACATTGAAGAAAAAGGGCATGTCAGTAAGTGACTACAACTTAAAAATCTAAAGCATATGTGATTCACTTCCATCTATTGGTTTGAATGTACATGATGATGATAAGGTCTAAGTGTGCCTTCATGGTTTAGGAGCTACATATAAGTAGTTCAGAACTTCTATATAGACAAGGGAAACTATTCTGAATTTCGTTGATTTGCTATCCATGCTGCTTATTGAAGAAAAGAATCTTGGTGAGGATTCAAACTCCCAAGGAAAACTGAGTTCTGAGTAGATATTCTTGGCAGAGGAAGAGGCCAAGGTAGAGGCTTTGGAAGTGGAAGAGAACAGAATAACCAAGACCAAAGTCAACAACAGAATCATGTAGGTAGAAGAGGATAGTTTTAAGGAAGGGGGAGCCAAAGAGGTCGCAAAAATTTCCAAAGAAATGATTTAGGTAATGATAGTAAAAGATAAAGGATGTTGGAATTGTGGTAAACATGGACACTTTGAATGTGATTATAGGTTGAAGAATCAAAATAATAGAAGACAACAAAACAACTCTGCATCCATAAGTGCAGATGATTCTTAAAGGTTGTTCATGGTTCAATGTCATATGATGAATATGATGTCTCTTGATGTTTCAAAATCAAACAGTAATGTCTAGTATGTTGATTTAGGTGCTTCAAATCACATGACCAGTCATGTAGACTAGTTTAGTAGTTTGCAAAAATTGCCAGTCCTTGGATATGTTGAAATAGGTGATGACACATCACACCCTATTGAGCATACAAGAAACATAGCACAATCTATGGAGGATGCGAAGGTAAAACATCTTGTTGATATGTTGCATGTTCCAAATATAATAAAGAATATGGTTTCTATTGGACAAATGGTTGATCATGGATTACAAGTCAAGTTTAATGCTGATGGGTTATATGTAGAAGAGTACAAATAGGATGGATGATTGGTTGCAAAAGGAAACAAAGTGAGTAGGATGTTCACTTTAACTGTGAAAATTCTTAAAATGAATGAATCCATGTTTGCAAAAGGTGCAGGAGTTATTGCTCCTATAGAGATCTAGCACAAACAAGCTAGACATGCAAATTTTCAAAGGCTAAAATTGATGCCGTCAAAGGAGATTATCAATGGACTACCAAATTTCAAAGTTGCACAAATGCAAAAGGAATGTGCAGCATGACAATTTAGTAAACAACCAAGAGCATCATCACCACCTGATAAAAATAGTACATGCAGATGTTTAGGGTCCTGCAAAGTCCACATCTATGGGTGGTTGTAGGTTTTATGCTACCCTCATTGATGACCATGCACGGAAAGTGTGGGTATATTTCATGAAAGAGAAGAGTGAGGTGTTCACTCACTTCGAGAATTTTAAAGCTATGGTTGAAAAGTAGGCAAGGAAGTATATTCAGACATTAAGATCTGATGGAGGAGATGAATACATGTCAAATGAGTTTAGCAATTTTCTAAAAAGTTATGGAATTGGACATACATTTTCATGCACATACACCACAATATAATGGCATTGTTGAACGCAAAAATAAATATATTGCAAAAATAGAAAGAGCCTTGGCGGTTGAGAAGAATATGTCTTATTGTTATTGGGTAGAAGTTGTGCATAGGGCTGTGTACATCATGAGCAAAACTCCAACTGTTGTTGTACATCAAGTTACACATGAAGAGAAGCTCATAGGTAAAGACACAAACTTATCACATATGAAAGTTTTTGGCTATATTGCATATGTACATGTTCTAGATGAGTTGAGTATGAAGCATGATCCGAAAGTAGAAAAATGTGTCTTCATTAGATACTCCCTTGCGAAAACGTGATATACATGTTATAAACCACTAAGATGATAGGTGAAGGTTAGTAGAGATGTGATATTTGATGAAATGTCAAGCTTCTATGCAGATGCCAAAGATGGACTTTATCTTGAATCAAATGAAAAAGAAAATGCTAAAAAATCAAATGTAGAATCTCAAGTTTTGAGTGGAACAGATGAATGACCAAGCAATAGTTCAAAGTCAAATCCATGTAGTGGAAGATTGCATGGAAATTTTAGTCCAACAAATTCATCAGATACATCCAAGAAAGGTAAGGAAAGGCTTTCCGTTGGTAGAAAAACATGTGCCGATTTTGAAGACATTGATGGGGATTCAAGCGGTTCAGAAAAGAGTCTTGATGAGGAACTTGGATCGCCCTCTATGAAGACTTGAGGAGTAAGAAAGGCACATGCAGATGATACAAGCAAAAGTAATCTAGGACCAAGAAGATCTGGGAGGATGTGGAATTCAGTGCATCGATTTACATATGATAGTTACATGGCTCCTCATTGTCCCTACATGACAAAGGTAATACAAGATGTTGAACCCTCTTGTTTTGAAGATGCAATTGGAAGCTTCTCATGCATGGCATGCAAGGATGGTTGATTACTTAACCACCTTTGGGTTTTTTATGTGTAATGCAGATCATTTACTATATGCAAGGAAGGGTGATGATGGCATCACAATTTTGGTTATTTATGTTGATGAATTGTGTTGATATATTTAGGTAGTGATGTGTGTGAACACTCTATGACTGCCGGGGCACTTTTTTCCCTCTTTAGGAGGTTTTTTTCCCCCGGCTTGTATATACGCCGATTGCCCTAATGGGCTACTTATCTTTGTACATTCTCTAGTAATACATTCAGTCTTGTGTGTTGTGCTCCAAGCTTCTTCTTCTTCCTTGTGCTGTTCGTGTGCTTCCGTAGACGTCTATCTCCAACAATTGGTATCAGAGCAGGTTCTCGCTTCTTCTAGGGTGCCGTCGACACTCCTCCGTTTGTAGTCTCAGATTCGCACGAAATTTGCCAAAATCGCGATCTGAGCTCGTTTCGGCCTCCGAACGCACTATCGCAGCGCTTGTGTAGGCTATTTCGTCCTTTTGTGCCAAAGGTATATACCAGTTTCTGTTCGCCAATTTAAGCGTCTCGAAGTCTGCTACACTTCTAGCAGAACTCATTTGGGCAGTTCCGTTCAACTTTTTTAGATACAATCAATTTTCTGCATCAAGGTATTTTAGTCACTAGCCATGGCTGAAAGCAGTGATGTATTCCGTATGTTGGCTGTTGAGGATAAGTTGGATGGTACCAACTACCCATTATGGGCTTATATGATGCAACATGTACTGGTTGCAAAAGGATTGTGGAACATTGTGCAGGGTGTTGAAAGACGTCCTGTTACACCTGTAACGACAGGTACTGCAAATACAGGTGTTGGAGCTGATGAAGATGGTGTTGAAGATGATATTCCGCAGATTCCTGTTCGTGCTGCTGTTTCTGTTGCACCTACTGTAGAGCAGATTCGTTGGGATGGCAGAGATGCCCAGGCACATGCATTGATAGCTTTGTCTGTCAAACGTGCCATTATTCCTCACATTCGCTCTTGCAGAACAGCAAAGGATGCTTGGGATACACTTACCACTTTGTACCAGGCTAGGAATGAGGCTCGTATTGCTTACCTCCGAAAACAGTTGGAGAGTGAGCACATGAATGAAGGTGATTCTATGGACATTTTTCTTACAAAGATCAAAGACCTGAAGGAACAATTGATTTCTGCTGATGAGGTTATACCAGATAGCTCACTTGTGCAGACCGTTCTGAATGGTCTTCCTGATTCATATCAGAGTTTTGCCTCTACTCTTCGGTTGATGATGAAAGGCAATCCGAATGCCTTGTCATTTGAGGAATTAGTCTCTGTTCTATTGCAGGAAGATCAGTCCAGGCAGAACAGGTCCATTATGTGTGTTGCAGATCAAGCTTTCCTGGCTAGTCAGAAGGGCAAAGGAAAATGGAGCTCTTCTACTAGTAAGCAGAAATCTGCAAATGCTGCACATTCAAAGAACCAAGACAAAGATGAGAAAAAATCAGAAAAGCAGAAATTGTTTTGTAAGTACTGTAAAGGCAATGATCATATCATAAAGAACTGTCCAAAACTGGCTGCCAAAGAGGCAAAGAAGAAAGAGGCTAGAATGGTTGTTGCAGAGACCTCTACACCAAAAACAGAGTCTGCAAATCTTGTGCAGGAAGAAGAATGGGCGTTTACTACTGTCTGCAATTTTGACCCATCTTCTCCTGATCAGTGCATGTCTGCAGTAGAATCAGATGTTTGGTACTTTGACAGTGGGGCGACCAAACATATTACCTCGCGGCGTAGTTTCTTCTCTTCACTTGAGCCTGCTCCTACAGGGAATACTGTCACATGCGCCAATAACTCCTCTTATCCTGTTATGGGAGTTGGTAAGATCATTCTGACTACTGCTGATGGTAGTTCTTTCACTTTGTCAG
The DNA here is from genome assembly GCA_020310875.1 of Ceratopteris richardii. Classification (NCBI taxonomy): domain Eukaryota; kingdom Viridiplantae; phylum Streptophyta; class Polypodiopsida; order Polypodiales; family Pteridaceae; genus Ceratopteris; species Ceratopteris richardii. The sequence goes on from CM035427.1 coordinate 1,511,371, forward strand.
ATGCTTTATTTGTGCCAGGGATCAAAAAGAATCTGTTATCGGTTTCTGCATTAGCCAAGATTGGCTTGGTTGTGAAATTTGTTGATGACAGGTGTACAGTCCATGATCTCTCAAATGGCGATGTGATTATTGCTTCTGGCATTTTATGTCATGGGCTGTATAAGCTCATAGACTATGAAAGATCTGTGAATGATTCGGCATGTGCAGTTCATGATTCTCAGGCTATGTCAGATGCAAAGCTTTGGCATGCACGCTTTGGTCATCTGAATTTTGCTAGTTTGTTACGCCTGCAGAAATCTGAAATGGTGTCCTCTTTGCCCAAACTTGAGGCACCTGGAAAACATGTTTGTGAAGGCTGTATTTTGGGCAAAATGCAGCGTTCTTCATTTCCAAAAGATGGTTCAGTTCGGGCTATGCAGAAATTGCAGCTTGTACATAGTGATGTCTGTGGTCCTATGCAGACACCCTCTTTTGGAAATTACCTTTACTTCGTGACTTTCATTGATGATTTTTCCAGGCATGCATGGGTATATCCACTCAAAGCAAAGTCCGAAGTGTTCATGTGCTTCAAACAGTTTTTGGTCTTAGCTGAAAATCTGTCAGCATGTAAAATGGGCACCCTCCGTTCTGATCGAGGGGGGGAATATATGTCTTCAGATTTTAATGCATTTCTGGCTGAACGTGGGATAAAACACCAGTGTACAGTGCCGTATACACCTCAACAGAATGGAGTTGCTGAACGAAAGAACAGGTCACTCATGGAGATGGCGAGGTGGATGATCAAAAGTCAGGCTTTACCACATAGTTTCTGGCTTGAGGCTGTCATGTGTGCAGCATATGTACTGAACAGGTGTCCCACTAAAGCGTTGCAGTCTATCACTCCATATGAGGCTTGGCATGACCGCAAGCCATCTGTTGCTCATCTGCGTGTTTTTGGTTGTTTGGCATATGCATTAGTGCCTGAACAACATCGTAGAAAATTGGATGATAAGGCAGTAAAATGTATTTTTGTTGGGTATAGTTCTGAAAGTAAAGGCTATCGTCTGTATCATCCACAGACTAAACGCATTCTGGTTAGCCGTGATGTTGTCTTTGTGGAAGATGCTATTCAGCCATTGCTTTCATGTACTAAGGAGACATCTGTTAGCTCCAAAGACATGTATGATACTTTGATGCCTCTTTTTACAGGTGGACAGGCTAGCGCTGGTCCTAATGAGGCAACTTCTCAGCCTTTGCAGGTTTCATATGATGATGCAGATCATTCCATTTCTGATGCAGATTTACATGATGCACTTGTTGATGAGAGAGCCGATATTGAACAGGCAAAAACTATGCCAAAATGGCTGGTGCAGACTTTGCGTGACAGCAAATTAGATGCACCTTTGTCATATCGTACTCGTTCAGGCTCTCATAGTGCCTCCTTTGCATCAGATTGCTATGCTATGGCTGCATCTAGTCTCTGTGATGAAAATGAGCCTGATTCTTTTGATGAAGCACAAAATTCAGAAAATTGGATGGATGTTATGCAATCTGAATATGATGCTATAATGAAGAATGGTACATGGTCTTTATGTGACTTGCCTCCTGGCAAGAAGGCCATTGGCACTAAGTGGGTATACAAGCTGAAGCGTAAACCTGATGGTACAGTTGACAGGTATAAGGCTAGGCTTGTTGCAAAGGGTTATGCGCAGGAAAGAGGCATTGATTTTGATGAGACCTTTGCACCTACATGCCGTATGACTACTGTTCGGAGCATTTGTGCACTTGCAGTTCCATCATGGTTGGAATGTACATCAGTTGGACATTAAAACAACATTTCTGAATGGTGACTTGCATGAAGAAGTGTATGTTTTTCAGCCCCGTGGCTTTGTGTAGAAAGGGCATGAAAACCAGGTGTGCAGGTTAAAGAAGGCGTTATATGGTTTAAAGCAAGCACCACGTGCTTGGTATGAGAAGATACATGCCTATCTGATTGCACATGGTTTTGAGAACAGTCCAACTGAAAGCACCTTATATGTTAAGCGTGCTAATGATGTGCTTCTGATCATTGTTGTCTATGTTGATGACATGCTGCTCACTGGTCCTATTGAGACACATATTGCTGATTTTAAGGCTGATTTGCATGCCTCATTTGAGATGTCTGATTTGGGGCATTTGCATCACTATTTGGGCATTCAGTTTATGCACGTTGATGGTGGAATGGCTTTGTGTCAAACGAAATATATTGACACATTATTGCAGCATTTTGGCCTTGAAGACTGTAAGCCTATTGCCACTCCTATGGAGACAGGTTTACGATTGAGTCTTCATGATGCTGGAGATGCATTTGATGCTGTTCTCTATCAGCAGGCTGTTGGATGCTTGATTTACTTATGCATTACTCGGCCAGATATTCAGTTTGCTGTCTCACAGATGAGCAGGTTTATGCATTGCCCAGGAGTCACGCATTGGAAAGCGGTTAAGCGCATCTTTCGCTACTTGAGTGGTACTCGGCTACTTGGGTTGTTTTATCCCAAGGGGGGATCACTACCGCCAGATTTGCATGCTTTTTCTGACTCAGATTGGGCTGGTTGCTATGACACTCGTCTGTCCACCAGTGGTTTTTGCTTCATGCTTGGTAGCTCATGTATACCTTGGTTGAGCAAGAAGCAGCCTACTGTGGCCACTTCCAATTGTGAGGCTGAGTATAGGGCAGCTTTCACAGCGACTGTTGAGTGTGTGTGGCTCAGACGCCTTATGGCTGATTTGGGTGTTGGCCAGTCTTCTGCCACCACCATCTTCACTAACAGTCAGAGCGCATTGGCAGTTGCGAGGAACCCTGTGTTCCATGCTCGCACTAAGCACATTGAGGTGCATTATCACTATGTCAGGGAGAGGTTCTCTGCTGGGGAGATCAGCTTGGCATATGTGCCCACGCAGGAGAACATTGCAGACCTTTTCACAAAGGCTCTGCCTAGGGAGAAGTTTGAAGCTTTCCCCAAAGCTTTGGGCTTACTTCCTTTTGTGGAGTGATTTCCACATAGCTTGGCACTTCCTTATGATGGGGGAAGTATCTCAACCCCTAAGCAACGACGAAGCGTGAATGACCTCCACAGGTATCCTTCTTTGACCTCTGCACACCAAAAATGCTCTTTCTCAGAGCATATGCAGAGAAATCCAGTGAGCTTTTGTAGACTTGTAGTAGACACCAAGAGCTTTCCAACAAACCAAATTTCATCTCAAATGGATGCCTACACAAGGAGAAACAATGTCTACAACATGAGCTAGTTGAATGCTCACAACTGCTAGTCAAGCAGAGACCTCACTTCACTCCAGCAAACTTTTCTCACAGATTATACAGAGAATGAATCTCAAACTTGGGTCAACTTTAGAGCACTCTAATAGCTACCCAATGACACCAAAATCATAGCAAATGGATACATAGAGAAGGAGACCCAGCCCTTACAACAGAGAGCAAAATATTTCCAATAGAGCCTACACAAAGAGAGAGATATCAATCACACAACTTCACTAAAATGAATGTTGCTCCCAGCTTACTCAGAGAATGCTCCAGAGAATTGGTAAGCATAAAATAGACTCTTATAGCTATCCAATGAGACAAGAATTATATCAAATGGATACCATATAAGGGAGAAGCAATGCTAACAACTCAGGGGGAGAGAGTTGCAACACTGCCTGCGCACACACATAGATATGCCTACTAAAAGAAAACAAACAAGCAAGCAAGGGGCTAGCTTAAGCAAGGGGCTTGCTTATCACAACTCCAGCACTTAGTGCTCACTTTACATGAGCTAAAACTCCAAGAAGATGGCCCAAAAGAAGTCGGGATACATGCTCCTTTTATAGTGAGAAGAGTGCCCCTAAAATCTAGGAACTACCTTTCCAAATCAGCCTCCTAACTTGGAGGAATTAGTTGAGATGACTTGGGGAGTGGTTGAGTGACTTTTCTTGATGGAATCTCGTGGCTTTTGGCTTCCTTTGATTGCTCCCCATTTCCATAAAAGATTCCCCACGAATTTTTAGCTTGAAGCTTGACTTTTAACACTCCCCCTCAAGCTTCAATTCTTCATCCTCATCCAAGCTCCTTCATGTTGATGCATTGCTTGAATTTTGAAATCTTCATCCCATCCAAAGCCTTTGTAAACATGTCCGCAACTTGGTCCTTGGTACCAATATGATGTACTGAAACTTCCTTGGATATCACCTTTTCCCTTATGAAGTGATAGTGCACTTCAATATGCTTGGTTCTAGCATGATAGATAGGATTTGATGCTAGATGAATGCTACTCATGTTGTCACAAAAAATTGGATATGTGTCAACCTGCAAATTAAGCTCCATAAATAACTTCTTAATCCACATTAGCTCACATGTGACTTGAGCCAAAGCTCTATACTCAGACTCGGTGGAAGATAATGCCACCGTGGATTGCTTCTTTGAAATCCATGAGATGATCTTGCTACCTAGCATGACTAGGTAACCACTTGTACTCCTTCTATCTTCCTTCGAACCGGCCCAATCGGCATCGGAATAAGCTTTGACCTGCATATCATCATCAAATGAGTAGAACAATCCTTCATTTATAGTGGCTTTGATATATCGCAACATTCTTCTTGCAGCTTGCAAGTGTGTAGTCCTTGGACTATGCATAAATTGTGATAACACTCCAACTCCATATGCTATGTCGGGCCTGGTTATTGTGGCATAATTGAAAGAGCCTACAATAGATCGATACAAAGTTACATCCTCTAATGGCTCTCCATCAATGGAGCTTAGCTTTACATTAACTTCCATGGGATTTGAAATAGGCTTGCAATGTAGCATCCCAAACCTCTCAAGTAGGTCTAGAATATACTTCCTTTGTATGAGCATAATACCTTCTTCTTTGTATACAACTTCAATGCCAAGAAAATACCTAAGATCTCCAAGATCAGAGATCCTAAACTCCTTTCCAAGCTTTGCCTTGATCTCCTCAATGCCCTTTGTATCATTACCTGTAATGATAAGATCATCTACATACACACACATGTAGACCACAAGTTCTCCTCTTTGTTTGATGAAGAGAGATGGATCCGCCTTGCATTGATTGTAACCACATTTGATCAAATAGTCCACCAATCTTTGGTTCCAAGCCCTTGGAGCTTGCTTTAGGCCATAAAGTGCCTTCTTCAACCTACAAACATGATGCGGAAACTCTTTATGAACAAAACCTAGTGGTTGCTCCATGTATACCTCTTCTTCCAAGTCTCCATTGAGAAAGGCATTCTTGATATCCAATTGGAAGAGCTTCCATCCTTTGCTAGCAGCCATTGCAATGAGTGTCCTAATGGTGCTCATCTTTGCCACGGGGCTGAATGTCTCTTCAAAGTCCACTCCATAGGTTTGTGCAAAACCCTTGGCCACCAATCTTGCTTTGAACCTAGAAATAGATCCATCTGAATTCCTCTTTACTTTATACACCCACTTATTACCTATTACCTTCATGTTCTCCTTCTTGGGCACTAGAGTCCATGTTTGATTTTCCTCAAGTGCATCGATCTCTTCTTGCATTGCCTCTTTCCATTCGGTGTACCTGCTTGCATCTTCATAGCAATCGGGCTCATGATCTTCTACTACTTTGTTCATATATGCATAATGTGTTGCCATGTATGAATCATAAGTAAACCTTTGAGTTGGATACTTAACTCTAGAAGACTTCCTTTCTTCACCTTTTGGAGGAATAAACCTCCTTTGCCTTGGGAACTTGATCTCTTTCTTTGACGTGGCTTCTTTCTCCATCATGTGTCCTTCATCATCTTCAACTTCATTACCTTCTTCATCCAACTCCACCAATGTTGCTTTGCCTTTGTTGATTGATTGTGCTTCATAGCTTGATGAAGATCTCCCCCTCCATGGTGAGTTCATGCTTGAACTATCTTCATTGATGGAACACCTTGGGCCGCTTAGCTCTAGGTCGATTTGTTCTTCATCATGTCCATGCTTTTCTTCTTCATAGTCCTGCATACAATCATACTTCTTATACCAAGGGAGTAGCTCATCAAATGCTACATCCCTTGATATCCTCAAGTCCTTTGTGTTTGGGTTGAAGCACCTGTAACCTTTATGATCATTTGAATATCCTAGAAACACACACTTTTCTGCCTTTGGTTGTAGCTTGTGCCTCAATTCACTTGGCACATGTACATAACAAGTACATCCAAATATCTTCAAGTGGGAAAGATCAGGTTTCTTACCATAATAGGCTTGATATGGTGTCAAGCCATGGATCCCTGAGGTAGGAGCCATATTCATTAGATACACGGCGGTATTTGCTGCATCACTCCAAAACATGTTAGGTACATTCATCTCATTAAGCATTGCTCTAGCGATCTCGGCAATGTATCTATTCTTTCTCTCTGCTAATCCATTTTGTTGGGGTGTGTACCTGCATGTTACTTGCCTCTTGATGCCTTGATCCATTAAAAAATCAGAAAACTCATTGGAGAAATATTCTCCCCCTCCATCGGACCTTAGCTTCTTGATATATGTACCTGTTTCCTTCTCTACCATTGCCTTGAATGCTTTGAAACATGTAAACACATCTGATTTGTTTTTGATGAAATAAACCCAAACCATCCTTATGCAATCATCTATAAAAGTGACAAAGTACTTGTTACCTCCAATGGATTGCTCTTTCGTTGGCCCCCACACATCTGTATGTATCAACTCCAATGGATGTTGGCTTATGTAGCCACTCTTCTTGAATGGAAGTCTCGCTTGCTTCCCTAGTTGACAAGATTCACATAAATGCTTCATACCTTGTCCTTGGAAGTTGGGAAGACCTTCAACCAGCCTCTTGAATTGCATTTCCTTCATTCTTTGTATGTTGATGTGACCTATCCTCTTGTGCCACAAGTCCAACTCCGAAATCCTCTTGTTTCCATATGTGAAGTAGACATGTTGAATAGAATGAGAATTTACCTCCAAAGTGAAGAGTCTCCCTTGCTTCTTTCCTCTTGCTATGACCTTGTAACCTTGCTTAGGGTTCTCCACAAAGCATCCACCTTTGTTGAACCTTACTTGATAGCCTCTTTCAACCATTTGCCCAACGGACACCAAGTTCTTTGTGATGGTAGGTACATGCAAGACATCCTTGAGACATCTTCCTTCCTCCTTGTCATCCAAAGCTACATCTCCAACATGAGAGATCTCATGGGCTGTATCATCACCTGTTTCTACATGTCCTTTACCTTTGGGAACATGTAGATTAGTAAACCAAGAAGCATTGCAACTCATATGGTTGCTACATCCACTATCAATATACCAAGTGTTATCTACTTTGCTTGAATTCCCATTCATGTGCATCATCAAGAGATTGTCATTTTCTGAACTTGTAGAAGCATAATTACCTTGGCCTTTGTATGAAGAACCTTGATTATAGTTCCTTTGGTTTCCTCCTTGGTAGCAATCTCTAGCATAGTGGCCAAACTTGCCACATATGTAACATCCTTCGCCATCTTGATTCCTGTTTTGTTGATGTCGTCCTCCTCTTCCTCTTGATCTTCCTCTCCCTCTTTGTGATGAGGTGCCTTGGTCATGTCCTTGATTTCTTGAGTGGCCTTGCCTTCCTCCAAACCTTCCTTTGCCCCTTCCTTGTCCTTGTCTTCCTTTGCCCCTTTGATTACCTGCATAGAAAACTTGTGCATCTTTGCTTTTAGTTGAACTTCCACCTATGTTCATTTCTTCGGTGACCATGAGAGCAACCAATTGCTCAAAATCGGGAAGATTATCCCTTACATAAACTGAAGTGGTAAAGGGTTTCCACTTCTCATCATCTCTCAAACCATTGAGAGTATAAGCCACAAGATCGTCATCGTCTACGTGGCTTCCAATGGATCCCAATGCATCTGATAACTCCTTGACCTTAAGTATGTAGTCATTTATGCTACTCCCTGAGCTCTTCCTAAGGTTGTTGAGCTCATTCTTGAGTTGGATCTTCCCTGCTTTGGTGATTGTTGAATAAAGCCTTTCAAGTGTCTCCCATACCTTAATGCTTGAATCCAGGTCTTGGATATGGCCGATCATGCTATTGCTAATGTGTTGAGAAAGAATAAAGATAACCCTCTTGTCTCTTTCATTCCATTCCCTAAAGGACCTTCTCTGGTCATTGGTTGGATTCTCATCCAACCTAGGTCTTGGTTCACTTCCACTAATCAACCCCCAAAGGCCCTTGTCCATAAGATAGTTGGAGACCCTAAATCTCCATGGTTGATAGTTACCTTTGTCTAGCTTTTCAATTTGAGTGTTGAAGTCTCCCATATCTAGTCTTTGATACTTGACCTAGCCCTTGGCTAATGCTCCAATGTGTGTAAAATGAAAATGAGGCTCTGAGGTTACCTCAATCCAAAGCTTTCCTTAGATGGACACCTTGTGCTCTTGCAAATTTGAGTAGAATAGCTCCCCCTTGATGTGAGCTACCTCCAAGAAGCTTTTGTTGATGCAACTCTTCAACCACCAACTCCAAGAGGTCTTCTTTCTTGTATGTGATACCTCCAAGATGCCCAAATGCTCTGATACCACTGATGGGGGAAGTATCTCAACCCCTAAGCAACGACGAAGCGTGAATGACCTCCACAGGTATCCTTCTTTGACCTCTGCACACCAAAAATGCTCTTTCTCAGAGCATATGCAGAGAAATCCAGTGAGCTTTTGTATACTTGTAGTAGACACCAAGAGCTTTCCAACAAACCAAATTTCATCTCAAATGGATGCCTACACAAGGAGAAACAATGTCTACAACATGAGCTAGTTGAATGCTCACAACTGCTAGTCAAGCAGAGACCTCACTTCACTCCAGCAAACTTTTCTCACAGATTATTCAGAGAATGAATCTCAAACTTGGGTCAACTTTAGAGCACTCTAATAGCTACCCAATGACACCAAAATCATAGCAAATGGATACATAGAGAAGGAGAACCAGCCCTTACAACAGAGAGCAAAATATTTCCAATAGAGCCTACACAAAGAGAGAGATATCAATCACACAACTTCACTAAAATGAATGTTGCTCCCAGCTTACTCAGAGAATGCTCCAGAGAATTGGTAAGCATAAAATAGACTCTTATAGCTATCCAATGAGACAAGAATTATATCAAATGGATACCATATGAGGGAGAAGCAATGCTAACAACTCAAGGGGAGAGAGTTGCAACACTGCCTGCGCACACACATAGATATGCCTACTAAAAGAAAACAAACAAGCAAGCAAGGAGCTAGCTTAAGCAAGGGGCTTGCTTATCACAACTCCAGCACTTAGTGCTCACTTTACATGAGCTAAAACTCCAAGAAGATGGCCCAAAAGAAGTCGGGATACATGCTCCTTTTATAGTGAGAAGAGTGCCCCTAAAATCTAGGAACTACCTTTCCAAATCAGCCTCCTAACTTGGAGGAATTAATTGAGATGACTTGGGGAGTGGTTGAGTGACTTTTCTTGATGGAATCTCGTGGCTTTTGGCTTCCTTTGATTGCTCCCCATTTCCATAAAAGATTCCCCACGAATTTTTAGCTTGAAGCTTGACTTTTAACACCTTATACATGAGTGCCAGCTCCTTGTTCACCGCATCACTCCCAGGGGGGATTTGTTGATATATTTAGGTAGTGATGTGTGTGAACACTCTAGGACTATCGGGGCACTTTTTTCCCTCTTTAGGAGGTTTTTTTCCCCCGGCTTGTATATACGCTGATTGCCCTAATGGGCTACTTATCTTTGTACATTCTCTAGTAATACATTCAGTCTTGTGTGTTGTGCTCCAAGCTTCTTCTTCTTCCTTGTGTTGTTCGTGTGCTTCCGCAGACGTCTATGTCCAACAAATTGATTGTAGGAGGTGACAATGAAGCAAGAATTAAAGAGGTAAAGCAACTACTTATGCAGAAATTTGACATGAAAGATCTTGGTGTGCTACACTACTTCTTGGGAATCGAGTTTATACATACAAAAATAGGTATATGCATGTCCAAAAGGTAATATGCCTTGAATATACTACAAAAGTATGGTGTGGCTATTTGTAAGCCAATTTCTATGCCATTAGATCAGAATTGGAAGTTGGATACTACATCAAGTGAAGCATTGGAAATGCTACTATGTATATGAAAATTGTGGGAAGTCTGATATATCTCGCAATTACAAGCCCTGATCTAAGCTACATTTTTGGGCTTGAAAGCAAATTTATGCATGTTCCCAAGAAGCCACATTTGGATGCTCTAAGGTGTACTTTACATTATGTAAGTACTACTTTGGATTATGCATTTTTTTATGAAGCTTTTGTAAATTTATAGGTTCATGGATACACTAATGCGAATTAGGCTGGTCGCATTCCAGATAGAAGATCTACTAGTGGCTTTCTATTCTCACTTGGGACTGTAGCTATTACATGGAGTACTAAGAAGAAACCCACTATTGCTATGTCGTGTATAGAGGCTGAGTACAGACGTGTTGCAGTGGTAGCATGTGAGGCATCATGGCAAGAGATGCTACTTGTAGATTTGGGTGTGGAGGTGCAAAAGCCTATCATCATCTTCTATTTTTTATCCTTGATATTGAAATAATGCCACCCAAAAATGGTTACAAAAACAAACATCTCGATCTGAAAGAATAACTTTAGGAAAACCATGATATGGAAAAATACATTTAATAAATAACTTAGCAGCTTGAGGTGCAGTTAAAGTCTTTTTAGAAGGAATGAAGTATGATTGTTTACTAAACCTATCAACAATTGTCCAAATCATATCATCGTGAGATGCAATTGTAGGAAGACTAGTAATGAAATCCATAGAACTTTGTTAGTCCATAAGGGATAGGAAGTGGCATTAATAATTTGAATGGTTTACCATTATGTTGTTTTACATGCTGACAAACAATGTAGTGAGAAACATATTGTGCAACATCATTTTCCATGTTAGGCCAAAAGACGAAATCTTTACATGCAGAAATATTACTTTGTATGCCCCTATGACCCATATATGGTGGTTCATGCATCTCTTTCATAACAAACTCTTTGAATACTTGTGTAATGCATAACTTGTTTATTTTTACATAACAAATCAAAGACTGTTGCTAAATGAGTTTCATGTTCATTGTCATTCCTACTATAAATAAGTATATCATTAAAGAAGAGGAGAACAAAGTCTTGGTATTCAAGGAAAATATTATTCATCATATATACGTGCAAAGATGGCGGGTGCATTTGTAAGTCCAAAAGGCATTACCATGAATTTATAATGGTCGTGTTGAGTTCTAAAAATAGTTTTATAACTGTCATGTGATGTCATTCTTATCTGATGATACCCAGATTTGAGGTCCATTTTACTGAAGACACAAGCTCCACGAAGTTTGTCTAGAAAGTCATCTATCCTAGGGATAGGATACCTATTCTTAATGGTAATTATATTAAGTGCTCTATAATCAATGCATCTTCTATGTCTTGTTCTTCTTTTCAACTAAAAGAATAGGGGCTCCAAAAGGAGAAGAGCTAGACTGTATTAGTCCTTTGTTGAGTAAATCTTTAACTTGTCTAGCTATTTTATTTTGGTGTAAAGATCCACTTGCAAATCTGGCGGTAGTGATCCACCCTTGGGATAAAACAACCCAAGTAGCCGAGTACCACTCAAGTGGCGGAAGATGCGCTTAACCGCCTTCCAATGCATGACTCCTCGGCAATGCATAAACCTGCTCATCTGTGAGACAGCAGACTGGATATCTAGCCGTTAATGCATAAGTAAATCAAGCATCCAACAGCGTGCTGATAGAGAACAACATCAAATGCATCTCGAGCATCATGAAGACTCAATCGTAAACCTATCTCCATAGGAGTGGCAATAGGCTTACAGTCTTCAAGGCGAAAATGCTGCAATAATGTGTCAATATATTTCGTTTGACACAAAGCCATTCCACCATCAACATGCATAAACTGAATGCCCAAATAGTGATGCAAATGCCCTAAATGAGACATCTCAAAATGAGGCATGCAAATCAGCCTTGAAATCAGCAATATGCTTCTCAATAAGACCAGTGAGCAGCATGTCGTCAACATAGAAAACAATGATTAGAAGCACATCATTAGCACGCTTAATACATAAGGTGCTTTCAGTTGGACTGTTCTCAAAACCATGTGCAACTAGATAGGCATGTATCTTCTCATACCAAGCACGTTGTGGTTGCTTTAAACCATATAATGCCTTCTTTAACCTGCACACCTGGTTTTCATGCCCTTTTTGCACAAAGCCACGGGACTGGAAAACATACACTTCTTCATGCAAGTCACCATTCACAAATGCTTTTTTAATGTCCAACTGATGTACATTCCAACCATGATGGGATACAAGTGCACAAATGCTCCGAACAGTAGTCATACGGCATGTAGGTGCAAAGGTCTCATCAAAATCAATGCCTCTTTCCTGCGTATAACCCTTTGCAACAGGTCTAGCCTTATACCTATCAACAGTACCATCAGGTTTACACTTCAACATGTATACCCACTTAGTGCCAATGGAATTCTTGCCAGGAGGCAAGTCACATAAAGACCACATACCATTCTTCATTATAACATCATATTCAAATTGCATAGCAGCCATCCAATTTTCTGAATTCTGTGCCTCATCAAAAGAAACAGGCTCATTCTCATCCTAGAGACTAGACGCGGCCATAGCATAGCAATTTGATGCAAAAGAGGCACCATGAGAGCCCGAACGAGTACGATATGATAGAGGTGCATCTAATTTGTTGTCACGCAAAGTCTGCACCAGCCATTTTGGCATACTTCTTGCCTGTTCAATATCAGCTCTCTCATCAATAGGTGCATCATGTACATTTGCATCAGAAATGGAATTATCTATATCATCACATGAAACCTGCAAAGGCTGAGAAGTTACCTCATTAGGACCAACACTAGACTTTCCACGTGTAAAAAGAGGCATCAAAGCATCATACATGTCTTTGGAGCTAACAGATGTCTCCTTAGTACATGAAAGCAATGGTTGAATAGCATCTTCCACAAAGACAACATCACGGCTAACCAGAATGCGTTTAGTCTAAGGATGATACATACGATAGCCTTTACTTTCAGAACTGTACCCAACAAAAGTACATTTTAATGCCTTATCATCCAATTTTCTTCGATGTTGTTGAGGCACTAATGCATATGCCAAACAACCAAAAACACGCAGATGAGCAACAAATGGCTTGCGGTCATGCCAAGCCTCATATGGAGTAATAGACTACAACCAGAAACTATGTGGTAACGCTTGTCACTTCACCATACACCTCACAATCTCCATGAGTGACCTGTTCTTTCTTTCAAAAACTCCATTTTGTTGAGGTGTATACAACACTGTACACTAGTGTTTTATCCCACATTCAGCCAGAAATGCATTAAAATCAGAAGACATATATTCCCCCCTCGATCAGAACGGAGGGTGCCCATTTTGCATGCTGACATATTTTTAGCCAAAACCAAAAATTGTTTGAAGCACATGAAGACTTCAGACTTTGCCTTCAATGGATATACCCATGCATGCCTTGAAAAATCATCAATGAAAGTCACGAAGTAAAGGTAATTTCCAGAGGCTGTCTGCATAGGACCACAAACATCACTATGTACAAGCTGCAATTTTTGCGTAGCCTGAACTGAACCATCTTTTGGAAAGGAGGAATGCTGCATTTTGCCCAAAATACAGCCTTCAAATACATGTTTTCTAGGTGCCTCAAGCTTGGGCAAAGAAGACACCATATCAAATTTCTGTAGGTGTAGCAAACTAGCAAAATTCAGATGACCAAAGCTTGCATGCCAAAGCTTTGCATCTCAGATAGCCTGAGAATCAAGAACTGCACATGCCGAATCATTAACAGATCTTTCATAGTCTATGAGCTTATACAGCCCACGACATAAAATGCCAGAAGCAATAATCACATCGCCATTTGATAGATCATGAATTATACACCTGTCATCAACAAATTTCACAACCAACCCAATCTTGGCTAATGCAGAAACTGATAGGAGATTTTTCTTCATCCCTCGCATACACAAAACATGTGACAGAGTGAAAGAACTACCATCAGCAGTAGTCAAAATGATCTTACCAACTCCCATAACAGGATAAGAGGAGTTGTTGGCGCATGTAACATTATTCCCAGTAGGGGCAGGCTCAAGCCAAGAGAAGAAACTGCGCTGCGAGGTAATATGTTTGGTCGCCCCACTATCAAAGTACCAAACATCTGAGTCTACTACAGATATGCACTGATCATGAGAAGATGAGTCAAAACTGCAGACAGTAGTAAACACCCATTCTTCTTCGTGCACAAGATTTGCAGACTCTGTTTTTGGTGTAGAGGCCTCTACAACAACCATTCCAGCCTCTTTCTTCTTTGCCTCTTTAGCAGCCAGTTTTGGATAATTCTTTATGATATGAGCATTCCCTTTACAATACTTACAAAACAATTTCTAATTTTTTTGTTTTTTCTCATCTTTGTCTTGGTTCTTCGAATGTGCAACACTTGCAGATTTCTGCTTACTAGTAGAAGAACTCCATTTTCCTTTGCCCTTCTAACTAGCCAGGAAAGCTTGATCTGCAACACGCATAATGGACCTGTTCTGCCTGGACTAATCTTCCTGCCATAGAACAGAGACTAACTCCTCAAATGATAAGGCATTTGGATTGCCTTTCATCATCAATCAAAGAGTAGAAGCGAAACTCTGATATGAATCAGGAAGACCATTCAGAATCACCTTCATTCATGTGCTCATTCTCCAACTATTTTCAGAGAGAAGCAACACGAGCCTCATTCCTAGCTTGGTACAATGTGGTAAGTGTATCCCAAGCATCGTTAGCTGTTCTACAAGAGCGAATCTGAGAAATCATGGCACGTTTGACAGACAAAGCTATCAATGCATGTGCCTTGGCATCTCTGCCATCCCAGCGAATCTACTCTGTAGTAGGTGCAGTAGAAACAGTAGCACGAAGAGGAATCCGCAGAATATCATCTTCAACACCATCTTCATCAGCTCCAGCACCTGTATTTGCAGTACTTGTTGTTACAG
The DNA here is from genome assembly GCA_020310875.1 of Ceratopteris richardii. Taxonomy (NCBI): domain Eukaryota; kingdom Viridiplantae; phylum Streptophyta; class Polypodiopsida; order Polypodiales; family Pteridaceae; genus Ceratopteris; species Ceratopteris richardii. The sequence goes on from CM035427.1 coordinate 1,526,440, forward strand.
GTGTAATAGGACGTCTTTCAATATCCTGCACAATATTCCATAATCCTTTTGCAACCAAAACATGTCGCATCATATAAGCCCATAATGGGTAGTTGGTACCATCCAACTTATCGTCAACAGCCAACATACGGAATACATCAATGCTTTCAGCCATGGCCGGTGACTAAAATACCTTGATGCAGAAAATTCACTGTATCTCAAAAAGTTGAGCAGAATTGCCCAAACAAATTCTACTAGACTTGTAGTAGACTTCGAGATGCTTATACTGGGGAATAGAAACTTGTATATACCTTTGGCACAAAAAGATGAAATAGCCTACACAAGCACTACGATAATGCATTCAGAGGTCGAAACGAGCTTAGATTGCATTTTCGGCACCAGACAACAAAGCTATTTTGATCTCAGAAACACGCTGAGTATGCTCACCAAAATTCGTGTGATTCTGAGACTACAAACAGAGGAGTATCGACGGTGCCCTAGATGATGCAACGACCTGCTCTGATACCAATTGTTGGAGTTAGATGTCTGCGGAAGCACGTGAAAAGCACAAGAAAGAAGAAGAAGCTTGGAGCACAAACACACAATACTTAATGTGTTTCTAGAGAATGTACAAAGATAAGTAACCCATTAGGGCAATAGGTGTATATACAAGCCGGGGGAAAAAAACCTCCGAAAGAGGGAAAAAAGTGCCCCGGTGGTCCTAGTGTGTTCACACACATCACTACCTAAATATATCAACAGGATCTACCAGAAATTAAATTAATCCTATGGTCAAGAGATCCCCTAGAAGGTGGTAGTGCAGAAGAAAAATCAGTCCTAAAACAATCCTTATACGAGTCCATAAATGACTTATGTGCACTTGGAAGTGTATGTGTATAATCACTTATAGTATTTACAAAGACAATACATGAGTTATAACCTTTCCTAAAAGCTCATTGACTTGTGTATGACTAATGAACACGAAGGAATCATGCATCCCAGACAGTGAAACATCTTTGTTTGAAAATTTGAAAGTAATCGTATGTGCACCATAATCAATGCAGGGGTTGCAATTATGTCGAAACCGCATGCCAAGTATAACATCATATGACTGCAACGGAGCAATTACAAATGAACGTTCATCTACATATGAGCCTATACAAATTTGAACATTATGCACCTCATTCCTAACATTATATCTATTCCCTATAAACGCAACCTTAACCTTATAAATAGAAGGATGAGTACTAAAGTTAAGATTTTTAACAAGCTTATGAGAAATAAAATCATGCAAGCTACCATCTTCGTGTAAAACATTTACTACTACGCCAATAATGGTGCCATGCATGCAGAGTAGAGAATGGTTAGAAATTCTATTACCCAGGGTACTTAGTTCTTGCTCTAATACTTCTTTAGACCAGTTAGGTTTAGTGTCAGCAGGAACAACCTCCATGTTGTGTAATTGAGCTTCAATCGGTTGCCTATTAGTAGGTCTCATCCTACAGGTAACTTTGGTATGACCAATCTTTCCACAATTCCAACAAGTTATACGGGGTCCTTTTCATTGAGCATTCATCGTCATATTTTGAAGAGCAATAGGTTTCTGAGGCTGGCCAAGGGTTGATTTGTTGGATGGTACTAAATTGTATTGAGGAGGGCGTTTGAAAGTAGGTGAAGCGAACGTAGTAAAAGGATGCTTAAAAGGGAAATTGGCTTTGATGGGTGGTTGACATTGATGAATTTATTGTAAGCGAAGTGTTTTGATGATAGATTGGAACTCCTTTTCAACATCATGCACGAAATAGATAGCTTCATACAAGGTTGTAGGTCTGAGGGTATGGAGCTTTGCTTGGAATCCCATCTCCAAGCCATCTTCATATTTTCGTTGCAAACTTGCTTTAGGAACCTGCTCAAGTGAACGAAGTAATAAAAGACATTGCCAAAAACATTGAGTATAAATGGATACATTATCTCCTTCGTTCCATCCAAAAGTTATCCATGCATGACGTGCATGTAGATGGAATTGGGAAGGAAGGAAAGACTCCTTAATTTTTACCTGAAATGCATTCCATGTGGTAGGATGGTTGGTACTATTCCATAAATCATTCCAACATAACTGAGCTCTTCCTACCAAATAATTGGTAGCAAAGTTGACTTTCTCACTTTCTAAATATGACTCATCAGAGTAGAAATTATCGAATTGAGAGAGCCATGATAGGACAAATTCACCATCCTTTTGTTCATTGAATCTGGAGAATTGCAAGTTCTTAGCACCTATCTTGGAACTTGCACCTTCTTCGTATGCAATGATAATCACTTTCACCACTTTGATTAAGCTACGATCATCAATTTGTACTTATTGGAGCATAGCATCGCGTTCTTATAAAACTTGTTGAGTTGCTTGAAGTTCTTGTTGCATAAGCTCTAATTGTTGCTCGAGTGACACCCCAGGTAAAGGTGAATGGCCAAAATCCTCCATTATTGTAGGGTCCATATCTAGAGAACAGAACCCCTCTTTCAAACTATGTTGGATCCTCCACCTAATAGGCTAGTTAAAAAGCTTCTTTCGAGAGCTTTCCAACGATATATTATATGCTAACATCCGAGTTATACATTGTAAATTATGCCCTATTCTTTGATGCACTCCTTTAGAAAATCGACGGGCGCTTCCACATGTGTGTTAAGGATAGAATATACCCATGTTGATTGTACTTTTGAGATACTTAAGTACTCTCTTAGCCGCATCCATGTGTGGTCTTCTCAGTGAGTGCATGAACTCACTTAGCACTCCCACACTATATGAGATGCCTGCCCCTGTATGAGTAGCATATATCAAGCTACCTACCAAGATTTGATATTCTTTTAGGTCTTCAATTTTCTCACCTTCGTAAATAGTAAGTTTATGATATATCTCCAAAGGTGAACCTGTAGGTTTAGTGTTCTCCATTTTGAATTTGAGAAGAAGATCCTCAATGTATCTTCTTTGAGTCAAATACATTCCTTCCTCTATGCATATCATCCGCATACCTAGGAAATATGTGAGCTCACCTAGGTCATTGATTTTGAACTCCTCTTGCATGTGTCTCTTGATCCTTTGAATGCCATTTAGATCATCACCTATCAAAATAATATCATCTACATATACACATAGATAGATAACCTAATTGTGATCCCTTTTGATGAATAGAGAAGGATCTGAGCTACTAGCTTTGAACCCTTGATCTTGAAGAAATTTAATCAACCTGTAATTCCAAGCTCTAAGAGCTTGTTTCAATCCATACAATGCTATCTTAAGTCCGCAAACATAAGATGGATCATTAGGGTTTTCAAAACCTCATGGTTGTGACATGTACACCTCTTCACTTATCCAACCATTTAAGAATGCATTTTTCACATCAAGTTGGAGGAGCCTCCAATTCGTTGCAGCAGCTACACTTATCAATGTCCTGATTGTAGTCATCTTTGCAACTAGTGAGAATGTTTCCTCATAGTCTATATCATGAGTTTGTGAGCATCCTTTGGCAACTAATCTTGCCTTGTACCTACAAACTGATCCATCTGAGTTTCTTTTAACTTTATATATCCATCTGTAACCAATTACCTTTTGATTCGGTAATATTGGAACCAAATCCAAGTTTCGATTTGCTTCAATGCATCTATCTCTTCTTTCATGGCCTTTTTTCCCACTTAGGGTTTCCCTTTGCCTCTTCATAGGTTGAGGGTTCCTCTGAAATAGATTCTTTTGCCAAGTATATTTAATGCTTCTTAACAAATGTGGAATCATATCCATACCTTTCTAGTTGTTTCTTCTCTCTTGCTGATCTTCTAGGTGCTTGTTTGGAGCATTCTCCAACCTCTTGCATCTTTGCTTTGCCTCTTGACTTCCATAGCTTGTAATCCTTTTCCCTTTCAGCTTGGTCATCGTCTGTATCACTTCTTGGATCCTAGGCCTGTGTATCATGCTTGCTTCCTAATCCATAAGACTCAGAATCAAAATCATATGGTAGTGTTACCTTTTGTTTGTCTTCATCATACCAAGACATGTGTTCTTCAAAAACATATCTACTTGTAGTGAATTGCTTGGTTGAAGGATTGAAGAACTTGTAACCCATCTGAGTTGAATCATATCCAATAAACATTGCCTTTGTTGCCCTTTCATCTAGCTTACCTCTTATTTGTGATGGTACATGAACATAAGCTAAACAACCAAAAAGCTTGCAATGTCCAAGACTAGGTTTTCTTCCATGCCATGCTTCATAAGGATTCATACCTTGAAGTGATTTCGATGGTAGTCTATTGACAAGGTACACAGCAATTGAAATAGCTTTTAACCATAGATAATGTGGCAACTTCTTCTCTTCAAGCATTGTTCTAGCTGATCCAACCAGTGTCTTATTTCTCCTCTTTGCAATTCCATTTAGTTGAGGAGAGTAGCTAGTAGTCACTTCCCTTTTGATACCTTTGTCCTGCAAGAACTCATCAAACTCTTTGGAGAAGTATTCTCCCCCTCCATTAGATCGAAGCTTCTTTAGTGATCTACCTGTATGATTCTCCACATGTGCAAGATACTTCTTGAAGCAATCAAACACCTCATTCTTATAAAGTATAGAACAATCCATCTACAACACTGAGTCACAACAAAGGAGAACAAAGACATGTTCTCTTTTTCTTTTTACCTAAAGACCATTATATGAAGCAAAAAAGTGGGCATTTTACAATATCTAGAAAGCATCACGAGTCTTGCTTGTAAATATTGTCACTAGAAGCTTGATCTCATATCCCAAGTAGTCAAGATAGATATACTAAAATTCTTTCTGCCATGAAAACTAGTTGTTGAGCATGACCAAGAATCCCACATCATGATCTTGGACAATAGATTAGAGTTGAAAAGGTACAAGTAAGAATTCGCGAAGCTCCTTCATTACATCTATAACCTCAACAAGCAGAGATAATAGCTAATTAAAAGTTACTCAAAAATTAGAGTACATGTGTTGCAAAAATCAGAGCATTTTAACAAGGCAATTAAGATCATCCCCTTTGTATGGTTAAGATCCCCATTGAATGCCTGGCCATATTAACAGAATATGAAATACATTTCACAAAAGCATTCCCACGAGAAGATAATATTCAACAAAATTATACTAAGAAACATTCACACATGATCAGAGAAATGCTCAAGATAAATCAAGCTGAACACAAAGTGGAAGAAGAACTCCAAATAATATTTCCATTAAAATGATCTTTTACATTTCCTGTGTAAGTACAAGTGTAATGTGAATCTACAATAGAAGCTGATCATAGCTTTCCTCAGGCTCAAGGATATTGGGATCCTCTGGAACATTAGAACCCATAACCTGCCTCTCTTGCTCCAAGATTGGCTCTTCAAGGTCAGCCATGTCCCCCGATTCATCTGCAAGTGGGGGAACAGGCTCCCTTGAAGCCGGTTGGAATCTCTCCGTGTCTGCAATGTGCTTCCTTCCAACCTCTTGGTCTTCATCTGAGCATTCATTCAGCCCATTGATTCTCATTTTAATAAAGCTCACTTGAGCATCATCCTTCTCCATAGCTATGCAGTGCCTGAACATCTTTAAAGAGCAAGCCAGAGTCGTTCCTGAAACAGCAGAAAACCACTTAGAGGTGCCAATCAACCATGACTAATGAAAACTGTGAAAATTGAAATTACCTGTGCCGGAAAAAAGGTCTAGGACCCAGTCATCATCATTGGAGAATAGCTGAAGCAATCTCATTATGAGTTTTTGTGGCTTCTGATAGGGGTTAACCAATGTCATGTCCCCAGCTACATGACGAAGTTTCTTGGTAACGGCTGGGAACATGAGCACATTTGAGATCCCATTCTCATTGCAATGCTCCCTGACTCTCCTTTTGCTTACTTCATCATAATAGCCAATTGTAATGCATTCAGTGGCGCTCACAAACCTATGCAAAGGAGTGTGATTTACATTTGTCTTCACCCTGCAAACAAGAACTATGAGTCACAGAGAGCATCATTAAAGCCACGGAGATAGAAAGAGAATTACTTACCACGTGAGGCACTCCACAGCATGAAATCTTGCCTTCAGAGCAGTTGAGACAGAGAAGGACTGGTCTCTGCTATGGAAAATTACTATCCTCCAAAGAGGAGACATAGTCAACTCTGCAAAATCAGTGACCATCTTCCGAATCTGAGGGTGTTTGAAGGGTTCATCATCATTAACTGATCCCAACATCCTAAATCCATAGGGTATGTCCGCTATGAGAAGGGAGAAATGTTTTCTAGGCACAACAGAACAAATATTATTTACATCACTACAGTATACATTGTAATATACAGGCCTAAGGGGGTCTAGGGGATTGGAGAAGCATTTAAGATCAGGTTCATCATCAAAATCCATCTCCTTGGCTTTCAGCCTAGATTTCTCATGCCTTGCTCTTTGAATGTGAGCCAGGAATGCAGGGGGGCAATCATCTAGTAGCTCCGCGGACTTACTTTTCTTTGGTTTCTGCAGAAAAAAGTGGAAAGACAACTAAATGAGCTCTTCAATACAGCAAGCAGAACATAAGGAAGCGATGAATGGCATCGATTTCATGTGGGGGTAGATGCCAGGCATCGACTTTCTACTGAAAGTCGATGCCTGGCATCGACTTTGGGACATTAGTCGATGCCTGGCATCGACATATGCCACGAGGTCGATGCCAGGCATCGACTTATGCTGCAGATCGATGCCGGGCATCGACTTATGCCCCCAAGTCGATGCCAGGCATCGACTTTTGGCTGCACGTCGATGCCAGGCATCGACTTTTGGCTGCAGGTCGATGCCAGGCATCGACTTTAGCCGTAAGTCGATGCCAGGCATCGAGTTCGTACTAAAAGCCTGGCATTAAATTTGTTTGGTGAATCAAGGCATCTAACCTAATGGCAAACCAGGCACAACCTCAGAAAGAGAACCTACCCAATCACGGAAAAGGATGAAATATTCTCATAAAGCTTTGTAGGATGATGTGGTTGGATAGTCTCTTTGGACCTCTGTCCAAGAGAAGCAACCCAGCCTCTTCATCATGACCTCCTGAATCTTCATGTAAACTTTATGACTACAGTCACAGAAATTAAAAAGAGACTAGGTGAGAACAGAAACATGGGAGGAGGGAAAAAGGATCTGAGAATAACATACATACTTATTGAGCTCAGTCACCATCTCCTCCAGGCTTAAGTCCTTGGAGATTACCCTCGACAAAGTTGATATGATCAATGTATCATCCTTTATTCCTTGAAGGGCCCTCCATGGTGTCAGCTTCATGTCCTCGGGAGCCTCTTCAATTGAGAGGTCAGCTTTCCTTCCCTTTCCCTTCAGATCAACCTGTGGGTCTGGCCTCGACTTTCGTTGCTTCTGGCCCTTGACTTCCCTGTTCTCCCACATTGTGAAAATTCTATCCTGTAGATCCCAGATCTCACCTGTTCTGAATGCCAGTTGAAACCATGGATCATATTTCCTCAAGGCATCAGACTTTGTATTCTCATCCAGTGCAATTCCAACCTCAATAAGGCATTGCTTTCGTAGATTGGGATGTATTCTTCCAGCTTCCTTAACAAGACAATCTTCATATTCATGGTGGAAGAACCGAATTCTCTCTATGGAGGACATTTTTTGCCTGTAGTCATTGTCATTGTTGTGATCCCAAGCAAGAAGCTTGGCTTCCTCAGTTGTAAGACCAGCATATATCTTACACTCTGCATACCTAAAGAAAAATGTGGTAGGGTGCTCCTTCACGAGCTGTCTACGGGCCTCTACAGAGTGTGAACCTCCAATCACATAATAAGTATACTCCTCAAATAAACCCTCATTGAACTCTTCAACAGAGCTGCACTCATTCGGATCCACCATGACAAGGAATGGCACAACAGTAGCATGAGGATTTATTCTCATTTTCTTCTTAAGATTCTGCACATGCAAATTGTGTGGCTCCCTGATCTCAAGGGGCCTCCTCCCTGTAACTGGATCTATAGGTGGCCTGTGGATGATATTGATTGGAAGGTGGAACAACTACCCCTTCTTCACAATTTTTCTTTTAGCTATATCCTCCCTCATCTTGTTCTACTCAGTACCAAGAACACCCGAGGCAAGCTCTCCACCAGGTGCAACAATTATATCCTCAGAGCTAGAGCTTGAGTCAGAAGACTCCTCTTCTGAAATTCTCTTCTTTTTCTTTTGAAGCTTTTTCTGCACGCTCTTCTTACCCCTTGCCTTTACAGGGGTCGTCTTCTTCTGTTGTGTTGGCATGATATTGCTCTGGATCCATGGCATCAGGTCTTTGATGAAATTCACCGAGTCTCTGCATATCTGAGCTAGCCCTTCTGGAACACAACACTCTGGGCACAAGAAATCCATCTTGCATATGACATTCCTTAATCCTTTTGATGTCTCCACCAAGAAAAGCAGGTTGTCAGAATCTTCATCTTCATAATCTAGTTTGTAAACAAGGCCATATTGAAAACCTTGTGTTGTCGTGATCTTTCCTCTGCCATAAGCCCCTGCGAACACAAGGAGGACTGCATTCTTCTCTTCAACGTACTGGAGGCACCACTCTAGATTTGTCATGTCCCGAAGTGGACGATCTGTCCTCATGACCTCCGTCTCCCTAGACCTTTCCCTCATATTTGGATCCTCCTCAGGAATTTTTATGCTACTTTGTCCACCTGAGGATATTCCTAGTGGGTTGCTGGCCTTCTCAGAGGATAATGGTGCAATAATTTTCTTTGCTTTTGCTTGGTGACCAATGCCTTTGTCACGTTGCTGGTCAACAGAGCCCATGGTGAATCTGAGCTTCTTGATGGGCCTTTCATCCTTGTACTCCGCATCCCTGAAGGCACTTGGAAATATCAGATCAAACGTAGATGTGGTTTTCAAAGGCCCAAGTCCATGCCAGGCATCGATTTTGAGCTTCAGGTTGATGCCAGGCATCGATGTTTAAGTGAATGTCGATGCCAGGCATCGACTTTGTGTGCAAGTCGATGCCCGGCATCGACTTGAGGGTGAAAGTCGATGCCAGGCATCGACTTGGGGGTGCAAGAGTCGATGCTTGGCATCGACTTTTGGGCCCAAGTCGATGCTTGGCATCGACTTTTGGGCCAAGTCGATGCCTGGCATCGACTTTTACTCTCAAGTCGATGCCTGGCATCGACTTGCACACAAAGTCGATGCCTGGCATCGACTTGGGCCCAAAAGTCGATGCCAAGCATCGACTTGGGCCCAAAAGTCGATGCCAAACAGCGACTTTGCACCCTAAAGTCGATGCCTGGCATCGACTTTTCAGTGCATGTTGATGCCGGCAAGTCGATGCTTGGCATCGACTTCTGGGCCCAAGTCGATGCCTGGCATCGACTTTCAGGTGTAAATCGATGCCAGGCATCGACTTGTCGGTGCAAGTCGATGCCTGGCATCGACTCGCAGCCCCAAGTCGATGCCTAACATCGACTTGAGGCTGCAAGTCGATGCCAGGCATCGACTTGCAGGTGCAAGTCGATGCCAGGCATCGACTTCAGGTGCAAGTCGATTCCAGGCATCGCTTGCACCTGAAAGTCGATGCCAGGCATCGACTTGGGCCCAAAAGTCGATGCCTGGCATCGACTTGCACCTGCAAGTCGATGCCTGGCATCGACTTGCAATCCTAAGTCGATGCCTGGCATCGACTTACACCTTAAAGTCGATGCCAGGCATCGAGCTGTACATTCTTTGGATCCATATTTCTAGAGGTCAGAAAAATAAATACCTAGAAATTAGACTTTTTACACAGACATACAGAGGGAATCTTTTTGGAATCTTTATTTATGGTATTATTTTGTCTACCTCTTGGTACTTTTGCCATCCAAAACCAGAAGTTCAACACCTCACACAGATTTATGACTTTAAGCACTTTTGCTCAATGGGCCTTGATAACAGTGCTAAGGTTTTGGCTCCATTGCACAATATTAGTTTCAACCATGTATTCTTGATGAGGAGGGTTGATGAAATAACCCTTTTATTTGCAAAGCAGTATTCATCTTCTCTTGGGTGGGAGCCTAAAGAGGGATGCAGATTGTTATTGCAGGTGCCTAATTTGTCTACTGTAACAGTGTATGGTGCAGAACAATCACCATATGAAGATAAAAACAATACAGAAAGATATGGAAGTGTGGTTGATCAAAGTAAAAGCTGGATGCATGCACTCATTGAAAAGAAGAGACATATTGAGCGTGCAAAAAAATATGCTGGAGATCAAGATGTATCTTGGTGGGAGGACTTTTTCAATCATCAAGAAGAGATTATACAGTATACAATTGCAGGTCACTGGCCAGTTGATGTTCCATTCACATGGGATTTTTGTACACAAAGATCCGTGAATGTGGTCCAAGCATGTAATGCAGATGCACTTCAAAGTTTTATACATCCACCAGAAAGAAATATTTATGTAGGCCCAAGGATGACAAAACAGGCAGAAGCAAGATGGCAAGGAAATTTAATAGAGATAAATGTTGGAACGCTTATTGCAGTACTTGCTGATGGTGATGAAGCTACCAGACCATTTTGGATTGCAAAGGTTTTAGAGATAATTAAAGATATTGATCAGAGAAGAATAGAGGCTATGATGGTGCATTGGTATTACACTAAAAGTAGTAATGCATTCACAGGTAAATATAACTTAGAAATGGTGTGTGATACTAAACGAACAGGTTCAAAAAGGAAAAAGAATATTTGAAGCACATCCACTCTTAAAATGGATGATGTAGATATTCTTGTTTATGATTTTTCCTTGACAAAAACTGGTCACTTGAGGAAAGCAACCATCAACATGATAAAACAAAAGCTTCCAGATGTATGTGGTACAGGAAATCATAGGAAAACAAGAAGAGTTGTGCATGATCCTGCAGAATTTGGTATGTACGTGGATGAAGATAGAGCTCTTGTGGATATTGAAGAAGAAGAAGAGAGCTCTCAATAGTATGAGACTGAATCAAGTGCATCAGATGATGAGGGTGTAGACATAGATCGACAAAGTTGTGAGTTGCATTGAAGCTCTCAGACATTTTTAGTGCTTATGTAAATGCCTCAAAGTAGTTTGGTTAATGAAACCATGTTTTGTAGCAATTTTGAATAACAATCAGATATCCACCCATTAAAGATATGTCTAAAATGTTATTTTTGTGTAAAAACTATTGATTTCTACATTCTTATATATATTTTAGACATGTCAATGTCTTATCATATAGATTTTGGAGATGTCAATGTCTTGTCATATACATTTTGGGACACGTCAATGCCTAATATAGTGAAATTTTGACTACATTTTGAGCTCATTTTTTTTTGAGAAAATGACAAAAAATGTCAAAACATACCTGTTTTCACCTCATTGTTGTAATATATGTATACTGGTGTAAAGGAATTCCAAAAATGAGGTGAAAACATGTAATTTTTGACGAGAGTGTTCTCTTTTTACGACATAGTTCTCGTTTGTTACGACTCGTTGTTCTACTATGGTCATCAATAAATGAGACATAATGCCTTGATCCTGCCAATGAAGGTTCTTGACTTGGTCGCGATACATCTGTATGTACTAAGTCCAATGAGTTGTTGTGGATGTAGCCTTTGTGGTTGAATGGTTGTCTTGTGCCTTCCCAATCTAACATGCATCACACCAATTGATTATGTGTTGCTTTGATATGTTTGGAAGTCTTAGAACACTTTGATCCCTGCATATATCCTTCAAGGTTCTTTCATTCACATGAGCAAGTCTCTTATACCACACTTCAAGATCACTTAGGGTTTGAGACCCAAAGTTGAATAGAGCTATGTTCTTGGTTTCTCCTACTTCAAAAGTAAAGAGTTTACCATGCTTCTCACCTCAGGCTATCTTTTTGAAGCCTTGACATGGATCTTCCACAAAAGCTCCATGTTGGGTGAACCTAACTTCAAAGCCTTTATCAACTATCTGGCCTACACTTATTAGGTTTTTAGTGATAGTGGGTACACAGAGAACCTTACTTAGAATGTTTGTCTTGCCATTGGAAGCTTTAACATTACCAATCTTCTCCACATTGTGCTTTGTTTCATCCCATGTTTGCACTTCATGTGTTTGCTTTGGAATTTCCAAATCAGATAGAAGAGCAATGTTTCTTGCAACATGATTCGAACATCTTGAATCTATGTAGAAGAGATGATCATCTTCTTTACCTTGTTTGTGGCTTAGATTCATAAGAAGCAATGAGTCTACATGTGGTTGATCTTCTGCATATTTGTTGTAGTCCCTTCTATTATAGCTTCTATTGTTATTGTTCAAGTTGTGTCCACCTCTGCCTCTATTGTTGCCATATCCACCTCTTCCACTTCCTTTCTCAGTCTTCTCATTGAACCAGTAATTCTGAGTGGTGTGGTTGGTCTTATCGCATATGGCACAAGGTTGAACATTCTGACCTTTGGTTTTGTCTTGCTTTGATCTTTTCTTCTTCCCTTTCCACTTGATCTTGCTCGCAAAGTTGCCTTGGGAGGTCTCTTCTTCATCTTATTCCTTCTTCTTGCCTTTGTGCTTCTTATCCTTCTTATCTACATATAGAGCACTAGTTGAATTACCATGATAAGAGTTACCTTCCTTTATGCTATTGTTGGCTTCTTGATTGAAGATTTGTCCAAGAAAGATGTTGAAGTCTGGAGTTTGTACATCCATGATGAGATCATAGGTCATTGTTGGAGAGATTTCTCTCTCCCCACTCAAATCATGAAGAGGAAAAGAGGCGTTTGAGCAATATATCCACTGCAATGGATGGTCAGAAATTTTAATAAAAAACACCATCAAATGATTTTGATGCTAATGTTTATGCAAGATAAGTCTTCTTAAACTTATCCATTTACGTTCACCCACTTCTGATAAGTAATTCAAAGATTTTTTGTGAGGTGAACTCTAATTATAGAGTTTGTGTAAAGTCAAAAGCGAAGAACAACGCAAGATGGAGGATCATTCTTTTTTATGAAAGTATAGATTTAAGAGTGAAAAACGGTCACTCTTTGAAAAGGGAAAAAGCACTGGCATGGCGGACAGCGGGAGGATAGACAATAGGAAGAGATTCATTTAGAAGAAGAGGGGAGGGGCAGAACATATGGGGAAGGCGCGGAACATCTAGAGAGAGGAGACAACGTCTCTGAAGAAAAGGAGGCCGATTTCATGATTTATGCTGGTATACAAATGATCTGAAGGAGTTAGGTAGCGCATCAAAATAAGGAGGAGGCTAGCAATTCACATGGGCAACACATCTATTCTGCTCTGAAGAGAAGGTGGAGCTCTGGCGGTATGCAGAAGGAAGAAAGCGAGGACAAAGGGAGAAATTCGTGGCTGTTGAGTAGCGGAGCACACTCACATGAGATAAAATGGGGCCACCTCTTCACGGGCTTTCACGTGGCCTTAGGAAAGACGACACGGAGAAGTCCGGAGGAAATTACATTGCTTGAAAGGGCAGATGAGAACTAGTGACATGCTAATGGTTAACTACCATCACTGTTAACGGACAAGTTGGATGATGAAAATTCAAGGACATCTTATGGTATACTGTCATACTATGATCTAGTCGCTATGTTCCACTAATTTGATGAATCGATGCAGCAATAGTCAGACGGTATTCTCTGAGAACACTTTTATTGAGTATTTAATAACTTGTGACTTGAGCGCAATACCTGCAATTGCCATTCGTTTGATGCGACGAATGTTCTGATCTTTAAACGATTCTATGTAATATGGTTATTGAGTATTTCCAGGCCATGAAACAATCTTAGCGCTGCTATTCTCCCGAACGCTATTCTCTTAGATTTCAAGTCTTTGCGAAACCAAGTTTTTCTTGCAGTTTATCTCATGCTTTTGTATGCGTGCTTCTACAAAGCTTCCTTAGATGTTATTCACAATTTATTTCTGTCAAATACTATGGTCGTAGAATCTTTCTAATGCTTAAAAACTCTGCACACATTATTTTCCTACAATATTAGTTGTCGGATTTGTTACTGAAGTTTGTACAGAACATGAATGCGAGCGTGTGCTGAATGATTGTTTGATATACATCTTTTCATTATTTCCAAGTATTACTATACCTGGCAATTAAGGCGATCGGTTGAAACTCCATTGCAACACAACCTTTTACACTTCATCTACAGCGCATAACTAATATTATAGTTTAGTGCCCTACGAATAGGTCTACAACATCATCGTACATAGTCTCTCTCATGCTGAAGAATAATAATAAAAAACATGATTTGACATTATTTTGCCCGATCAGCTAAAGGTAGGTGATTTCATACGCATAGAGGGGTTTTCAATTTAACGAATGGTTTGTTTTTTCCGTTGCCAGAGCTTTGGAAAACTGATATATAATTTTGTTAATGACTTCATATGATGATTGCAAAGTTCTGCAATATTAACCACGCAGGTTTTCTAAACTTAAATCTCTGTTTTATTAGTCCAGACCAACTATAGATGTGTACGTTATGATCATTGCATAAGGAAAGAATATTCCGATGTCCTCTAATGAATTCTCATGAATAAAACTTATGCACAGTGATTAGAGAATAACACATTATTCATATCTGAGAAACAGAACATATGCACGTGACTTTGTATATATATATATATATATATCTTATAGTTAATCTGAGATTGACCATTCAACATTGATGAAAACTATGTTCATTTTGGTGAACGTATAGATGCATAAATGTTATGATCTGACAAAACATTGTGATTATAGTTGATATTATTTATATATGTTTAATAACGGTACATGTAGAAGTTGAAAGAAATGATAAATTTCAAATGAATAACTTGTTTGAACTTGACATTTGTTTAAACATCATGATTTGAACTGACTAATTTTCTTGAGTATCTATTTCTTGCTATCTCCATGATGTCGCTCTTGAGATTGTCTCACTGAATCATGCTGCGTGATTTCTTTGAGTCTCCACTACACCTGAGCTTGCTAGAAGCACCCGGCATTTGCCATGATTTCCAGTGGTTGGCTTGATCCACCAACCGTTACTTTCGTGCTGACATCGTCGTGAAGGATTGCCATTGCTTATCACTTTGAATGCCATTAAGAATTTTCCTCATGATGACCTCTTCTTCAATCAGCTCTCCAATGGATGCTAACTGATCTGCAACCTCCTTGAGCTTGGTAACAAACTCTATGATGGTTTGTTTAGGTCTCTTCTTTATTTGGTTGAACTCGTTCCAAAGATGATTCTTTCTTGCTTTGATACTAGCAGAAAAGAAAGTCTCGAGGGCATCCCAAGTTTCTTGATATGTCTTGCATCCTCTAATATGTGGTAATATAAAATCAGAGATAGAGTTTAGTATGTACAACCTTGCTTGAGCATCCCTTGCGCACCAAAGTGTGAGCTTATCTGTCTCCTCTTGTGTAAGTCCTCCTTTTGATCTTGGAATAGGCATAGCTTCATCACATAATACAATTCCATAAAGATTTCTACCTTGCAAATAGGCCTCCATTTTGATTTGTCAAGCTACATTGTGCGGATCAAGCTCATCGATCATTCAGGGAAAGCCATGACCATCTTGGTCTAGCTCTAATACCATTGAAACAAACTTGGAGAAGCTTGTAGAAGGTAGAAAAGTGTGTTTCGAAGCGATGAAGTTTGGTCTAGCGAACCAGCACAAGACCAGCCCTTGAGCTTATGGAGACTCAAATAGACCTTAAAGGCATGCAATAAATGCAAAGAAACACAATATGTACTTTGGAGCATCAAGGAGAATGAGTCGATACAAAATAGATAGGTTCGTGGGTCGACTCGCTCAGGGAACTTACTATCTATGAAAGAGACAATGAAATTGAGATACCCATAGCGACCTGCGTGATGACAATTAGAAACAATCCTTTTATGGGAGTGATACACATAAGGTTAGGTTGAGTGTATAGAATGCACAAAAGTATAAGCAATAAGCAAAATATGCTATAGGAATGAATGAGACATTCACCGGTGGTACTTCCTATTTTTCAAGAATACACAGAGATTGGCCCCGAGACAGAAAAACTCAAAGTTCTCCTAATTACTTAACCAAATGCTATGAAAGTTTACATGCATAAAATACCTACTAGTAACTTTCCAATGAGCCATCTTGAACTCAATTTGGAGCTCTGGAGAGAGAGCAACAACCTCTACAAGATTACTATTGGCGAAGAATATGATGCAGAGAATTGAACGACGAAGACAATGATGGTCCCAAGTGTATGTATATTGCTTCC
This sequence comes from Ceratopteris richardii, assembly GCA_020310875.1. Classification (NCBI taxonomy): domain Eukaryota; kingdom Viridiplantae; phylum Streptophyta; class Polypodiopsida; order Polypodiales; family Pteridaceae; genus Ceratopteris; species Ceratopteris richardii. The sequence goes on from CM035427.1 coordinate 1,542,683, forward strand.
ATGTATTGTACAAGTGATTTCAAGTCTTTATATAGACTCTAGGAGTGTTTCATGACTTTTACAAGTGTAGTCTAAATTCAAATGAAGTTGGGAATGCTTGTTGGAGGGAATCAATTCACTTTCCTATACTCTAGGAAAAGGGAAGATCTAGTTCGATCTACTTTTAGGTGATTGATTTCTTGATTTGATGCAACTTCAACAACCATAAGTTCATGGGATTTGGGCTCTTTCTTTCTACCTTTACATGTGTAAAGCTCAAGGTTGTTACAACTGTAAATGAACCATCAAAAATCTCTCAAAAAATACAATAAATGAGCATAAGAAAAAGAACTCTCCAACGGATATTCTTCTAATGTGATAGCTTTTGATGTACATCAAATCCACCTCAAGCATAGTGTAAGGTTGATGTTCCAACAAAAATCAGAGACAGAGAGAATCTTGTCATTTTGTTACCTTTTGTTTGTCTTCGTCATACCAAGACATGTGTTCTTCAAAAACATATCTACTTGTAGTGAATTGCTTGGTTGAAGGATTGAAGAACTTGTAACCCATCTGAGTTGAATCATATCCAATAAACATTGCCTTTGTTGCCCTTTCATCTAGCTTACCTCTTATTTGTGATGGTACATGAACATAAGCTAAACAACCAAAAAGCTTGCAATGTCCAAGACTAGGTTTTCTTCCATGCCATGCTTCATAAGGATTCATACCTTGAAGTGATTTCGATGGTAGTCTATTGACAAGGTACACAGCAATTGAAATAGCTTTTAACCATAGATAATGTGGCAACTTCTTCTCTTCAAGCATTGTTCTAGCTGATCCAACCAGTGTCTTATTTCTCCTCTTTGCAATTCCATTTAGTTGAGGAGAGTAGCTAGTAGTCACTTCCCTTTTGATACCTTTGTCCTGCAAAAACTCATCAAACTCTTTGGAGAAGTATTCTCCCCCTCCATTAGATCGAAGCTTCTTTAGTGATCTACCTGTATGATTCTCCACATGTGCAAGATACTTCTTGAAGCAATCAAACACCTCATTCTTATAAAGTATAGAACAATCCATCTACTATGGTCATCAATAAATGAGACATAATGCCTTGATCCTGCCAATGAAGGTTCTTGACTTGGTCGCGATACATCTGTATGTACTAAGTCCAATGAGTTGTTGTGGATGTAGCCTTTGTGGTTGAATGGTTGTCTTGTGCCTTCCCAATCTAACATGCATCACACCAATAGATTATGTGTTGCTTTGATATGTTTAAAAGTCTTAGAACACTTTGATCCCTGCATATATCCTTCAAGGTTCTTTCATTCACATGAGCAAGTCTCTTATACCACACTTCAAGATCACTTAGGGTTTGAGACCCAAAGTTGAATAGAGCTATGTTCTTGGTTTCTCCTACTTCAAAAGTAAAGAGTTTACCATGCTTCTCACCTCAGGCTATCTTTTTGAAGCCTTGACATGGATCTTCCACAAAAGCTCCATGTTGGGTGAACCTAACTTGAAAGCCTTTATCAACTATTTGGCCTACACTTATTAGGTTTTTAGTGATAGTGGGTACATAGAGAACCTTACTTAGAATGTTTGTCTTGCCATTGGAAGCTTTAACATTACCAATCTTCTCCACATTGTGCTTTGTTTCATCCCATGTTTGCACTTCATGTGTTTGCTTTGGAATTTCCAAATCAGATAGAAGAGCAATGTTTCCTGCAACATGATTCGAACATCTTGAATCTATGTAGAAGAGATGATCATCTTCTTTACCTTGTTTGTGGCTTAGATTCATAAGAAGCAATGAGTCTACATGTGGTTGATCTTCTGCATATTTGTTGTAGTCCCTTCTATTATAGCTTCTATTGTTATTGTTCAAGTTGTGTCCACCTCTGCCTCTATTGTTGCCATATCCACCTCTTCCACTTCCTTTGTCAGTCTTCTCATTGAACCAGTAATTCTGAGTGGTGTGGTTGGTCTTATCGCATATGGCACAAGGTTGAACATTCTGACCTTTGGTTTTGTCTTGCTTTGATCTTTTCTTCTTCCCTTTCCACTTGATCTTGCTCGCAAAGTTGCCTTGGGAGGTCTCTTCTTCATCTTCTTCCTTCTTCTTGCCTTTGTGCTCCTTATCCTTCTTATCTACATATAGAGCACTAGTTGAATTACCATGATAAGAGTTACCTTCCTTTATGCTATTGTTGGCTTCTTGATTGAAGAGTTGTCCAAGAAAGATGTTGAAGTCTGGAGTTTGTACATCCATGATGAGATCATAGGTCATTGTTGGAGAGATTTCTCTCTCCCCACTCAAATCATGAAGAGGAAAAGAGGCGTTTGAGCAATATATCCACTGCAATGGATGGTCAGAAATTAAAAAAAAAAAGCCCCTTCAAATGATTTTGATGCTAATGTTTATGCAAGATAAGTCTTCTTAAACTTATCCATTTACGTTCACCCACTTCTGATAAGTAATTCAAAGATTTTTTGTGAGGTGAACTCTAATTATAGAGTTTGTGTAAAGTCAAAAGTGAAGAACAACGCAAGATGGAGGATCATTCTTTTTTATGAAAGTATAGATTTAAGAGTGAAAAACGGTCACTCTTTGAAAAGGGAAAAAGCAGTGGCATGGCGGACAGCGGGAGGATAGACAATAGGAAGAGGTTCATTTAGAAGAAGAGGGGAGGGGCAGAACATATGGGGAAGGCGCGGAACATCTAGAGAGAGGAGACGACGTCTCTGAAGAAAAGGAGGCCGATTTCATGATTTATGCTGGTATACAAATGATTTGAAGGAGTTAGGTAGCGCATCAAAATAAGGAGGAGGCTAGCAATTCACATGGGTAGCACATCTATTCTGCTCTGAAGAGAAGGTGGAGCTCTGGCGGTATGCAGAAGGAAGAAAGCGAGGACAAAGGGAGAAATTCGTGGCTGTTGAGTAGCGGAGCGCACTCACATGAGATAAAATGGGGCCACCTCTTCACGAGCTTTCACGTGGCCTTAGGAAAGACGACACGGAGAAGTCCGGAGGAAATTACATTGCTTGAAAGGGCAGATGAGAACTAGTGACATGCTAATGGTTAACTACCATCACTGTTAGCGGACAAGTTGGATGATGAAAATTCAAGGACATCTTATGGTATACTGTCATACTATGATCTAGTCGCTATGTTCCACTAATTTGATGAACCGATGCAGCAATAGTCAGACGGTATTCTCTGAGAACACTTTTATTGAGTATTTAATAACTTGTGACTTGAGCGCAATAGTTGCAATTGCCATTCGTTTGATGCGACGAATGTTCTGATCTTTAAACGATTCTATGTAATATGGTTATTGAGTATTTCCAGGCCATGAAACAATCTTAGCGCTGCTATTCTCCCGAATGCTATTCTCTTAGATTTCAAGTCTTTGCGAAACCAAGTTTGTCTTGTAGTTTATCTCATGCTTTTGTATGCGTGCTTCTACAAAGCTTCCTTAGATGTTATTCACAATTTTTTTTCTGTCAAATACTATGGTCGTAGAATCTTTCTAATGCTTAAAAACTCTGCACACATTATTTTCCTACAATATTAGTTGTAGGATTTGTTACTGAAGTTTGTACAAAACATGAATGCGAGCGTTTGTTGAATGATTGTTTGATATACATCTTTTCATTATTTCCAAGTATTACTATACCTGGCAATTAAGGCGATCGGTTGAAACTCCATTGCAACACAACCTTTTACACTTCATCTACAGCGCATAACTAATATTATAGTTTAGTGCCCTACGAATAGGTCTACAGCATCATCGTACATAGTCTCTCTCATGCTGAAGAATAATAATAAAAAACATGATTTGACATTATTTTGCCCGATCAGCTAAAGGTAGGTGATTTCATACGCATAGAGGGTTTTTCAATTTAACGAATGATTTGTTTTTTCCGTTGCCAGAGCTTTGGAAAACTGATATATAATTTTGTTAATGGCTTCATATGATGATTGCAAAGTTCTGCAATATTAACCACGCAGGTTTTCTAAACTTAAATCTCTGTTTTATTAGTCCAGACCAACTATAGATGTGTACGTTATGATCATTGCATAAGGAAAGAATATTCTGATGTCCTCTGATGAATTCTCATGAATAAAACTTATGCACAGTGATTAGAGAATAACACATTATTCATATCTGAGAAACAGAACATATGCACGTGACTTTGTATATATATATATATATATATATATATATATATATATATATATATATATATATATATATATATATATATATATATATATATATATATATATATATATGTATATATCTTATAGTTAATCTGAGATTGACCATTCAACATTGATGAAAACTATGTTCATTTTGGTGAACGTATAGATGCATAAATGTTATGATCTGACAAAACATTACGATTATAGTTGATATTATTTATATATGTTTAATAACGATACATGTTGGTTTGATTGTCTGCCTTAATGTTTTGATACTATATATGTTTAATAACGGTACATGTACAAGTTGAAAGAAATGATAAATTTCAAATGAATAACTTGTTTGAACTTGACATTTGTTTAAACATCATGATTTGAACTGACTAATTTTCTTGAGTATCTATTTCTTGCTATCTCCATGATGTCGCTCCTGAGATTGTCTCACTGAATCATGCTGCGTGATTTCTTTGACTCTCCACTACACCTGAGCTTGCTAGAAGCACCCGGCATGTGCCATGATTTCCAGTGGTTGGCTTGATCCACCAACCGTTACTTTCGTGCTGACATCGTCGTGAAGGATTGCCATTGCTTATCACTTTGAATGCCATTAAGAATTTGCCTCATGATGACCTCTTCTTCAATCAGCTCTCGAATGGATGCTAACTGATCTGCAACCTCCTTGAGCTTGGTAACAAACTCTATGATGGTTTGTTTAGGTCTCTTCTTTATTTGGTTGAACTCGTTCCAAAGATGATTCTTTCTTGCTTTGATACTAGCAAAAAAGAAAGTCTCGTGGGCATCCCAAGTTTCTTGATATGTCTTGCATCCTCTAATATGTGGTAATATAAAGTGAGAGACAGAGTTTAGTATGTACAACCTTTCTTGAGCATCCCTTGCGCACCAAAGTGTGAGCTTATCTGTCTCCTCTTGTGTAAGTCCTCCTTTTGATCTTGGAATAGGCATAGCTTCATCACATAATACAATTCCATAAAGATTTCTACCTTGCAAATAGGCCTCCATTTTGATTTGTCAAGCTATGTTGTGCGGATCAAGCTCATCGATCATTCAGGGAAAGCCATGACCATCTTGGTCTAGCTCTAATACCATTGAAACAAACTTGGAGAAGCTTGTAGAAGGTAGAAAAGTGTGTTTCGAAGCGATGAAGTTTGGTCTACCGAACCAGCACAAGACCAGCCCTTGAGCTTATGGAGACTCAAATAGACCTTAAAGGCATGCAATAAATTCAAAGAAACACAATATGTACTTTGGAGCATCAAGGAGAATGAGTCGATACAAAATAGATAGGTTCGCGGGTCGACTCGCTCAGAAAACTTACTATCTATGAAAGAGACAATGAAATTCAGATGCCCATAGCGACCTGCGTGATTACAATTAGAAACAATCCTTTTATGGGAGTGATACACATAAGGTTGAGTGTATAGAATGCACAAAAGTATAAGCAATAAGCAAAATATGCTATAGGAATGAATGAGACATTCACCGGTGGTACTTCCTATTTTTCAAGAATACACAGAGATTGGCCCCGAGACAGAAAAACTCAAAGTTCTCCCAATTACTTAACCAAATGCTATGAAAGTTTACATGCATAAAATACCTACTAGTAACTTTCCAATGAGCCATCTCGAACTCAATTTGGAGCTCTGGAGAGAGAGCAACAACCTCTACAAGATTACTATTGGCGAAGAATATGATGTAGAGAATTGAACGACGAAGACAATGATGGTCCCAAGTGTATGTATATTGCTTCCATGTATTGTACAAGTGATTTCAAGTCTTTATATAGACTCTAGGAGTGTTTCATGACTTTTACAAGTGTAGTCTAAATTCAAATGAAGTTGGGAATGCTTGTTGGAGGGAATCAATTCACTTTCCTATACTCTAGGAAAAGTGAAGATCTAGTTCGATCTACTTTTAGGTGATTGATTTCTTGATTTGATGCAACTTCTAGCTCGACTGCACGTGGCTATAGGGGTGCCAAGAACAAATGAAGTTCCAACTGGAACAGGTGCAAGGAAAGACCAACGGCTCTTCGAACTCCTCATGAGCTTACTCCCATCAATATGTGAAAGAAGGAGCTTGCCCAACCCCAGTGGAAGGCAAAGTGAGAGAGGGAAAGAGAAGGACTACTACAGACCCCTACATCAAGGTTTTGCACCGTCCCTGGTGCAATTTCTTCCTTATTCTGCTTATTTCAAAGAGATATAGTTATACTGTAATTACTGTAAAGAAATACGGTATGTACAAGGGGTGGAGTGCTTTCATTTTGACCTATTTTAGATACTTCTTCACCCTGGAGATGTTGATCAGGGGAATCCTTTTACCCTGCAGATCTTCCAGATGCACTGCGCCATGTGGCAATACCTTAATTACCTTATAAGGTCCTATCCACTTGGGTGCCAATTTAGTTTGAATTGGTGGAACCTGATGCACTAAAACCATAGACCCTTCCTGAACTTCATTGGATCTCAGATACCTGTCATGCAATCTCTTGCGCTCTTCTTGTGTCGCTAGAAGTTTCTGCATTGCTCCTTCTCTGTACTCTTCTAATGCCACCAATCTCTGAATGGGGGGTTCAATTCCAATGGTTTTGATTCCTATTTCTTTTCTGATGATAAACTCAAATGGTGCCAATGCCTCTTTCCCATAAACTAAGCAAAATGGAGTCTCGCCTGTGGTTCCCCTCTTCGTGGTTCTGAAAGCCCAAATTGCACCAATTAGTGCTAGTGGCCAAGAGCTTTGATGATCAAAAGATAATTTGCGAAGTAGTCCAATCAAAATCTTATTGGAACTCTCTGCTTGGCCATTTGCCCTTGGGTAATAGGCACAAGACTTTTTATGGAAGATTTTGTACTTGTCAAATATAACCTGGAGCAATTGATTTACAAAATGTGTGCCCCTATCACTAGTAATTTCCAGTGGGCAACCAAATCTTGAGAAAATACGTTTATACATAAATTTAGCTACTGTTAAAGCGGTGCAGTCCACAGTAGCTTTAGCCTCTATCCATTTAGTGGCATAGCATGTGGCCATCAAAATATACTTTTTTCCTCCAGGTTGACTAGTTGGACTAATTGGTCCTATGAAATCAAGACCCCATCGTTCAAATGGAAGCCATCCGGTATATATGACTAATGGTTGGAAATTCAATCTGGTTGGCGCGGGAGCACACCTCTGGCAGATGTGGCATTCTTTTGCAAATTTGATGGCATCCTTGAAAATATGAGGCCACCATAAACCTTTGTGGATGATTCTATGAGCCAATTCTTCCCCCCTTAGATGTCCTTCACTGTGTGCAGCCTTTAGCAGAAGATTTACCTCCTTTGGATAGACACACTTTCTCAATATATTATCCTGACAGTATTTATATAAATTCCCATTTATGATAGAATATGCTTTGGTTTTCAAAAGCAATCTTCTTTTTTCTACGGGTGCCAAGTGTTCTGGGATCTTTCCAGTAGTGAGAACATGAAGAATTTCATCATACCAACCTGTCCGAATTGCTACTAGAAAAAGATTGTTATCCACCAGTTCATCATTAATACCTGTTGCCTTTTCACTCATTGCAGTTCTGGACACTTGATCTGCCATGTAATGCTCTTTGCCTGGCTTAATATGAATATCAAAATTAAATTCTTGAAACAAGAGTAACCATCTCCAAGTCCTTCCTGCTACTCTAGGCTTGTTTATCAGATACTTCAAGGGCTGATGATCAAAGATAACAATGAAATGTACACCCAGGAGATAATGTCGAAACTTTTGAAGAGCAAATATGATAGCCAAACCCTCTCTTTCCGTTGTACTGTAATTCCTTTCAGCTTGGTTGAGTAATCTGCTGGCATAAGAGATAGGTCTATCCACTTTGTGCGATGATGGTTAAGCTAAAACTGCACCAACAGCATGAAGACTAGCATCTGTATGCACATGAAATTCCAATGACCAATTAGGAACACTTAAAGTGGAGTAGTACATAAACTCAACTTTAGTTCACAAAATGCTTTGTCAGCTTCAGCACTCCATGAGAAAGGGATCTTTTTACTAGTAAGCCTTGACAAGGGCTTTGCAATTTCTGAATACATCCTAATGAATCTTCTGTGATACCCTGCATGGCCCAAGAAACTTTGCACTTCCTTTGGACTTTGTGGAATTGGCATGGAAAGAATAGCAGTAACCTTTGCAGGGTCAACAGTTATACCTTCAGCAGATACTATGTGACCAAGAAGAGTACCCTTAGTGACCAAAAAGTGACATTTATCCGGATTCAACTTCAAACCCGTTTTGAGACATTGCTCAAAAATTTCTTTTAGATTTTCCAAATGGTCATGGAAATCTTGAACTGCTGCTCTTTTATCTGTACCTGAAAATACTGAAAAGTCATCCATGAAAATGCGTAGAAATGTTGTTAACCATTTGCCCAATATCAGATACATCGTTCTATTAAATGAAGCTGGTGCATTCTTCAAACCAAAAGCCATTCGAGTATAGACATAAGTGCCCCAGGGAGTAATAAAGGCTGTTTTGTCCCTATCATCAGGGTGAATTACTATCTGGTTGTAGCCACTAAAACCATCCAAGAAACTATACAAAGTGTGACCAGCTACTTCCTCAAGCACCTGCTCTGTGAAAGGCTGAGGAAATCCATCTTGAATAGTCACTTTATTCAAAGTGCGAAAATCAACACATACTCTTATTTTTCCACTATTTTTCTTGGGCACAATAACCATAGAAGAAAGCCACCTGGAATGTTCTACTGGAACAATTATACCCGCTTCTTCTAGTTTTGTAATCTCTGCTTTTACCGCCTCTGCATACTTCGGATTGAGTCGATATGGCCTACTTCTTACAGGCGCGGCTCCCTCAATTAAGGGTATCCGATGTAACCCAAGCTCTTCTGGTATCCCTGTTAGATCTTTGTAGGACCATGCGAAGACACTTTTATAAGTGAAAAGCAAAGAAGTTACCTTCTGTAGCAAGGGAGGATAATGCCACAACCAGGATGCCAAATGGACCATTTGAGGGTTCTCTTCATCCCCTAATTTTACTTCTTGAACCAATGTTTCAGGACTGGTCTTGCTTGAGAAATCATCTCCACTATATGCAGGAGTGGATTTTAATTTATATTCTGCAACATGTTCTTTCATCCATCCTTGAGGTATATGTGTAAAAGGAAGATCTTCTCTGCTCTTCGGTTCATAATCTTCCCTCTGATACTTTTATATTGGTTGCCTTCTCAAAGCTTGTATTTTCCTTCAATTGCTCATTCTCCAACACCTTGTGGTCTTCATTGCCTTTTTCTGTAATTTCCTTATCTACAACTTCTTCCTCAATTTCATTGATCTCCACTGTCCAACACTCTGCACTTCCCATCATCCAATTTAACAATGTATCATCTTCTTGGGGTAGAGAGGGCATTACCTGAGTATCCATAGTATATCCAGTGGTTTTTCCTGAATCAAATCCTTCTTCCAAGTGTAGTTGCAATTGGCTATTGGTGTTTGTTGAAATCCATAGTTTATTTTTCCCCCAATCTTGCAAAGCTTTTGCTTGTCTCAGCCAAGGTCTCCCGAGGAGCAAAGGATAGGAAGTCTCCTGTGGAAGCGCAATAACAACAAAATCCAACACAAAGTGGCAACCCTGTACTATCATCCGTACTTTTTCAATAATGCCAAGAGGCGCAACCCGATGTTGATCTGCTAGTGTAACTGTAAATGGTGCCATTTTGGTGGGGTTCAAATTTAGCTTCTTCATTGTAAAATCTGGCATCAAATTGATACCAGAGCCTCCATCTATGATCACACCTGTAAGAGCTTCATCCTTTATACAAACTGATAATCTTGAACTTTGGTAGTCTGCTAAGGGTGCAGGGCGAAAATCAACCATGAATCCATCTATACTAGGTGATGGGACTAAGTGAGCAGAGTGTATAATCTTCAGTAAGTCACTTCTTATTTTTGAATCCATCCTTATACGTTCATATAGACTAACCTTGTGATGAATACTTTTCAAGATCTGTTCAATGTTTACCTCCGGAGTGTTTTCTTGTAGTCTTGTTGATTGGTCCCTTATAGTAGTAGCCACCTTTTCATAAGCTCCTTCAATTTCTACTTGGTCCTTCCATCCAGATTCCTTTTCTTCCTCTTTATCCTGAAATCCTTGTTGCTCATCTCTCTGGGTTGCAGCTGCTTGCCTAGCTCTAGTCATCATGGGCATTGTAGAGGATGAAACAGCATAAGTCTGAGTAGTTTTTCCTTCTTCATGTGGAGATACTGCAATCATATGTATTGGAGCAGGTCGACCTCTTGGGCAATCTTTGGTATAATGATCCTTGGCCTCTGGACACTGTTGACAAGGAGGTGCATCTTCTGGGAGAGAACACCTGTTTTGCATGTGGCCGTACTCACCACAACGATAGCACATCAAAGGTCTATTATATCTAGGCTTTGTAGGCCTATTCTCCTCTCTATTAGATGTATTTGAAGTACTAGCATAATATGAATCCAAATTTTGAGGGTTACCTCTCTGCTGTGTACCCTTGAGGTAGTAGCAATCCCTTGCTTCATGACCATCTTTTCCACAAAATTGACAGCTTACCTTAATAGGGCAATTAGCATTGGACTGTCCATTGTTATTATAGATTGTACACCAGATTTGTCTCCTTATATCCTGAGTGGTCTTCAAGTCTTCTAACTCTCGGCGAAGTTGGTCTACTTCATCATCAGTGCGACGCAGTGGTGGCAAGACCTTCTCTTCTTGTTGATTTTGTTGCATCTTCAATGCTTCCAATTCTCTTCTCAGTTGCTCAATAGGATCCAGATCTGCAGCATACTTTGGTTGTGTATCCCCTTCAAAATGTTGCCTTCCTTCTTCAATGCGTGATGCAGCTGCAACAAAATCATTGAGGGTAGCATCCAATCTAAGAGACTCACGAAGCTTCTGTTGAGATGACCTGGGCAGAGCCTTCTCAATCCACTTTTTAACCAAGAAATCACCTGGAGCATGTGGTAGTCGTGCAACAAGTGCTTTTGTTCTAGTGTGAAGTTCATGAAAGGATTCACCTGGCCTTAGCTTTAGGTTCTCTAGCTGGTCTAGAGCTCTTTCTCAGGAATCACTTGGTCGGAATGTCTGTGAGAATGCCGCTTTCAGAGCCTCCCATGTAGTGAAATGGCCATCTGCATATTGACTATACCATTTATCTGCAAGACCCTCCAATGTGGATGGAAAAAGTGCCAACATTGCATCCTCTCTATTCTGCAGACCTCGTCCACGGCATAAAGAGATGAATCTCCTCACATGATCATCAGCATCCTCATAAGCTTGTCCCTTGAAGGTAGGAAATTTGATGTTTAATCTGGAGAGTAGATGAGAGAGATCCTCCATTTGTACTGGGGTTTCTTCTGACGTATCTGAGGAGAAGTCTAGAGTTCTCCTATACCCTTCTTTTGACAATGGTGTCGCACCCAAATCAATAGACAAATTTAGGGAAGGCAAAGGGGAGGTAGACTCACTAGCCGTGGTTATTGCTAACTTGTTGAGGCTCCTCCGAACACGAAGAGACTCCTTATCTGCCCGTGTATGGGTCATGTACCTACTTGCAAATGTAATAGGGCAAAATACCTCTCACAGAAATGCAAAGGTCCCACCGTGCGTGCCAAACTGTAGAGGAGGTACTGGGGTATCCAATTTTAAAAAAAAGTAGAGATTAAAGATTAACACATCCAGTACGTCGCCTACTCAAGGGGGGTTCTCTTTAGGGAAGTATACCCTCTAACATTTCTATGAGCAGGTAGATAACAAGGATTGCACGGAGTGATACATACTCTAGAAAATATGAACAACAATTGACCAAGGAAGATCATACACTTCTTGATTCGAATCAGATGATTACACAATTTGTCAAGGAAATGCTCAAAACTAACACTCAGGGCTTCGTGGCACTTTATGTAGATAAACACAAATCAATACAATGGTGAAGGAATTCTTCAAGAGAATAGAGCTTAGCCCCAATACTGACTCGCAGAAAAGAAAGAAAATCCGAAGCACTCTCTTACACTATAGTGCTCATAGCCCTCCACTGAGAAGCCTACCCTCTGTATCCACACTACAGAGTAGCTCCTACAATAGGCTTGAAACCACCAAGTGCAAGAGAGAACTTCCGCACGTATACGCGCGTCAATGTAACTTCCAAAAAAAATGTGTGTACCCTAATGAGCACAAATCTATTGTTTTTATAAGCTCCAATAGGCCAAGAGAGCCTTGTCGAATCTTCACGTCCACTGATCACGCGCCGGTGGAATTCCCCAAAATTGGAGGGGTAGGTCAATTACTCCTTTAATTTGAATTAGATCCTCAACATAGGTAGTTGCTGTGAATGGTTGGTGTCAGTTTCACTTCCACTTTCTAACAATTACCTTTTACCTTTGCACCTACCATCTGAGATTCGCTTTGATTTAATCTAGGAAATTCAACATGAAGTGCCCTGACTACTCCGGAAGTGTAGGAGGAGACCACCATGGAATGTTTGGCCATAGTACTACATAATGTGTAGTAAAGCATTCTGCATCATTATCTTGAGCCTTCTTCTGCCACACTTGATGTGCGAGACCAAATCTTGCTTTTGATTCATTGTATACTTCTGGACCCATGTTCATCCTGAGAAGAGCTCCTTCATGTTTGGCTTAGATACCATGTTTCTTCTATGCTTCTGCATGCTCTTCAAAGCCCAGTGTCTTCTGTCATCTGCGGTTGTGTGCATGTATGAGTAAGTGTGTGTAGATGCATGTGGGCCTATATGTGGGGTGAGAGTGTTTGTGTGTGGGGATGCATGTGTGTATGTGTCGGTGTGTGTGTGATGGGTGGGTGTGCATGTGAGAAAGTGTGTGTGGGAGTGTGTGCATATGTATGGGGGTGAGAGTGTGTGTGTTCATGTGCGTGATTGTGTGTGTGTGTGAGTGTATGTGTGTGAGTAGGTGGCGGGGTGGTGTGTGTGGGGGGGTAGAGGCGGGGGTGGTGGTGAGTGGAGGGGGTGTGTGCAGAGGAGAAGGGAGGAGGAAGGAGGAGTGGGAAGGCGGAGGGGGAGGGATGAGGAGGGAGGAGGGGAAAGGCGGAGGGGGAAAGAGAGAGAGAGAGAGAGGGGGAGGGTGGGGTGAGAGAGGCTCGCGGGGGAGGGTGGGGTTGAGAGGGGGAGGGTGGGGTGAGAGAGGCTCATGGGGGAGGGTGGGGTTGAGAGGGGGAGGGTGGGGTGAGAGGGGCTCGCGGGGGAGTGGGAAGGCGGAGGGTGGAAGAGAGAGAGAGAGGTGGGGGAGGATGGGGTTGAGCGGGGAAGGGTGGGTTGAGAGAGGCTCACGGGGGAGGGTGGGGTTGAGAGGGGGAGGGTGGGGTGAGAGGGGCTCGCGGGGGAGTGGGAAGGCGGAGGGTGGAAGAGAGAGAGAGAGGTGGGGGAGGGTGGGGTTGAGCGGGGGAGGGTGGGGTGAGAGAGGCTCACGGGGGAGGGTGGGGTTGAGAGGGGGAGGGTGGGGTGAGAGGGGCTCGCGGGGGAGTGGGAAGGCGGAGTGTGGAAGAGAGAGAGAGAGGTGGGGGAGGGTGGGGTTGAGCGGGGGAGGGTGGGGTGAGAGAGGCTCACGGGGGAGGGTGGGGTTGAGAGGGGGAGGGTGGGGTGAGAGGGGCTCGCGGGAAGGCAGAGGGTGGAAGAGAGAGAGAGAGGTGGGGGAGGGTGGGGTTGAGCGGGGGAGGGTGGGGTTGAGAGGGGGAGGGTGGGGTGAGAGAGGCTCATGGGGGAGGGTGGGGTTGAGAGGGGGAGGGTGGGGTGAGAGGGCTCTCGGGGGAGTGGGAAGGCGGAGGGTGGAAGAGAGAGAGAGAGGTGGGGGAGGGTGGGGTTGAGCGGGGGAGGGTGGGGTTGAGAGGGGGAGGGTGGGGTGAGAGAGGCTCATGGGGGAGGGTGGGGTTGAGAGGGGGAGGGTGGGGTGAGAGGGGCTCGCGAGGGATTGGGAAGGCGGAGGGTGGAAGAGAGAGAGAGAGGTGGGGGAGGGTGGGGTTGAGCGGGGAAGGGCGGGGAAGGGTGGGTTGAGAGAGGCTCACGGGGGAGGGTGGGGATGAGGGGGGCGCAAGGGTGGGGTTGAGCGGGGTTGGAGGGGGTTGGGGTTGGGGGTTGAGTGGAGGAGGAGGTGGGGATGAGGGGGGGTGCAAGGTGGGGTTGAGCGGGGTTGGAGGGGGTTGGGGTTGGGGGTTGAGTGGAGGAGGAGGTGGGTATGAGGGGGGGCGCAAGGGTGGGGTTGAGTGGGGTTGGAGGTGGTTGGGGTTGGGGGTTGAGTGGAGGAGGAGGTGGGTATGAGGGGTGGCGCAAGGGTGGGGTTGAGTGGGGTTGGAGGGGGTTGGGGTTGGGGGTTGAGTGGAGGAGGAGGTGGGGATGAGGGGGGGCGCAAGGTGGGGTTGAGCGGGGTTGGAGGGGGTTGGGGAGAGAGAGAGAGAGTTAGGGGAAATGGTGCCATGGCGTGCGAAAGGGGGGCCATGGCTTTGGCACCCACTGCATAAAGCTCGACCGCACGTGGCTATAGGGGTGCCAAGAACAAATGAAGTTCCAACTGGAACAGGTGCAAGGAAAGACCAACGGCTCTTCGAACTCCTCATGAGCTTACTCCCATCAATATGTGAAAGAAGGAGCTTGCCCAACCCCAGTGGAAGGCAAAGTGAGAGACGGAAAGAGAAGGACTACTACAGTATGTAATATGTATATGTATGTATATGCATGTGTGTATGTAATATGTATGTGACTGTATATGTAATATGCATGTGTGTATGTAATATGTATGTGAGTATGTGTATGCATATGTGTGTGTATGTATGTATGCATCTCTCTCTCTATCTCATTCTCTTTCTGTTTCATCTCTCTCTCTCTTTCACTCTCTCTCTATCTCTCTCTTTCATCTCTCTTTCTCTCTCTCTCTCTCTCTCTCTCTCTCTCTCCCTCTCTCTCTCTCTTTATGTTTCTCTAGATCTCTCTCTTTCTTTCATCTCTCTCTCTATCTCACTCTATATCAATCGAAAACAAAACAATCACTTACATCAATGTAATTGTTTGGAGCGTTGTCATCAAGGTCCTCGTAATGTTGCCCTTCGTCGAATTCCAAAGATTTCATGACAAAAAGCTCCTACAAAACAAAAGAGAAGAGAAATTAGAAAAAGGAAAACACAAAGAAAGAGAAAGGGTGCTACAGTATGTGCAATTCTTACCAAAATTTCAGATCTAGAGAAATAGAGATGTAGAGAAAGAGAGAGAGAGAGAAAGAGAGAGAAAGAGAGAGAAAGAGAGAGATGTGTGTACATAGTAGGTTCGGAATGTAGTTCGTGCGCGCAAACCCGACAGTAGCAAAATTTGGTTCAAAATGCAAGCAGATGTCGAATTTTTGTTCTCGAGCCCGGTTAAAAGTTGCCTCGGTATAAGCGTCGGTATGAGCGTCGGTGTAAGCGTCCGTATAAGCATTTGTATAAGCGTCGGTATAAGCATTTGTATAAGCGTCGGTATAAGCATCGGTAACTTACAATAAAGTACGGATGCCTATACCGGTGGTCATACCGATGTTGTGTATACCGACGATTAAATGACCGTCGGTATTTCATCCGTGGTTTTTGAAGCATTTTCAACGGTCATATGGATGCCGAGGGGTGACCGTCGGTATGGGCAACGTCGGTATGCCCCTCATATGTTGTAGTGCGTACCACAACACAACAAGTTTGCATATGGGAAGATCAATTGTTGCCTTGTTATCTAGGGATCAAGACCTACCCATGACTTGTAAAAATAAAAGCTTTCTTAGATAGTACCTTTTAGTGTGGTCGTTTGATCCTTTGAAAGGATTTTACGGATGTTTTCACATGGGACTATAGGGGTATAAAAGGTTTAGACCCCAAGATTTATCAACATTAGGTTACACTGAAACCATATGCTCATCTGGAAAAAGAACAAAGTTATAGGATGAATCCCAACTATGCTTACCAACTAACGGAAGATTTAGATAGATTACTCTCTGTTGGATTCATTGTTCTAGTAGAACATGCCGAGCAGATTTCATCAATTGTTATAGCTCCAAGAAAGAATAAATAGGTACGTATGTGTGTAGGCTATAGGAAGCTGAATATAGCAACAATCCCTGACCCATTCCCAATACCATTCATTCCTAGATGCTTAGCACCAATAATCAAGTCACGATGGTTGAGGTTCACACACCAAAGACTGCATTTATCACTAATATGGGGGTTTATGTATGCACACTTATGTGGTTTCGTTTACGTAATGCACCAAGTACTATTCAATAGTGCATCTAGGAAATCATTTCCCCATACTTGAACAATTTCATAAGAGTTTATCTCAATGATTTTTCCTTGTCTAGTGATACGAATGCTCACTTATAGTACCTAGGTTGTTGTTTTCTTAAATGAAGGGAGTATTGCCTGTGTCTAGATCCCCATAAATCTATGTTTTCCAATTGCCTACTTCAAAATCTTGGGACATATCATTTCCAAAAAAAGGTATACACCTTGACCCTGAAAAAGTGCAAGCCATTTTGAATGCTCCACACCAAAAAATCGCAAATTAGTTATGCAAATTTTGGGCTAGATTCGCTGGGATGGCCATCATCTTTGGTGGCTCGCCCATCTAACCAAACTACTCACTTGACACACCACCATGATTTTGGTGGAAGAGAATCCAAGCCCACATACTTGGATAATTAGCATATATATCATGGAGTCATATATGATCAATCTCTTGTAAAATCAATTGCCAAACTAACAAAAGTAAGTCCTCTACTT
This sequence comes from Ceratopteris richardii, assembly GCA_020310875.1. NCBI lineage: Eukaryota > Viridiplantae > Streptophyta > Polypodiopsida > Polypodiales > Pteridaceae > Ceratopteris > Ceratopteris richardii. Next base: position 1,559,697 of record CM035427.1, read on the forward strand.
AAGGACTTACTTTTAGGTGACCATTTGAATTTTCATTCAAAGATTGGCTCCAAACTCAACTATAAAAGTACTTGAAAATACTCGCGTGGAATGCCCAATTTTGGAGAGTAATACATGTGAATTGAGAGATCACTCGATAAATCAATCACTACCCTCTCATTGTGCAATAGAACATTGCCAATGACATTGTATTTCTATGTGATCTAATACATACATTTTGATTATAGCTTTACTTCACTTCTTCCCTATGACTACCTCAAAATAGTGATATTCTGAAAGCTTTTTCTCACTGCATGGTTGATCATTTGCCTTTATTTAAAGAACCTTAGATTAAATATAATATCTAGTTCATAACTACAAAATTTCAATTTCATTTGTCCTATCAATCATGAGATATCTTCATATCTTTACTCTCCAATCTATACTTTGATGGATCCCAAAAATATCGGGCAAGGCTTGTAACTTGCTAAACATCATATGTATTTTGTACTTCATCTCTTTTATTGAAATAGCTCGTGATTGGTAGGTATCTGAGCATATTAGAAACCAACAAAAGGAATTTGACTAATTTTTAATAGGTTGAGAGCATTGTTCATTATACTGAACAACAAGTCTATGATCTTGGATCAACTTCTTACTCATCTGTTTTGATCCATTGATTAGTGGATCATGTTCCAAAGCATAAAAGCAATTATTTGTGATCATTAGGAAGCTAAAGGGCTCCACTACACTTTCCTCCACTTGTTCTTAGCTAGTGTGAAATAGGCTTTTATAGCACCACTTCATCTGTGAAGATTATCCACCATCGCCTCCAACAATGGTATTAGAGCAACAACAAGCAAGATGGGAGATGTATTTCAATCTTTCATTGAGAAATTGGATAGAAGAAACTACCGAGGATGGTCATTAAGGATGCAAGCCTACCTCCAAGGAAGATGTTTATATGGATACATCTTGAGAGATGAAGAAACGCCAACATTTAGGAGCAAACATCAACCCACAAAAGAAGAACAAGAAAGGCTGACCACATGGTCTACAAAGGATGCTCTTGCGAGGTCTTATCTACTTAAGTCAATATCTGATTTCTTATTACCTCATATAAGGAATTTCAAGACCTCCGAAGACACTTGGGAAGAACTTTCCTCATACTTCCCATCAAATAGAAGAGCTAGGAAGAACAAGCTATGGATGGTGTTAACAATCCTAAAAAAGCAACCAAAGCGGTGTAGTTGATTATGTGACCAAGATGAAGGATGTGGTTGACCACCTTGCAAGCATTGGAGAGGAGATAGAGGAAGAACATATAGTAATGTAGATCATAAATGGAATCAAAGCTAATGATTAGTGGGAGTCCATCACAACAATGGACCTTTATATGGATATGCAAATGCCTGACCTCAACACCCTGATGGGGCAACTCTTCACCCATGAGACAAAGATCAACAAGAATGGTGACAACTCTAGAGATAACTAGTCTTCTACCCTTTATAGAGATAGAAATAAAAGTAAGGATAAGGGTAAAAGATAAAAGAATGAAAAAGAGGCTAGTACCTCTCAAGTGAACTTCATAGGTAGAGAAAGAGGTACTAGAGGCCGAAGGGGCAAAGGAGGAAAGCAAGGCAGGGAGAGATCCTACAACACTCCACCTTGCAAAGTTTGTGGCCTAACCAACCACACCACAAAAGAATGATTCAAGAACACAAGGAATCAAAGGGGAAGAGGCTTCGATAGAGGAAGCTATGGACAATCTAGAGGCAGGTTGAACAATGGGGACATAATTACCATCACTACAATCAAGGCTACAAAAACAACTACAAAGGAGTATGGAAAGCTAGAAAAGATTATAACAACTACACATAAGACCAAGAGGATTATCTACTCATCATGAACATGACATCCAAGCAAGGTAAAGATGATGACCATACTTTCTATATTGATTCTCGTTGTTCCAATCATGTGGTTGGAAATGTAGCCTTGCTATCAGATCTTGAAGAACCTAAAGGGAAGCATGAAGTGCATATAGGTGATGAAACTAGACACTCTGTTAGGAAAATTGGACATTTCAAGGCTTTTGATGGTAACATGAACCTCTTATGTGGAAGAACCTCAAAAAGCCTTCAAGAGGATTGAAAAAGGTGAGAAATTTGCTATACTCTTTACATTTGGGGTTGAAGATATGAGAAACATTGCACTATTCAATTACAAAGATCAAACCCTATCTGAACTAGAGATATGACATCAAAGGCTAGGTCATATAGGAGAAAGAACACTAAAGCAGATATGCAAGGGTGAGAGTGTGCTTAGCATTGCAAATGTGTCCAAGAAATACATGATATACAAATGTGGAACATGCCAATTTGGCAAAGCTCACAAGCACCATTCAAGAGAAAGGGGTACATGTATGTAGACTACTTGGAGCTTATGCACACTAATGTGTGGGGTCCTAGCAAAGAGCCATCAATCTCAGGCTCAAGGTACTATGTTTCATTTATAGATGATTACAGTAGATGGAAAAATCTATACTTCATGAGGCATAAAGATGAAGTATTTACATGTTTCAAAAAGTATTTGGCATTGGTTGAGAACCAAATAGGTAGAAGCTTGAAGAGGATCAAATCTGATGGAGGTGGTGAGTATTTTTCACATGAATTTGATTCATTTTTACAAGATAGAGTTATGAAGATAGAGGTCACAACAAGATATACTCCTGAACTAAATGGAGTGGTAGAGAGGAGGAATAGATTGGTAATAGAGGCTACAAGATCAATGTTGAATGAGAAGAAACTACCCAATTACCTATGACCACATGCTATTTCCACAGACACGTACTTGGATAACAGGCTCCCATCCAAATCCTTGACACCCTAGAAGACATGGAATGGCAGAAGACCCTAATTGGACCATTGTAGAATTTTTAGGTGCATTTCTTATGCACATATTCCTTCAGAGATCAAAGGGAAGCTTGATCCAAAAGGTGAAAAGTGTGTATTCATTGGCTATGGCCAAAACCAAAAGGGATATAGGTTATACAATCCCACTAAAAAAGGGTTTACAGCTAGTATGGATGTAGTTTTTGATGAAACTAATTCATGGTTTAAAGATGACTATAGAAAGATCAAGTTACCATATGACTTGAAAGAAGATCAACAATTACCAAAAGATGTCAACTTAGAGGATGAAGAGAAAATTGACTTCAATGCTTGGAAGTCAAAAGGCAAGAACAAGGTCAAGCAATTGGAAGACATTCAAGAGTCCTCCAATCAAGCACTCAAGAGATCTTAAAGGGAGAGTAAAAAGCCCATAAGGTATGGCTATGACACATCATTAGGCACCAAGTTTTCTCTGTACATCAGTAAAGACTCTATGACAGTAGAACCTTCTTCATTTGAGGAAGCCAATGAGAAGAAAAAATGGAGAGAAGACATGCAGGAAGAAGTTGAAGCACTTTAGGAAAAGAATACTTGGGATTTGGTTTCCAGAAGCCAAGTATGAAGGTAATTGGATCTAGGCAGATATATAAAATCAAGAAGGACTCAAATGGTTCTATAAATAGGTACAAAGCAAGGCTAGTGGCTAAAGGGTTTGCTCAAACCCATGGAGTGGATTATGAAGAAAATTTTTTATTAGTGGCTAAGATGACAACAATTAGGGTTTTGGTAAGTGTTGCTACTTCTAAGAATTGGAACCTATATCAGTTATATGTTAAGAATGCATTCCTAAATGGATGGATCTCAGAAGAAGTGTAATGGCTCAAACACCAGGCTATAAAGATAAGGACAGACCACATTATGTATGAAAGCTAAGGAAGACACGTTATGGCCTAAAGCAAGCTCCTAGAGCTTGGAAAAATAGGCTGATTACTTATTTGTAGGATCAAGGATTTGTTGCTAGAAAAGCAGATTCTTCTTTATTCATAAAGAAGACCAACTCAAAACGTATCTACTTATGTGTCTATGTGGATGACATTATCATTACAGGGAATGATGTCCTGAGTGCATGAATGTGTATGAGTATATGCATGCATGTGAAAGTATGTGAATACATGTGTATGTAAGAGAGTACATGCATGTTTGAGAAAACATGTATCTATGCATGTATATGAGAGTGTGCATACATGTAAGAGAGATGAATGTATGTATGCAAGCGAATTTTATACATGAAAGATATATTGAAAAATAATAAATAAGTGTGTGTTTGTTACTTCTTATGAATGAGCATATGTTGTTTTTCTAATGTTTTCCCTCAGAACATTGAAAAGGATCAGATCTTGACAAGCACTAGAAATGTAAAAGTTAAGAGTGATGCAATAATTGAAAATTGAAGCTGCAATCTCTCGAGTCTTTGTATCCACTTTTCTTTAGACTCGGACATGATCTAATTCAATTATCTTAGAACTTGAAGATTGTCTTAAAACTCTTACTTACATTTACATAATTTGTATAAGGTTATTTTGTTGTAACATTTTTCATTTGATCCTTACAATCATGAATGTTATTGCCTCATCTTAAAAGAAAAAATGTTTTACTTAGTCCACATCCGAGGCTCCGTAATGGCATACCTCTAGATCAATCTTCAATTTGTACCCTCGTTTCTATGTATTTATTATCCATGCCTATGAATAGTCGTGTTATTGAAGTGAATAATCAAGTTAATGAAGTAATAGTAGTTGAAGAAATGCCAATAGAAGAAAAAATAATCGACTCTTTCATTTTTGAAACTTTATTTCCTATGGAACAAAGTTAAGTTTGTTTATTGTCTGCATATTCTTTGAATGGTTTACCATATGCATTCCATAGCATAGACCACTAGAATAGAGAAAATCATTTCTCATAACATTGTTATCACGTCTTAAGTCCTAAAGTACATTGATAAACACTCTGCATGTAGTCACACAGTAAGACCTATGGAAAAATCAAAATTTCTCCACCTAGTGGTCTGCATGGAATGTCCCAACATCTTGTTGAACCCAATGTGAAATGTGAAAATTGTGCTTAGGATTGTTAGATGTGAAGTAGTGTTGATTAAAAATTTAATCTTTGCATTCTTCTTGTTTGCAGGTGTATGGAGAAACGAGGGTTCCTGACCGCACCTACAAGTCGAGACCTTGCTATCGCATAACTCTTTCCCTAGGGAACTAAGTGCCTGCATGGGAAGAGGAGCATTTAGAAGGGTATCCTCGACACCTCTCCCCCCCCCCCCCCCCCCCCCCCACAATCGACATATAAGAAGTTCTTTGTTGCATGATTCACTTCTAGTTTTCTGTAGGTAGGATATATTTATGAAAGTTTTGTAAAATGACATATCATAATGCACATTAAAGTCGCTCCATCAACAAATCTAAGATAATGGTTTTTCAAGCTCTTTCAATTTGGCATAAACACATAAAAAGATATATCACTTGCATTTTGCATTGTTTTGAATAACCAACAAAAAAATAACTATTTTCATCTCACTTGCACTAGAAAAGATAGTTATTGTATGAATATTATGTTACACACCTATTTTATTTTTACAAACACATAAAGAGAATACTTTGCAACTTGCATGAGAAATCAATTTATTTGTAGTAGAAAAATTTATTCATTGTAAGTACTTTAGGTCATAAAGAAAGGTTTCTTGCTGTTATTGTAGACATTATCTCACTTACATTAAGACATCATTTCACTTGCATTAATAAAATTTGTTTTTAGTTTTTCTATTTGGTTATGTGTTGATTTTAGTTTTTTTATCCAAAACCTCTAAAAACAAATTAGACAACCTTCAAAAACAAGATTATTTGTTTAAATTAACGTAAATCTAGAAAGTTAAAATCTAGAATTATAAACTCTAAAAACGAAAAAAAAACAAATTCTCTAAGAGGGAGAATTAACAAAAAACAAAGGACATAGAAAAATTAAGGAAAGTAATAGTGAAGAAAAAGAAGTTTGGATAAGTTTAATTAAGGTTTAATCTCTTGGATACCTCATATTGTGATAGTGTTAGGCATTTCAAAAGGCTTTTAGGACATCTGATATAGATTTAAGACTTCAATCTAGATGACATCAAGAGCATAAAAAGAAAGAAGTATTTAGAAATATGATTATTGACATCAACCGATACAATCTATTTTCAAAACTTTTTCCACTATCATTGAAAACTTCCATGATAAAACTATAAAGAGAATCCAAATTGATAATGGTGGTGAGTGTACATCATGCATGTTTCAATCTTTCTTAATATCCAAAGGGATCAATCATCATGTTCGTCTCCCTTATACGCCACAACAAAATGGTATAGTTGAATGTTAGAACCAATGTCTACTTAATGTGTATCATAGTTTACTTCGGACCAGAACCCTTCCTTATTTTATTTTCGGTAAGAAGCCCCCATGATTTCGTGATATCTAATAAACCAAACCTATTACAAAGCTATCCAAGGCATTGCATATGCTGCTTGGAGTAGGGGAATACCTAACTATAAACACTTAGAGATTTTTGGTTTTCTTGCATAAGCATATATTTTTTGGAACAAGTCCATGGCAAGTGTAAGTGGTGGCTTGAGTCATCAAAAGGCAAAGAAGTTTGAAGGAAATGTCTAGCCTTTGTAGAGTTCACTTGTGAACTCACTCTTGTACTTTTGGCGTACTTACTTGATGTAAAAGTAAAAGTATCTAAAGTGGTTGACTCCACTTGATGAAAAAAAGGAAACAGAAGCCACAAATTCATGATTGAAGTGGTCGGAGAATCAACCAATCACTAAAAGATAGGAGATTTGTTTTAGGTGAGCAAGATTCAAATTCAAATCTTGGCTCCAGAGATCACTACATATACATGGCTCTTTAATCGCGGTTTAACACCTTTACGAGCAGGGCTTCTTGCCAATTTTGAGAGTGGTCTCAAGGCACACATATGCATCAGTATGTCCACTATAGCTTACAATCTATATACATTTATTTATATGATCATTAGTGTCCATATCTTCATGCTTTTATGAGTGTACTGTTCACTGCCATATCTCTCAGTTTCTTTTAGTGCCTTTGTAGAGATGCTTTCTGTGAGCATGATTCATCATTTTTAGTGATTCAACTTGGTAAAGTTATTTCCTTAAGCTTACTACATACTCACAAAGTTTCATTTCATTTGAAGTTCAAAATTTTGAGATATGATCATTCAAACTATGTCTCTTCATACTCTACTTCTTTGTTAGTACTCCATTAGAACAATGATTTTCCTAGAGCTCATTCTCCATGTGTAGTTCATCATTTTCCAAGATTTAAAGCTTGCTGGAATCTTCATACTGTGTAGAATATGCTTACAAAACTTCATAGGCACTGCATCTTTCGAGATATTAACATTTCTTTGCTTACGGGTCTAAGGACTGCTACAACCCATGAAAATCAGGGTGATGCTATAACTTGCTAAACACTTTTCTCTTTATGTTAGCTTACCAAGTTAAGAAGAGTTACCCAAAAGGAATTAAGCCAATTACTACTATGGCTAGAGAATTGTTCAAAACAGTGAACATGTGTATGAACTAAAATAGCAAGGTTTTTACCTTGGGTTCAACTTCTACCTATCTATTTTAATTTATCTTTTTGAGAGTGATCTTTTCAAGATACATAGGGTTTCTAATACATCCTTTGGCAAGCTACATATGGCCACTACATATCCCTAGAGTTTATTTGGCAAGTGTAGTGCAAAGTTTCTATAGCACCACTTCATCTTCTCCAAGTTGAAATCCATCTTCTCATAGTGGTATCAGACCAAGGTTGGAAAACCTAGTAGATGGATTTCCTTCATCAATTGAAAAATTGGATAGAGGTAACTACTCAGCCTGGTCATTAAGGATGAAAGCTTATCTTCAAGGCAATAATTTATATTGTTATATACCTGGAGATAAAGTTAGGCCAATTTTCATGAACAAAGGTCAACCAACACAAGAAGAGCAAGAAAGATTGAGCACATTGTGCTCCGAGCATGCACTTGCAAGATATTATCTCCTCAACTCTATCTCAGATTTTTTGTTGTGTCTTATTAGAAGTTGTAAAAAATCTCAGAAAGTGTGGAATGAACTTGAAGCATTCTTCTCTTCAAGTACAAAGGCCAGGAAGCATCAAATATGGTTGGACTTCACAATCTCAAGAAAGCTCCAAAAAAAAATGTGATTGATTTTGTCACAAAACTCAAGGAGATAGCACATCAGTTGGGAAGCTTTGGAGAAGTAATGGATGAAGAACAAATTGTAAGGCAAGTTGTCAATGGTTTGAAGGCGGATGACAAGTGGGAAGCATTGACAATAGCTATGGATCTATACATGGATATGCATGTACCAAATTTCCATACAATCATAGGACAACTACTTACTCAAGAGGCCAAGCTTATCAAGAATGGAGAAATCTCCAAAGGTAATCAATCTTCGGCTTTGTATACTAATAAAAGCAAGTCCAAAGAAAAAAAAGGAAGAGGAAAGAAAGTGGATGATGAGGCAGGTGCACATCAAGCTAATTATGCAGGTAGAGAAAGACATGGTAGAGGTTGAGGCAGAGGAGGAAGACAAGGCAGGGGGGAGATCTCAAGATTCTAATTCATGCTCTATTTGTGGATTAACTAGTCATACAATTGAAAATTGCTTAAGGAATTCCAGGAATCAAAGAGGCAGAGGATACAATAGATGAAGTTATGGCTACTCTAGAGGAAGGTTCAACAATTATCATGGAAACCACAACAATTACAATCACTCAAACTATCAAGGAGGCAATAGAGGAAGAAGAGACTTCAATAACTACATAGAAGACTCAAATAAAGGAGAATCATTGCTAATCATGAATATGGCCATGCCACAAGGTAAATCTGATGAGCATGTTTTCTACATGGATTTAGGTTGCTCCAATCATGTGGTAAGAAATGCAACCCTCCTATCAGATTTAGAAGATCCAAAGAACAAGCATGAAGTGGAGACATGTGATGATACAAGGCACTTGGTGGAAAAGATAGGAAATGTGAAAGCACCTTATGGAAATATCAACCTACTTAGCAAGGTACTCTATGTCCCTACCATCACAAAGAATTTGATAAGTGTAGGAAAGATTGTGGAAAAGGACCTATAGGTTAGGTTCACAAAAGCAGGAGCATTTTTTGAAGATCCAAGTCAAGGATTTAGGAGAATTAAAAAGGGTGAAAAGATAGGTAGACTGCTCACATGTGAATTACAAGACACTAGGAACATTTCTCTCTTTAGGTATGCTACTCAGACACTCACAAAATTGGAAATATGGCACAAAAGGTTTGCACATATTGGTGAAAGATCATTAAAGCAATATTGCAGGGAACAAAGTGTACTTGGACTCCCTAACGTGTCAGAACAACACATGATTTATAAGTGTAGTGCATGTCAATTTCGAAAGTCCCACATGGTACCATTCATGAAGAAAGGATATATGCATGGAGATCTTTTGGATTTGGTTCATACAGATGTATGGGGTTCTAGCAAGGATGCTTCAACATTTGGATCAAGGTATTATGTCTCCATGATTGATGATTGCAGTAGATGAACTATATTATATTTTATGAAACACAAAGATGAAGTCTTTTCATGCTTCAAATGATATTTGGCTCTTGTGGAGAATCAAATAGGTAAAACATTAAAAAGGCTAAGGTCATATGGAGGGCGAGAGTACTTCTCCCATGAATTTGACTCCTTTCTTCAAGAAAGAGGAATCAAAAGAGAGATCACTACAAGGTACACTCCTGAGCAAAGAGGAGTGGCAGAAAGCAGGAATAGGACAATTGTTGAAGCTGCAAGGTCTATGCTAAATTAGAAGAACTTACCTAATTACTTATGGGTTGAGGTTGTATCCACAACCACTTATTTGATTAATAGGTTACCTTCAAAATCCCTTGATGGCATGACATCATATGAGGCTTGGAATGGAAGAAGACCAAGCTTGGAGCATTGTTAGATTTTTGGATGTATTGCTTATGCTCATGTTCCTTCACAGGTTAGAGGCAAGATGGATCCCAAAGCAGAAAGATTTGTGTTCATTAGATATGAAAACAATAAAAAGGGCTACATATTATACAACCCGACAACCAAAGGATTTTTGGTGAGTAGAGATGTAGTATTTGATGAGAATAGTTCTTGATATGCAGCTTCATGTAGAAAGGTCATCTTACCTTATGATCTTGAAGAAGATTTTCCAAAGGTTGTTAAGGATAATTCTTCTAAAGTTGAAGGGTAGGATACCTCAGAAGATGATGAAGCAAATCAGTATGGAAAACTCAAAATGTGGAATTCTACAGCTAAAGAAGAAGTACAAGAACTTGGACAAGAGGGAGAATCATCACATCATGGCGTAAGAAGGTCCATGAGGGAGAAAAGAAAACCAAAAAGGTATGGGTTTGATACTTCTGTAGTCACGAAACATTCAATCTATCTAGCAGGGCACATAAATCAAGAGGAACCTTCAACATTTGAGGAAGCAAAGAAGAAATAAAAATGGAGGCATGCAATGGAAGAAGAAATTGAAGATCTTGAGGAGAATAACACTTGGGAGTTGGTTCCCAAGTCTCCATCAATGAAAATGATACGCTCAAGATGGATCTACAAATTGAAGAAGAACTCAGATGGCTCCATTAACAGGTATAAGGCAAGGTTTGTAGCAAAAGACTTTGCACAAACTCAGGGAACTGATAATGAGGGAGACCTTCTCTCTTGTGGCAAAGATGCGTACAATTAGGATTTTTCTTAGTATTGCATCTTCCAAGAATTGGAAGATACTTCAATTGGATATAAAAAATGCATTTCTTAATGGATTGATAACAGAAGAGGAATATATGGCACAACCACCTAGTTTTGAGAGTCACATATATCTTGATTATGTATGTAAATGTACTAAAGATTTATATGGACTGAAACAAGCCCCAAGGGCTTCAAATCATAGGCTTGTCTCATTCTTGCAGGACAAAGGATTTCAAGCTAGCAAAGGAGATCCATCCCTATTCATAAAAAGAATTATTTCTAAACTCATCTATTTGTGTGCGTATGTAGATGATATTATACTTACAGAAAATGATATAGATGGCATGAAGAATCAGAGAACAGATGAGAGAAGAATTCAAGATAAGTGATTTGTGTTCACTTATGTACTTCCTAGGATTGGAAGTTATCTGCAAAGATCATGGTTTGTTTCTCACTCAACGAAAGTGCATTAAGGACATGTTGGCAAAATTCAAGATGCAAGATTGTAGGATTGCAGGTACTCCAATGGAGGTTAATCATAGATTGAGCTCACATGAAGCTGAACTCATAGAATATGTGATAGCTTATCAAAGCCTCATGGGTAGTTGCAATTATGCCACATTGACAAGGGTAGATGTATGTTATAGTGTGAGTGTGCTAAGACAATTTATGCACACACCTAGGAGACCTCGCGTGGAGGCTCCCAAGAGGATACTTAGATATTTGGAAGGGACCATGAGTGAGGGGTTATATTACCCTTATGTATCTGATTTAAGTTTGAAATTGTTCTCTAACGCAGATTGGGTTGGCTCCAAGGAGGACAGGAGGCGCACCTTAGGATATCTTACCCTTACTGGTTGAAAAATTATCTCATGGCCATCCAAGAAGGAACCCACAGTTGTACTCTCTTCCACTAAAGCTGAATACAAAGGTCTTGCCTTAATTACTCGAGAAGCAATGTGGATGAAGACACTATTCACATATCTTGGTTTGCAGATTGGAACTCTAAGTATGTTTGGTGAAAATATGAGCTCCATTCACTTGGAAGCCAATCCAATTTTCCATGCAAGGACTAAACATATTGAAGTACATTATCACTATGTGATAGAGAAGATTGTGAGCAAGGAAATCCAGCTATCCTATGTGTCAACCCATCAACAATGTGCACATATCATAACCAAGGCTCTAGATGGAACCAAACTCAAAAAATTTAAAGGTATTATTGGTTTGCAGGTGATCATGGAAGATTGAAGACCTCAAGCTCACTTGACTTGAGGGGGAGCTATTGCAACACGTTTATGGCAATATATAAGTGGTGGCCTAAGTCATCAAAAGGCAAAGAAGTTTGAAGGAAATGTATAGCCTTTGTAGAGTTCACTTGTGAGTACTTGTAGAGTTCACTTACAAGAGCTCACTCTTGTACTTTTTGAGTGCTTACTTGATGTAAAAGTAAAAGTATCTAAAGTGGTTGATTCCACTTGATGAAAAAAGGAAAGAGAATCCATGAATTCATGATTGAAGTGGTTGGAGAATCTGTTATATTCAAGAGATGTACATGCTTGGAGGAAGAAGAAGTTCCTTGCTCAAGGGATAGCCAAGTAGTCATAGGGCATGTAGGTGCAACGGTCTCATCAAAATCAATGCCTCTTTCCTGCGCATAACCCCTTGCAACAAGCCTAGCCTTATACCTATCAACTGTGCCATCACGTTTACGCTTCAGCTTGTATACCCACTTAGTGCCAATGGCCTTCTTGCCACGAGGCAAGTCACATAAAGACCACGTACCATTCTTCATTATAGCATCATATTCTGATTGCATAGCAAGCATCCAATTTTCTAAATTCTCTGCTTCATCAAAAGAAACATGCTCATTCTCATCACAGATACTAAATGCAGCCATAGCATAGCAATCCGATGCAAAAGAGGCACTATAAGAGCCCAAACGAGTACGATATGACAGAGGTGCATCTAATTTGCTATCACGCCAAGTCTGCACCAGCCATTTTGGCATAGTTCTTGCGTGCTCAATATCAACTCTCTCATCAATAAGTGCATCATGTATATCTACATCAAAAATTGAGTTATCTGCATCATCACATGAAACCTTCAAAGGCTGAGAAGTTGCCTCATTAGGACCAGCACTAGACTATCCACCTGTAAAAAGAGGCATCAAAGTATGATACATGTCTTTGGAGCTAACAGATGTCTCCTTGGTACATGAAAGCAATGGCTGAATAGCATCTTCCACAAAAACAACATCACACCTAACCAGAATGCGTTTAGTCTGTGGATGATACAGACGATAGCCTTTACTTTCAGAACTGTACCCAACAAAAATACATTTTACTGCCTTATCATCGAATTTTCTGCGATATTGTTCAGGCACTAATGCATATGCCAAACAACCAAAAACATGTAGATGAGCAATAGATGGCTTGCGGTCATGCCAAGCCTCATATGGAGTGATAGAATACAGTGCTTCAGTGGGACACCTATTCAATACATATGTTGCACACATGATAGCCTCAAGCCAGAAACTATATGGTAAAGCCTGACTCTTGACCATACACCTCGCCATCTCCATGAGTGACCTATTCTTTCTTTCAGCAACTCCATTCTGTTGAGGTATATATGGCACTATACATTGGTGTTTTATCCCACGTTCAGCCAGAAGTGCATTAAAATTAGAAGACATATATTCCCCCCCTCGATTAGACTGGAGAGTGCCCATTTTACATGCTGACATATTTTCAGCCAAAACCAAAAACTATTTGAAGCACATGAACACTTCGGACTTTGCCTTCAATGGATATACCCATGCATGCCTAGAAAAATCATCAATGAAAGTCAAGAAGTAAATGTAATTTCCAAAAGAGGGTGTCTACATGGGACCAAAGACATAACTATGTACAAGCTACAATTTCTGTGTAGCCCGAACTAAACCATCTTTTGGAAAGGAGGAACACTGCATTTTGCCCAAAATACAGCCTTCAGATACATGTTTTCCGGGTGCCTCAAGCTTGGGCAAAGAAGACACCATATCACATTTTTGTAGGCGTAGCAAACTAGCAAAATTCAGATGACCAAAGCGTGCATGCCAAAGCTTTGCATCTGAGATAGCCTGAGAATCAAGAACTGCACATGCGGAATCATTAAAAAATCTTTCATAGTCTATGAGCTTATAAAACCCATGACATAAAATTCTAGAAGCAATAATCACATCGCCATTTGATAGATCATGAACTGTACACCTCTCATTAACAAATTTCACAACCAAGCCAATCTTGGCTAATGCAGAAACTGATAACACATTTTTCTTGATCCCTCGCACAAACAAAGCATCTGACAAAGTGAAAGAACTACCATCAACAATAGTAAAAATGATCTTACCAACTCCCATAACAGGATAAGAGGAGTTTTTGGTGCATGTAATAGTATTCCCTATAGGGGCAGGCTCAAGCGAAGAGAAGAAGTTGCGCTGCGAGGTAATATGTTTGGTCGCCCTACTATCAAAGTACCAAACATCTGAGTCTATTGCAGACATGCACTGATCATGAGAAGAGGGGTCAAAACTGCAGACAGTAGTAAACACCCATTCTTCTTCTTGCACAAGATTTGCAGACTCTATTTTTGGTGTAGAGGCCTCTGCAACGACCATTCCAGCCTCTTTCTTATTTGCCTCTTTAGCAGCCAGTTTTGGACAGTTCTTTATGATATGATCATTCCCTTTAGAGTACTTACAAAACATTCTCTGCTTTTCGGATATTTTCTCATCTTTGTCTTGGTTCTTAGAATGTTTAGCACTTTCAGATTTCTGCTTGCTAGTAGAAGGGCTCCATTTTCCTTTGCCCTTCTGGCTAGCCAGGAAAGCTTGATCTACAACACGCATAATGGACCTACTCTACCTGGACTGATCTTCTTGCAATAGAATAGAGACTTGTTGGTGCATTTCAAGCCTTCACCTTTGGCTTGGAACCCTTGAAGGATATCATTATGAGAAGCAGGAACCATAGGAACTTAGTCTTATGTGTTATTACTTTCACTCATTGTAAAAGTCTATATGACTTGGCATTTACTTGTATCACATACCTACTTGATTAGTCGTGGAATTTGGATGGTGTGATTGGAGAGAATATCTCCCTACATTTAGTGGAGTGATCATAGGAGATTTGAATTTGAATTCAAATTCAAATCTCAACTCAACCTCTATAAAAGAAGTACTTGAAAAGTCGTGTTTTTAGCTAGTCCAATTAAGCTCACTCCCCGAGGCGTTCATCATTGTAACTCTGTGTGTGTTAGTGCTACTTCATAGCCTACACCACAAAACCTCAACTAGCTATGCTTGTCAAGCTAATGAGTATGTACAATTACATCAATCAATAGAAGTATACACATTCATTATCTATGTTGTCTCTGAGTCTTGTACTCCATGTCTGTCAACTTCAAAGGAGCATATCTCAGGATCTACTGAACCAAATCAAGTGATTCAAAGCACATTGGAACCAGCTCCAAGCATACTACACACCTACAAAATCTCAAGGCCAAAGGATCAGCCATCTCGGAGAAATCTTGCTCGAAGTATACACTGGTCTGTGTCAGCAGGATTCCTAAAAAGTCGGGGGTACATATATTTTTGCTAAACATATTTCTCTGAGTATAGTCCATCATTTTATCTCATTCCACTTGCAAATGGTAGCTTTTTAAGCTAATTTAATATGTCCAGAAGGAATTAGACCAATTGTGAGTGTGCTGGTCATACTGAGTGAAAGACTGAGCAGGTATCAAGACCAAAATAGAAAGTTTTCAAGTCTAGTGAAGTACAAACTTATCTGTTTTGATCTAATCATTACTCAAACCTTTTCCAAAGTACATATAGCATATTGTGGTATCATTTGGAAGCTCAAGGAGTCTACTAAGCATTTCTAGAATCAAAGGAGGGCTGGTGTGAAGCAGGGTTAGCAACATCTACTCAATCTCTTGAGTGCATCCTACCATCATTCCCAACAGTGGTATCAGAGCAAATAAGGTAAACATGGGAGATGGTTTTCCTTCGTTCATTGACAAATTGGACAGGAACAATTACCAAGCTTGGTCTGTGAGGATGAAGACCTATCTACAAGGAAGGAGCTTGTTTGGATTCATATCAGGAGATGAGGAATTGCCCTCATTCAAAGCTAGGGGACTACCCACCAAGGATGAACAAGAGAGACTCAACCAATGGTGTGCAAAGGATGCTTTGGCAAGGTCTTACGTTCTTAACTCTATATCTGATTTCCTTTTACCTCATATAAGGAACTGTAAGACTTCCCAAGAGACTTGGGAAACCTTGTCAACATACTTTTCTTCCAACACAAGGGCTAGGAAGAATCAACTGTGGATTGAATTCACAACCCTTAGGAAGCAGCCCAAGCAATCAGTCTCAAAATATGTGACCAAGATTAAAGATGTGGCAGACCAATTAGCAAGCATTGGAGAGGAGATTGAAGAGGAGCAAATAGTCAGGCAAGTGACAAATGGACTCAAGGCAGATGATAAGTGGGAAAGTTTCACCACTGCAATGGACCTCTATATGGACATGCATACCCCAGATCTCACAACACTCATGGGCCAACTATTCACACATGAAGCAAAGTTTACAAAGGCAGGAGATCAATCAAAAGGTAACAACCCCTCTGCTCTCTATATTGATAAGAAAGTTAAGGATAAAGGTAAAGGGAAGAAACAGGATGAAGAAGGTTCTACCTCCCAAGCTAATTATGCAGGGAGAGGTAGATCATCTAGAGGAAGAGGCAGAGGAGGTAAGTCAGGTAGGGGGAGACCCTACAACTCATCACCATGCAACATTTGTGGATTGTCCAATCATACCACAGATGAATCCTACAAGAACTACAAGAATCAGAGAGGAAGAGGCTACTCAAGAGGTGGATACTCTCAAGGAAGAGGCAGGTTCAACCAACACCAAGGCTACAATGGATACAACAATCAATACAACAACAACTACAACCACAACCACAATGGTAATCACCAAGGTGGATTCAGAAACAGAAGAGATTACAACAACTACACAGAGGAGCAAGATGACTCCCTATTGATCATGAATATGACCTCCAAGGCAGATACAAATGATGATCATTTATTTTATATTGACTCAGGATGTTCTAACCATGTAGCTAGCAATGTGGCACTACTTTCTGATTTGGAAGAACCCAAGGGCAAACATCAGGTACAGACAGGTGATGATACTAAACATTCTGTTTTAAAAATTGGAAATGTGAAGACATGTGATGGTAACCAGAACCTATTGAGCAGGGTACTCTATGTACCAACCATCACCAAGAATCTAATGAGTGTTGGTCAGATTGTGGAGAAAGGTTTGCAGGTCAGATTCACACAACATGGAGCATATGTGGAGGACCCAAGACATGGTTTCAGAAGGATAGCCAAAGGGGAGAAATCAGGTAGATTGTTTACTTTTGAGCTAGAAGACACCAAGAACATTGCTTTGTATAATTACAAGGATCAAACACTTTCAGAGTTAGAAATATGGCACAAGAGGTTAGGTCACATAGGTGAAAGAACCCTAAAGCAAATGTGCAGGGATCAATGTGTGCTTGGGATACCTAATGTGTCCAAGCAACACATGATTTACAAGTGTGGAGCATGTCAGTTTGGTAAGTCTCACAGGTTACCCTATTCAAGGAAAGGTTTCATGCATGAAGACTACCTAGACTTGGTACACACAGATGTTTGGGGACCTAGCAAGGACCCTTCCATTTCAGGTTCAAGGTATTATGTGTCCTTCATTGATGACTATAGCAGATGGACCATCTTATACTTTATGAAACATAAAGATGAAGTGTTTAATTGTTTCAAGAGGTATCTTGCACTTGTTGAAAACCAAACAGGAAGAAGCTTGAAGAGGCTAAGGTCAGATGGTGGAGGAGAATACTTCTCCAATGAGTTTGAAGATTTCTTGCAGGAAAGAGGCATCAAAAGGGAGATTACTACAAGGTACTCACCTGAACAAAATGGGGTAGCTCAAAGAAGGAATAGACTCATTGTAGAAACAGCTAGGTCTATGCTTAATGAAAAGAAATTGCCAAATTATCTTTGGGCAGAGAGTGTATCCACTGCCACCTATCTCATAAACAGGTTGCCATCCAAATCACTTGATGGCATGACACCATATGAAGCTTGGCATGGTAAGAGACCTTCTCTGGATCATTGCAAAATCTTTGGTTGTGTAGCATATGTGCATATTCCCTCACAGGTAAGGGGAAAGCTAGATCCTAAAGCTGAAAAGTGTATCTTCATTGGTTATGATTTGAACCAAAAGGGATATAGATTCTACAACCCAACAAACAAAGGCTTCAAGGTAAGCAGAGATGTCATCTTTGATGAGAATGACTCATGGTATGAGAATGAGTGCAGGAAGGTTAGTCTACCCTACGATATGGAAGAAGATTTCCCAAAGCTTACCAAGGAGGAACCAATCTAGAAAGATGAATCAAGCTCAGATGATGATGATACAATAAATCTTGAGGAGTTCAAGGCATGGAAGTCCAAAGGAAAGATGAAGACGAAGAAGCTTGAGGATATACCAGAATCCTCAACTCCAGCAATTAGAAGATCTCAGAGAGAAAGCAAGAGACCAATCAGATTTGGGTATGACACATCACTCGTAACTAAACATTCTGTATATCTTGCAAAGGACTTGTTGAGTGAAGAACCAGGTACCTATGAAGAAGCAATCACCAAACCAGAATGGAAAGAAGCTATGGATGAAGAAATGGAAGCTCTCAAGGAGAGTGATACTTGGGACTTGGTACCCAAGAAGGACTCTATGAAGGTGATAGGATCCAGATGGATCTACAAGCTAAAGAGAAATTCAGATGGAACAATAAACAGGTACAAAGCTAGGTTGGTAGCCAAGGGTTTTGCACAAACCCAAGGCATTGATTATGAGGAGACATTTTCTCCTGTGGCTAAGATGCCAACTATCAGAATATTGGTG
This sequence comes from Ceratopteris richardii, assembly GCA_020310875.1. NCBI lineage: Eukaryota > Viridiplantae > Streptophyta > Polypodiopsida > Polypodiales > Pteridaceae > Ceratopteris > Ceratopteris richardii. The sequence continues at coordinate 1,578,427 of CM035427.1, forward strand.
AGTGTAGCTGTATCCAAGAATTGGAACATGTACCAATTAGATGTCAAGAATGCTTTCTTGAATGGATGGATATCTGAAGAAGTCTACATGTCACAACCACCTGGCTATGAAGACCCCAAGAAGGTAAATTATTTTTGTAAATTGAAGAAGGCTCTATATGGTTTGAAGCAGGCACCTAGAGCATGGAATTACAGGTTGACAACCTACCTCCAAGACCAAGGATTTGTAATGAGTAAAGCAGACACTTCTCTATTCATAAAGAGAAGTAGTACAGAGGTAATCTACTTGTGTGTTTATGTTGATGACATCATCATTACAGGTAATGATGTCAATGGGATTAGAAACATCAAAGGACAGATGATGAAGGAGTTCAAGATCAATGATCTTGGATTATTGAAATACTTCTTAGGTCTTGAGTTAGTCTACACCAACTCAGGTATATATATCACTCAAAAGAAGTATGTACAGGATATGGTCAAGAAGTTTGGTTTGCAGGATGCTAAAGTATCTACTACTCCAATGGAGGTCAACCTAAAGTTAAGTGCTCATGAAGGGGATGAAATACAAGACATTACAGGATATCAAAGTATGGTAGGTAGTTTGAATTATGCTACCTTGACACGAATTGACATATCATATGGAGTTAGTGTGCTTAGTCAATTCATGCACAAACCAAGGGTACCTCACCTAGAGGCAGCAAAGAAGATCTTGAAGTACTTGAAGGGAACTCAGAATCATGGTTTGTACTTTCCTTATACATCACATATTGACATTAAAGTTTATTCAGATGCAGATTGGGCAGGATGCAAGGATGATAGGAGCAGCACATCAGGTTACATTTGTTTTGCAGGAGATAAGCCTATTTCTTGGTCAGCCAAGAAACAACCTACAGTGGCATTGTCATCCACTGAAGCAGAGTATAGAGGGCTTGTCAATGCCACTCAAGAAGCTATCTGGTTGAAGCTTCTATATACAGAGTTAGGCCTATATACAAGGCCACCAATCATATTTGGAGATAACACTAGCTCTCTTCACCTTGCAGCTAATCCAATATATCATGCTAGAACCAAACACATAGAGGTTCATTACCACTATGTGAGAGAGAAGTTGCTTAGCAAAGAGATTCAATTGACATATGTGTCTACTAATATGCAATGTGCAGATTTATTCACTAAAGCATTGGATGGAAACAAGCTATGCAGATTCAAATCTATGATTGGATTGCAGGAAGTAATTGAAGATTGAAGATGAAGACTTAAGCCAAAGTGTTTGGCTTGAGGGGGAGCTGTTGGTGCATTTCAAGCCTTCACCTTTGGCTTGGAACCCTTGAAGGATATCATTATGAGAAGCAGGAACCATAGGAACTTAGTCTTATGTGTGATTACTTTCACTCATTGTAAAAGTCTATATGACTTGGCATTTACTTGTATCACATACCTACTTGATTAGTCGTGGAATTTGGATGGTGTGATTGGAGAGAATATCTCCCTACATTTAGTGGAGTGATCATAGGAGATTTGAATTTGAATTCAAATTCAAATCTCAACTCAACCTCTATAAAAGAAGTACTTGAAAAGTCGTGTTTTTAGCTAGTCCAATTAAGCTCACTCCCCGAGGCGTTCATCATTGTAACTCTGTGTGTGTTAGTGCTACTTCATAGCCTACACCACAACACCTCAATTATCTATGCTTGTCAAGCCAATGAGTATGTACAATTACATCAATCAATAGAAGTATACACATTCATTATCTCTGTTGTCTCTGTCTTCTACTCCAAGTCTGTCAACTTCAAAGGAGCATATCTCAGGATCTAGTGAACCAAATCAAGTGATTCAAAGCACATTGGAACCAGCTCCAAGCATACTACACACCTACAAAATCGCAAGGCCAAAAGAGCAGCCATCTCGGAGAAATCGTGCTCGAAGTATACACTGGTCTGTGTCTGCAGGATTCCTAAAAAGTCGGGGGTACATATATTTTTGCTAAACATCTTTCTCTGAGTATAGTCCCTCATTTTATCTCATTCCACTTGCAAATGGTAGCTTGTTAAGCTAGTTTAATATGTCCAGAAGGAATTAGACCAATTGTGAGTGTGCTGGTCATACTGAGTGAAAGACTGAGCAGGTATCAAGACCAAAATAGAAAGTTTTCAAGTCTAGTGAAGTACAAACTTATCTGTTTTGATGTAATCATTACTCAAACCTTTTCCAAAGTACATATAGCATATTGTGGTATCATTTGGAAGCTCAAGGAGTCTACTAAGCATTTCTAGAATCAAAGGAAGCCTGGTGTGAAGCAGGGTTAGCAGCATCTACTCAATCTCTTGAGTGCATCCTACCATCCTTCCCAACAAGACTAACTCCTCAAATGATAAGGCATTTGGATTGCCTTTCATAATCAATCGAAGAGTAGAAGCAAAACTCTGATATGAATCAGGACGACCATTCAGAACGGTTTGCACAAGTGAGCTATCTAGTATAACCTCATCAGTAGAAATCAACTGTTCCTTCAAGTCTTTGATCTTTGTCACAAAATTATCCATAGAATCACCTTCATTCATGTGCTCACTCTCCAATTGTTTTTGGAGATAAGCAACACGAGCCTCATTCCTAGCTGGGTACAATGTGGTAAGTGTATCCCAAGCATCCCTAGCTCTTTAGCAAAAGCGAATGTGAGTAATAATGGCACATTTGACAGACAAAGCTATCAATGCATGTGTCTGGGCATTTCTGCCATCCCAGCGAATTTGCTCTGTAGTAGGTACAACAGAAATAGTAGCACGAACAGGAATCTATGGAATATCATCTTCAACAAAATCTTCATCAGCTCCAACACCTCTATTTGCAGTACATATTGTTACAAGTGTAACAGGACGTCTTTCAACACCCTGCACAATGTTCCACAATCCTTTTCCAACCAAAACATGTCGCATCATATAAGCCCATAATGGGTAGTTGGTACCATCCAACTTGTTCTCAATAGCCAACATATGGTATACATCACTGCTTTCAGCCATGGTCGGTGACTAAAATACCTTGATGCAGAAAATTGACTGTATCTCAAAAAGTTGAACAGAACTTCTTCGACGAATTCTACTAGACATGTAGCAGACTTTGAGACGCTTATATTGGTGAACAGAAATTGGTATATATCTTTGGCACAAAAAGACAAAATAGCCTGCACAAGCACTACGATAGTGGGTTCGGAGGCCAAAACGAGCTCAGATCGTGATTTCAGCACCACAGAGCGAAGCGGTTTTGATCTCTGAAACACCCTATGTATGCTCACAAAATTTCCTGCAAATTTGAGACTACAAATGGAGGAGTGTCGACGACGCCCTAGATGAAGCGATGACCTGCTCTGATACCAATTGTTGGAGTTAGATGTCTGTAGAAGCACGTGAACAACAGAAGGAAGATGAACAAGCTTAGAGCACAGACACACAATACTGAATGTATTACTAGAGAATGTACAAAGATAAGTAGCCCATAAGGGCAATAGGTGTATATACAAGCCGGGGGAAAAAAACCTCGTAAAGAGGGAAAAAAGTGCCCCGGTGGTCCTAGTGTGTTCACACACATCACTACCTAAATATATCAACAGTCATGACATGAAAAATATAGTTAGTAGCTAGATACAATGAACCCATATTATCTCCGTGAATAGTGGGTGTACTCTAAATGATGTCAAAACTCTTAATGAGATTCTTCAACCATATGAGGTCCTTTGCAGCTTCAACCAAATTTTTTACTCTACCTTTGTAGATGATAAAGCAACTGTATTTTGCTTCTTAGAACACCAAGACATTAACTTATCTCCCATATAACACAAGTATCCATATGTCGATCTCCTATCATCAAGATTACCTACCCAATCTGTATCACTATATATCTTGATGTATATAATGTAAAACCATAATACAAGTCTTCCTTGAGTGTACCCTTAATGTATCTCAACACTCTTTGTCTTACAACCCAATGTTCTTTCCTAGGACAATGCATGAATTGAGACAACACTCCAACTACATATGACAAATCAGGCCTAGTTAATGTAGCATAGATTAGACTACCAACCAGACTTTGATATAGCTTCATATCCTTGAATTCTTCTCCTACATATCTCCTCAAATTATGATTCACCTCCATTGGAGTAGATGCTACCCTGCAACCTTCCATTTTAAACTTGATTAAGAAGTTCTTCAAATACCTTTCTTGAGTTACATAAACTACATGTTGAGTACATGAGATCTTCATGCCTAAGAAATATGAAAAGTTTCCCAAGTCACTAATCTTGAACTCTTTCTCCATTTGTTTCTTGAGACTTTGCATGCTCTTCTCATCTGTACCTATAGGAATTAGGTCATCAACATATATGCACATGTAAATGAACCCATCATCACTTGCTTTGACAAGCAAGCTACTATCAGCGTTAGATACTTGGAAACCAAGTTCCTTTAAGAACTTCACAAGCTGATAATTCCATACCCTTGGGGCGTGCTTCATGCCATACAGAGCTCTTTTGAGCTTACATACATATTCTAAATACCTTTTATCTATGAACCCATGTGGTTGCTCCATGAAAACATCATCCAAAATATAACCATTAAGGAAAGCATTCTTCACATCTAATTGACATAATCTCGAACCTTTACATGCAGCAATGGCTATAAGTGTCCTCATGGTTGTCATCTTTTCCACAGGACTATACGTCTCATCATAATGTATACCATATGTCTGAGCATACCCTTTCACAACATTTCTAGCTTTATACCTAGACACACTTCCATGTGCATACCTCTTTGTTTTTTAGACCCATTTGCATCCAATGATCTTCTGAGTATTTGGTTTAGGAACCAAATCCCATGTCTCATTCTCCATCAATGCATCATACTCTTCCTGCATAGCTTTGGAATTATAGGAACATACAAGACCTTAATGAGAAGAGTGACAAATCCAACTGACTTCACATTGTGCTTTGTATTATCACCTATTTGAACTCCATGATTAGTTACCCTATTCTCCAAATCAGTCATCAAAGCTATGTTACCACTCACGTGATTACTACACCCTGAGTCAATGTAGAAGACTTTTTTATCTTCACTTTGTCTTTCATAAGTTGCATTCATAATCAAAGATGAATTCTCCTTGTGATCTGAAGCATAATTGTAGTAGGTATTGTGTTAGGATTGACTTTGGATTCCTCTCTCTGCATTTCTTCTAAATTAACCTCTACTACCTCTTCCTCTAATATTACCTGTTTGGTTTTTACTACGTCTTCCTCTTGAATTAAAGTTTTGACTATATCCTCCATTTTTCTGATTATTATGCCAACTATCATGAGCTAAATGAATTATCTTACCGCAAATCGAGCAAGCTATGTCTCCATATTTATTGCTTCTACCTCTTCCTCTTCCTTTGCCACCTCCTCTTCCTCTTAGGAAGTTGGCTTGGCTAGTTGTATGTTCTTCTTCATTTAATTGTTGTTTACCTTTGCTATTCTTCTTGTTATCCTTTGAATACATTGCTTGACCTATAATCTTATCACCATCACCTTTGACATCGTGCTCAAAAGTTAGCATGTGTCCTAGAAACTGATTTAAATCAAGAGTGAAATGATCTAGTGACAATTCAGTAGAAAAAATGAATGGCTTCCATTTCTCATTTCCTCTCAAAACTATGAGGATTTGCCTTACCAATATATCCTCCTGAATATCTTCATCAAATGCTCCTAATTCATCTACAATGTCCTTCATCCTTTTTACATAATCAGAAATGGATTGAGAAGCTTTCTTTTTGAATGTAGTGAATTCTGCCCATAAGGATGCCTTCCTTGACTTTGTAGTATTTTGGAAATGATCTTCCAAAGCATTCCATATGTCACTTGCACTTTCAAGTCCTCTAATGTGAGGTGGCAAGTAGTCATATACTCCCATGTAGATAATGATCCTTGCTTGAGCATCCTTCTTCATCCAAGTCTTCAAATTGGAGAGTCCATTCGTAGTTCGAACACTAGGATCTTTGAATTCAGGTTTTTCTTCTTCACGTGTAATGTATCATATCAAGTCTTAGATCATAAGATGAGCTTCCATCCTCATTGATGAAGCTAGATAGTTTTCTCTATCCGATTTCTCTATCTGAAGAGAATTTCCCATTGTTTCTTTAGCTGTGTATGAAATTCTTCAAGCTTTATGAGAAATAAGTGTACCTTTACTTTGAACGAAGTTCCTTTTGATCTTCTTGATAGCTTCAGGCCTCCTTCTCAAGCTTTTCCTTTAAACTTTTACCTTTCGAACCTTCAAATGTTCATTTCTGTATGGTTGCAGTAATCGGGGTCCTTCTTTCTTCTATTTTGATGATTGCTACTCTGATATCACTAACGAAGAGTGTTAATCTCCTTAAGAAGAAGCTACCCTTGATGTTAGAACACTTGTATATCAAGAATAACTCAAAATCTTGATCAATTTGGAAGATCAATGCTAAACTATCAAACTTTGCACTAACTTATGTATATATATATATATATATATATATATATATATATATATATATATATATATATATATATATATATATATATATATATATATATATATATATATATATATATATATATATATATATATATATATATATATATAAAGTTCACTTCTTCACATTTACACATGTAAATGTTCCTACTCTCAAATCTCTCAGCCTGATCACAATTAGGATCTGAAAACTTGTACACAGGTCAAGCAACTATAGACTTAGACTTGTACAAAAGCATTTCACAAAGGATTAAACATAAAAGGAGTATTGAGCAAAAGATCGGGTGCAATTTCTCTTCTTCTCTGAAACATTTTTACATCTGAATGATGAGAGAGATCTTCTATAATTCTAAAGTGTCTAATGACTCTTAGAACTTCTAATTCTTCTCATATCATGCTCTCTCATGCTGGCTCCAACTTCTTACTTGTATATATAGGCATATATGTACAAGTTCATGACCATAATGAAAGTATAAGTAAGCTAGTTACAACTTTAATGTACATATGTATACGTCTTCATTTCTTGAATATGCACTATCTTCAAACTTCATTTTTTGATCGATTCTTTATCCTTTGACTTCAACCCTTAGCTCAAGACATTAATTGATGGTTGACTTGCACCAACAAAAATGGACCAAAAATCTACTAAAAAGTTATTAAATCAACCATCAATCTCTAATGGACATATTACGTGGATTTCATTTAGTCAATTTTTTTAGCCTACAATTTAATATCAACCTAAAGAAGATATTCTTAGTTGTTTTCGCTCATCTCAATTACATTCTGTTTTTATCAATAGTAGTTCTTCCATTCATATTCATTTATTTCAAGACATGATTCCTACTTATGCTTCCAATTTGTATTCCTCACATGCATAATGCTGCATCCTCAAGTCATGAAAATTAAGCATTTCATACTGGCTTTTATATTCTCAACACCAATTATGAATTACTCAAAATTTTATAGATTTTCTAATGAACGAAATGCATGAACCAACTTACATGAGAGATAAGGGCATAGAAAGCACAATAAGTGCTTCCAAAGATTACTTTTTGAGCCCCATACAGAAAAAAATATTTCACATTATATTCCTAATGCATTGTATGTCACTCTCAAATGCCATCATGGTAGAGTATTTGAAAACCATGGGAACAAATTTCAGTAGATTACATCACTAGTCTTCCTATGACTTCATCACATGATAGTCACATAATTTAGAGAAAAGTTGATATGTTTAGTAAATGTGTATATTTCATTCCATGTAAGAAGATCTTATCCGCACCTTAGGTTGCTAAGTTGTCATTTTTTACATCATGGATTCCCAAAACACATGTTTGATCTTGATGTTGGTTCTTGATTTTTTTTTTTAGTTGCATTATTTTAATATTTTGATTCAAAAATAGATTTATGTTCTCCATCTCATCCAAAAAATAATCGACAAAATGAAGCTACAAGTATCATTATTATTGATTCATTGCATTTTTATTCATAATATTGTTGCGCTAACTAAGATGAGAAATTACTATTGATTCTATTTGCTTATAATAACACAACACACATAACTACTAGCTAAAAAGTTTTGAAATTGTTTATCGTAAAAAGCTTCCCATTCCTATGTCACTCATTGAAAGAGATATTCCTATGGTTGATTCTATTGTTGAAGATCATATTTCTAGAATTCACAATATCTATGATCACATTAGAAAAACTTAAGAATGTTACACTCGTAATGTGATAAGAAACTATAAGCAAAAATATTTTTAGGAAAATGATTTAGTATGATCACATACCACTAAATGACATTTTGATACTATTTTACAACATTTTTAAGTTAAACTTCCACTGCACTATTATGGACCATTTTGCGTTATTCAAAGAACTACTGATAATTCATTTAGAATCGATATACGATCTACCTAGAGCATACATAAGTCTTTTCATATTAGTTTATTAAAACCATTCTAAGGCACTTTACCATTAGCTCCTATTCTTTGATGGTCCTCCTTCGCTTGAAGAAGTATGTGAAATCTTAGTTCCTAACAAAATAATAGATCATGATGTACATGGTACACTTAGAGGTACTTAATCTCGTATATACTTGGTGGAATATAGAAATCATTAGAGTGAAGAATGGCAATGGATCCATAAGTCTTCATGATCACCTCATTATTGTCATTTAATACCTGTATATCATTCACAATCGAAATTGTTTAACTCTACCAAGGTACATTTCCATGCATGTATTTTTTTCCATTGTATATGCTTATTTTTGTTTAGTGATGGGACATGTGACTAGCCATCCATGTCTATTTTATTTCTAATCAACTACGGTTAGATGCTTTTTCAACTAGGAAACATGTTACTATCAATGCAGTATTGAATTTCAGAGTTTAATTTATGGACTTATCTGTTGATATATTTTGGTAGTCATGTGTGTGAACACACTTATGACTCCCATAGAATTCTTTCCCTCTTTAGGTGACCAAGTACTTCTCTTCAACTTTTGGAGATATGGTAACTTTTTTGCATCATCATATTTTATTGGCCATGACTGAAAGCAATGATGTAATTCATATAGTAGTTGTTGAGCATAAATTGGATGGTATCATTTATCCATTATAGATGTATATGATGTGTCATATATTGATTAGAAAAGGAGTGTGAAATGATGGAGAGTGTTAATATCCAAAAGAAACATCTAATCTTGAAGTTAGAGCACCTCTATATCGAGAGTAACTTAAAATCTTCACCAATTTGGAGGATCAATACTCAACTTCCAAAATCTTCAACAAACTATCAAGAAGATGACTACACAGAAAGTCTGCTGCACATAACTCCCTCATTGACTTATCAAATTTGTAAAGTTTTTTATAAAAATTTGCACACGGTGTCGATTGTAGTTTTTACACCTCTTGCAAGTTAAATTGTTCCAAAAGACTCAGTAGAACTTGAGAAATGATCTTAACAAGTCACCTATGTCTAAAAGTGTAGTTCTTTACAGTCAACTTAGACACCTATAACTTCTAAACCTTGGTTCTCTCAAACTAGAAGCCCTTTATGCAAATTCTTTTAGCCATAGATGGCTTAGATTCCAACTTAGATTTTGACTCCTCATTTGTGCAAAACTCAGACTGTGCACTCAGAAATGATCAATTATTTGACCATCGAGATAGCCCCTGTTTCAAAAGACACTCAACACTTCTTCACATATGAATGTTCCTACTCATAATTCTCACAGCTTGTTTACAATTAGGCTCTCAAACTTTAACTATATGCTGATTAACTATGGAATTAGGTACGTACAAAAGGATTCTTGAAATGATCAAGCACAAAAGGAGAACACTCAAAAAGATCAGGTGCAACGTTTCTTCATTAGTGAAAAACTTTACATCTGAGTGATGAGAGAGATCTTAATTACTTCTAAAGTGGCTAATGAATCATACACCATATAATTTCTCTATTAACATGCTTTCTCATATTTGCCTCATCATTTCTCCTTGTATATATAGGCAAATATCTACAAGCTCATAACTATACAAAAGTATAAGTGAGCTAACTCTAAATTAATGTACATATGTATACACATCTTTATTCTCTGAACATGTACTTTCTTCATGCTTCATATCTTGATCTTTACTTTAGTCCTTGACTTCAAACCTTCATCAAAACTTCAATTGTTGATTGCCTTGCACCAACAACTCCCCCTCAATCATCAATTGAGGTTTTCTCTAACTTCTTTCTACGTGCCATGTCTTTGAATCCCTGTAGCTTTGGTCCATCCAAGCTTTTGGTTAGCATATCAACTATCTAATCTTTTGTTGAAGTATGTATAACTTCAATCTCCTTATCCATCAACTTCTCTCTTAGAAAATGATACTGAATCTCAATGTGTTTAGTCCTGGCATGAAACACAGGATTAGTAGGTAAATATAATGAACTCATATTATCTCCATAAATAATGGGTGTACTCTGAATGATGTCAAAACTCTTCATAAGAGTCTTAAGCCATATCACTTCCTTTGCAGCTTCAACCATACCTTTGTACTCAGCCTCTGTGGATGATAAAGCAACTATGTGTTGCTTCTTTGAACACCATGAAATTAACTTATCTCCCACATAACACAAGTATCCATATGTTGATCTCCTATGATCAGGATTACTTGCCCAATCTGTATCATTATATATCTTGATGTTTGTATTTGATGTCAAACCATAATACAAACCTTCTTTGAGTGTAACCTTAATGTACCTCAACGCTCTTTGTTCTGCAACCCAATGCTCTTTCCTAGGACAATGCATGAATTGAGATAATAATCCTCCAGCATATGACAAGTAAGGCCTAGTTAATGTAGCATAGATCAGACTACCAACCAAACTTTGATATAGCTTCATGTCCTTGAACTCTTCTCCTCCATATCTCCTCAATTTATGATTCATCTCCATGGAGTAGGTGACACCCTGCAATCATCCATTTTAAACTTGATCAACAAGTTTTTCAAATACCTTCCTTGAGTTACATACACTCCATGTTGAGTGTATGAGATCTCCATTCCCAAGAAATATGACAAATCTCCCAAGTCCCTAATCTTGAACTCCTTCTCCATTTCCTTCTTGAGGCTTTGAATGCCTTTCTCATCTGTACCTGTAAGAATTATATCATCAATATATATGCACATGTAAATGAAGCCATCGTCACTTGCTTTAACAAGCAAGCTACTATCTGCTTTAGAAACTTGAAAACCAAGTTCCTTCAAGAACTTCACAAGTCTATAATTACATGCCCTTGGGGCCTACTTCAAACCATACAAAGCTCTCTTGAGCTTACATACATGATCTAGATACCTTTCATTTATGAACCTTTGTGGTTGCTCCATGAAATCATCATCTGAAATGTAATCATTTAAAAAATCATTCTTCACATCTAATTGATACAATTTTCCAATCTTTACATGCACCAATGACTATGAGTGTCCTAATGGTTGTCATCTTTGCCATAGGACTGTAGGTCTCATCATAATCTATACCATATGTCTGAGCAAAACCTTTCACAACAAGTCTAGCTTTATATCTAGACAAACCTCCATCTGCAAACCTCTTTGTCTTGTAGACCCATTTGCATCCAATGATCTTCTGAATATTTGGTTTAGGAACCAAATCCCATGCTTGATTCTCCATCAATGCATCATACTCTTCCTGCATAGCTTTCTCCCAATTTTCCTTACCTTTTGCCTCTTCATATGTAGAAGGGTTTTCATCTGCCTTTATCATATAAGCATAATCTTTGGTAGCCAAAAAAGAAGTGTCATAGCTATACCTTGTAGGTTGCCATTTGTGTCTTGATGACCTATTGAGTTATCCACTTCTTGAGGTTTCTGGTTCATCACATTCTAGATCAAACCTTGGCACTTCTTCAACTTCAACCTGTACTTCATTGTTCTCCTCTTCATCAAATATCTGAACCTTTGATTTACCTTTCTTTTGATTCACAACTTCTTCATCACCTGCATAAATATTGAATGTACCTGCATACCAAGTACCTTGCTCATCAAATGTAACATCTTTTGACACAAGAAATTGTTTTGTGGATGGAATCCACAACCTATATCCCATCTGCTTATCATCATATCCAATGAACACATACTTTTCAGCGTTAGGTTCCAATTTGTGCCTTAATTGAGATGGGACATATGCATATGCTAAACATCCAAATATTTGCAATGATCTAGAGTAGATCTCTTACCCCACCATGCCCCATATGGTGTCATACCGTGCAAAGCTTTACATGTAATCTATTGACCAAATATGTGGCTATATTTACAGCCTCAGCCCACAAATAATTTGGGCAATTTTTCTCCTTCATCATGGATCTTGCAAACTCAAGAAGAGTTCTATTCTTCTTTTCTAATACACCATTTTGTTGAGGAGAGTACCTGCAAGTTATTTCGGTTTTTATACCTGCTCTAGTACCCCTCCTTGTTTTCTCTCTCTCTGCATCACTACGGTAACTGGTGTGAAGTCCATATTGTGAGATCCGGCTTGCCGTCATGTCTGAGGGAACGGAGAACGATGAGGGAAGAATTGTTCTTGAAACCAGAGTAATCTCTGAACAGTGCCTCTACCGAATCTACAAGGCCATTATCTCCGACCCAGGTGTTAGGATCATTTTGGTTTAGGTTTCTCTCTCTCTCGGTCCCTTCCCCTCTTTCTTTCTCTCTATCTCTCTCTATCTCTCTCCCGCTCTCTCTCTCTCTCTCTCTCGGTCCCTTCCCCTCTTTCTCTCTCTCTCTCTCTCTCATCTCTCTCTCTCTCTCTCTCTCTCTCTCTCTCTCTCTCTCTCTCTCTCTCTCTCTCTCCCGCTCTCTCTCTCTCTCTCTCTCTCTCTCTCTCTCTCTCATCTCTCTCTTCTCTCTCTCATCTCTCTCTCTCTCTCTCTCTCTCTCTCTCTCTCTCTCTCTCTCTCTCTCTCTCTCTCTCTCTCTCTCTCTCTCTCTCTCTCTCTCTCTCTCTCTCTCTCTCTCTCTCTCTCTCTCTCTCTCTCCCCCCCCCCCGCCACCCCACCCCTGCAGCTCTTCCCCCGCAGCACCCCTCCCCCTTCCCCTCCATCTCCTCCCGCAGCGCCCAGCGCCCTCCCCTTCCCCCTCCATCTTCCCCCGCAGCGCCCCTCCCCCCTCCCCCTCCATCTTCCCCCACAGAAATCCCCGCACCACCCCCTCACACCACCCCCGCACCTGCCCCCTCACACCACTCCCGCACCCTCTCTCTCTCTCTCTCTCTCTCATCTCTCTCTCTCTCTCATCTCTCTCTCTCTCTCTCTCTCTCTCTCTCTCTCTCTCTCTCTCTCTCTCTCTCTCCTCTCTCTCTCTCTCTCTCTCTCTCTCTTTCTCCTCCCCTGCCAACCTCGCTGACCCCCCCTCGCCGACCACTCCCGCAGCCCCCCGCCACCCCCGCTGACCCCCCCCCCCCCCGCTGACCCCTCCCGCAGCCCCCCGCCACCCCCGTTGACCCCCCGCTGACCCCTCCCGCAGCCCCCCGCCACCCCCGCTGACCCCCCCGCCGACCCCTCCCGCAGCCCCCCCCCCACCCCCGCTGACCCCCCCGCCGACCCCTCCCGCAGCCCCCCCGCCACCCCCGGTGACCCCCCCCCCCCGCTGACCCCTCCCGCAGCCCCCCGCCACCCCCGCTGACCCCTCCCGCAGCCCCCCGCCACCCCCGCTGACCCCCCCCACTGACCCCTCCCGCAGCCCCCCGCCACCCTTGCTGACCCCCCCGCTAACCCCTCCCGCAGCCCCCCGCCACCCCCGCTGACCCCCCCGCCGACCCCTCCCGCAGCCCCCCCGCCACCCCCGCTAACCCCCCCGCCGATCCCTCCCGCAACCCCCCGCCACGCCCGCTGACCCCCCGGGCTGACCCCTCCCGCAGCCCCCCGCCACCCCCGCTGACCCCCCCGCTGACCCCTCCCGCAGCCCCCCGCCACCCCCGCTGACCCCTCCCGCAGCCCCTCGCCACCCCCGCTGACCCCCCCGCTAACCCCTCCCGCAGCCCCCCCGCCACCCCCGCTGACCCCCCCGCCGGCCCCTCGTGCAGCCCCCCGCCACCCCACTGACCCCCCCGCTGACCCCTCCCGCAGCCCACCCCCTCCCCCTCATACCACCCCCGCCCCCTCCCCCCTCACATCACCCCCCCAGTAGCCCGCCCGCACCCTCCGCCATCCCCCCCCCCACTGCCACCCTTTACTCCCGCGCAAGTTCCCCCCTCACACCCCTCCCCGCGGCCTCCCACATCCTCGCCCCTCACACTCACATCCCCACACATGCGCACATACCCCCTCGCATGCACACCCACTCACACACACACACCCACATGCACGCACACACACATACATATGCACACACACCCACACAATCACATGCACACCCACACACATACACACACATCCTCACATGTACATACACACACACACACCCCCACACATACACTTTCACACACACACACCCACACACACACACACATATATTTCTCACTCACATACACGCACCCACAGACAGACATACACGAACACAACCCTGGAGGAGCATGTCAGATTAATAATGACAGAGCTTAAAAGAAGAGGGATACATGACAATCATGCTCTAGCACGTCAGAGTAGGATTGGACCTGTAAAGTGGACAGAGGATTCTCAACCTAAAGACCTATTAGCTATCACATCAGCAACAGAGTTCAAAGCATATCTTGAGAAATACATGCCTCCATTAAGAGTCTCCTTAAAAGCTGCTGAGGTTTTTACTTGCACAACTGCCAACCTCTTCATTGAGGGTTAAATGTAACAAATTCTTTGATGCCAATGGAAGGGCTGTCTTGGTTTGTAATGTTGCTCATGCAATGTCAAATGCACTTGGTCAAGGGATAAGCAGTTAGACCAATCGGCTTCATTCAAGTGCCGGGGATTAAATCAGTGAGGAAACAAAACAACACAAAATGGGAATCTCAGATGACAAGTGAAAGGTAAAAGTGTATTGTTAAAAGTAAAAATGGATAAACAAATGTTGCCGCCAACCATTCACGGTGACTACCTATCTCTGTGGATCTAATTCAAATCAAGGGAATAATTGACCTACCCCCGAAATTTTGGGCAATCCACCGGCGCGTGATCAGCGGACGTGAGGCAAGGCCCTCTTGGCCTATTGGGCCTATTAAAACAATGGATTTGTGCTCATTGGGGGTACAATTTTAGAGATACGGTGGTTCGTAAGTACATGCAAAAGTACTCTCTTGCACTTTGTGGTTTCAAGCCTATTGTAGGAGCTACTCTGTAGTGTGGATACAGAGGGTAGGCTTCTCAGTGGAGGGCTATGAGCACTATAGTGTAAGAGAGTGCCTTGGATATTCTTTATTTTCTGTGAATCAGCATTAGTGTTAAGCTCTATTCTCTTGAGTAATTCTTTACCATTTGCACTGTTCTGAGTTAGTCTGCATATAATTGGCCCCTTAAAGCTGATGGGAAGACTCTGTTGCATTGAAGTTATTTACTTTTAGGATGGCATGTTAGCCCTAAGCTTGCACTTTTGAGCATCACTCTGCCCAACCTTGTAATCATCTGATTCGAATCAAGAAATATATGGTCTTCTGTGGTCATTTGTTGATGAATATTTCTAGAGTATGTACAACTCCTCTGTCTGCTCACAGAAATGTTAAAGGGTATACTTCCCTAAAGAGAACCCCCCCTTGAGTAGGCGACGTACTGGATGTGTTTAACCTTCATTCTCTACTTTTGATGAAAGAGGATACCCCAGTACCTCCTCTACAGTTTGGCACGCCCGGTGGGACCTTTGCATTTCTGTGAGAAGTATTTTGCCCTATTACATTTGCAAGTAGGTACATGACCCATACACGGGTAGAGCTTTGTGTTCGGAGGAGCCTTAACAAGTTAGCAATAACCACGGCTAGTGAGTCTACCTCCCCTCTGCCTTCCCTAAATTTATCTATTGATTTGGGTGCGACACCATTGTCAAAAGAGAGGTATAGGAGAACTCTAGACTTCTCCTCAGATACGTCCGAAGAAACACCAGTGCAAATGGAGGATCTCTCTCATTTACTCTCCTGATTAAATATCAAATTCCCTACCTTCAAGGGACAAGCCTATGAGGATGCTGATGATCATGTGAGAAGATTCATCTCTTTATGCCGTGGACGAGGTTTGCAAAATAGAGAGGATGCAATGCTGGCACTCTTTCCATCCACATTGGGGGGTCTTGCAGATAAATGGTATAGTCAATATGCAGATGGCCATTTCACTACATGCGAGGCTTTGAAGGCGGCGTTCTCACAGAAATTCTGACCAAGTGATTCCTCGGAAAGAGCTCTAGATCAGCTAGAGAATTTGAAGCTAAGACCAGGTGAATCCTTTCATGAACTTCACACTAGAACAAAAGCACTTGTTGCACATCTGCCACATGCTCCAGGTGACTTTTTGGTTAAAAAGTTGATAGAAAAGGCTCTGCCCAGGTCATCTCAGTAGAAGCTTCGTGAATCTCTTAGATTGGATGCGACCCTCAATGATTTTGTTGCGGCGGCATCACGCATTGAAGAAGCAAGGCAACATTTTGAGGGGGATACACAACAAAAGTATGTTGCAGATCTGGATCCTATTGAGCAACTAAGGAGGGAACTGGAAGCATTGAAGATGCAACAAAATCAACAAGAAGAGAAGGTCTTGCCACCACTGCGTCGCGCTGATGATGAAGTAGCTCAACTTCGCCGAGAGTTAGAAGATTTGAAGACCACTCAAGAAATAAGGAGATAAATTTGGTGTACAATCTGTAACAACAATGGACATTCCAATGCTAATTGCCCTATTAAGGTAAGCTGTCAGTTTTCTGGAAAGGACGGTCATGAAGCAAGGGATTGCTACTACCTCAAGGGTACACAGCAGAGAGGTAACCCTCAAAATTTGGATTCATATTATGCTAGTACTTCAAATACATCAAATAGAGAGGAGAATCGGCCTACAAAGCCTAGATATAATAGACCTTTGATGTGCTATCATTGTGGTGAGCACGACCACATGCAAAATAGGTGCTCTCTTCCAGAAGATGCACCTCCTTGTCAACATTGTCCAGAGGCAAAGGATGATTATACCAAAGATTGCCCAAGAGGTCGTCCTGCTCCAATCAACATGATTGCAGTCTCTCCACATGAAGAAGGGAAAACCACTCAGTCTTATGCTGTTTCATCCTCTGCAATGCCCATGATGACTAGAGCTAGACAAGCAGCAGCAATCCATAGGGAGGAACAACAAGGATTTCAGGATAAAGAGGAAGAAAAGAAGTCTGGATGGAAGGACCAAGTAGAAATTGAAGGAGCTTATGAAAAGATGGCTACTACTATGAGGGACCAATCAACAAGTTTGAAAGAAGATGTTCATAAGGTAGACATTGAGCAGATCTTGAAAGGTATTCATCACAAGGTTAGTTTATATGAACTTATAAGGATGGATTCAAAAATAACAAGTGACTTACTGAAGATTATACACTCTGCTCACTTGGTCCAATCACCTAGTACAGATGGTTTCATGGTTGATTTTCCTCCTGCACCCTTAGCAGACTACCAAAGCTCAAGATTATCTGTTCGTATAAAGGATGAAACTCTCACAGGTGTGATCATAGATGGAGGCTTTGGTATCAATTTGATGCCAGATTTTACAATGAAGAAACTGAATTTGAACCCCACTAAAATGGCACCATTTACAGTTACACTAGCAGATCAACATCGGGTTGCGCCTCTTGGCATCATTGAAAAGGTATTGATGGTAGTATAGGGCTGCCACTTTGTTCTAGATTTTGTTGTTATTGCACTTCCACAGGAGACTTCTTACCCTTTACTCCTGGGGAGACCCTGGCTGAGACAAGCGAAAGCTTTGCAAGATTGGGGAAAAAATAAACTATGGATTTCAACAAGCACCAATAGCCAACGACAACTACACTTGGAGGAAGGATTTGACTCAGGGAAAACTACTGGATATACTGTGGACACTCAGGTAATGCCCTCTCTACCCCAAGAAGATGATACATTGTTAAATTGGATGATGGGAAGTGCAGAGTGTTGCACAGTGGAGATCAATGAAATTGAGGAAGAACTTGCAGATAAGGTAAATGAAGACCACAAGGTATTGGAGAATGAGCAATTGCAGGACAATGCAAGCTTTGAAGAGGCAACCCATATAAAAGTATCGGAGGTAGAAGGTTATGAATTTAAGAGCAGAGAAGATCTTCCTTTTGCAGATATACCTCAAGGATGGATGGAAGAACATGTTGCAGAATATAAATTAAAATCCACTCCTGCATATAGTGGAGATGATTTCTCAAGTAAGAGTAGTCCTAAAACATTGCTTCAAGAAGTAAATTTAGGGGATGAAGAGAACCCTCAAGTAGTCCACTTGGCATCCTGGTTGTGGCATTATCCTCCTTTGCTACAGAAGGTAACTTCTTTGATTTTTACTTACAAAGGTGTCTTCCCATGGTCCTACAAAGATCTAAGAGGGATACCAAAAGAGCTTGGGTTACATCGGATACCCTTAGTTGAGGGAGCCGCGCTAGTAAGAAGTAGACCATATCGACTCAATCCGAAATATGGAGAGGTTGTAAAAGTAGAAATTACAAAGCTAGAAGAAGCTCGTATAATTGTTCCAGTAGAACATTCCAGGTGGCTTTCTTCCATGGTTATTGTACCCAAGAAAAATAGTGGAAAAATAAGAGTATGTGTTGATTTTCGTGCTTTGAATAAAGTGATTGTTCACGATGGATTTCCTCAGCCCTTCAGAGAGCAAGTACTTGAGGAAGTAGTTGGTCACACTTTGTATAGTTTCTTGGATGGTTTTAGTGGCTACAATCAGATAGTGATCCATCCTGATGATAGGGACAAAACAGCCTTTGTCACTCCCTGGGGCACTTATGTCTATACTTGCATGGCTTTTGGTTTGAAGAATGCGCCAGCTTCATTTAATAGAACGATGTATCTGATATTGGGCAAATGGTTAACAACCTTTCTACGCATTTTCATGGATGACTTTTCAGTATTTTGAGGTACAGATAGAAGGGCAGCAGTTCAAGATTTCCATGACCATTTGGAAAATCTAAAAGAAATTTTTGAGCAATGTCTCAAAACAGGTTTGAAATTGAATCCTGATAAATCTCACTTTTTGGTCACTAAGGGCACTCTTCTTGGTCACATAGTATCTGCTGAAGGCATAACTGTTGATCCTGCAAAGGTTACAACTATTCTTTCCATGCCAATTCCACAATGCCCAAAGGAAGTGCAAAGTTTCTTGGGCCATGCAGGGTATCACAGAAGATTCATTAGGATGTATTGGAAAATTGCTAAGCCCTTGTCAAGGCTTACCAGAAAAAAGATCCCTTTCTCATGGAGTGCTGAAGCTGACAAAGCATTTTGTGAACTAAAGTTGAGGCTATGTACTGCTCCACTTTTAAGTGTTCCTAATTGGTCATTGGAATTTCATGTGCATATAGATGCTAGTCTTCATGCTGTTGGTGCAGTTCTAGCTCAACCATCATCTCACAAAGTAGATAGACCTATCTCTTATGCAAGCAGACTACTCAACCAAGCTGAAAGAAATTACAGTACAACGGAAAGAGAAGGTTTGGCTATCGTATTTGCTCTTCAGAAGTTTTGACATTATCTCCTTGGTATACATTTCATTGTTATTTCTGATCATCAGCCCTTGAAGTATTTGATAGACAAGCCTAGAGTAGCTGGAAGGATTTGGAGATGGTTACTCCTATTTCAAGAATTTAATTTTGATATTCATATTAAGCCAGGAAAAGAGGACTACATGGCAGATCAAGTGTCCAGGACGGCAATGAGCAAGAAGGCAACAGGTATCAATGACAAACTGGTGGATAGGAATCTCTTCCTGGTAGCAATTCGGACTGATTGGTATGATGAAATTCTCCATGTTCTTACTACTAGAAAGATCCCAGAACACTTCACACCTGTAGAAAAGAGAAGGTTGCTCCTGAAAACCAAAGCATATTCTCTTATAAATGGAAATTTATATAAATACTTTTAGGATGATATATTGAGAAGGTGTGTCTATCCAGAGGAGGTAAATCTTCTGCTAGAGGCTGCACACAATGAAGGACATCTAAAGGGGGAAGAATTGGCTCATAGAATCATCCACAAAGGTTTATGGTGGCCTCATATTTTCAAGGATGCAATCAAGTTTTCTAAAGAATGCCACATCTGCCAAAGGTGTGCTCCCGCGCCAACCAGATTGAATTTCCAACCATTAGTCATATCTACCGCATGGTTTCCATTTGAACGATGGGGTCTTGATGTCTTAGGGCCAATTAGCCCAACTAGTCAACCAGGAGGTAAAAAGTATATTTTGATGGCCACATGTTATGCTACTAAATGGATAGAGGCTAAAGCCACGGTGGACTGCACGGCTTTAACAATAGCTAAATTTGTGTATAAACGTATTTTCTCAAGATTTGGTTGCCCACTGGAAATTACTAGTGATAGGGGCACACATTTTGTAAATCAATTGCTCCAGTTTATATTTGACAGGTACAAAATCTTCCATAAAAAATCCTGTGCCTATTACCCAAGGGCAAATGGCCAAGCAGAGAGTTCCAATAAGATTTTGATTGGACTGCTTCGCAAATTATCTTTTGATCATCAAAGCTCCTGGCCGCTAGCATTGATCGGAGCAATTTGGGCTTTCAGAACCACGAAAAGGGGAACCATAGGCGAGACTCCATTTCGGTTAGTATATGGGAAAGAGGCATTGGCACCATTTGAGTTTATTATCAGAAAGGAAATAGGAATCAAAACCATTGGAATTGAACCCCCCATTCAGAGATTGGTGGCATTAGAAGAGTACAGAGAAGGAGCAATGCAGAAACTTCTGTTAACACAAGAAGAACGCAAAAGATTGCATGACATGTATCTAAGATCCAATGAAGTTCAGGAAGGGTCCATGGTTTTAGTGCATCAGGTCCCAGCAATTTCAACCAAATTAGCGCCCAAATGGATAGGACCTTATAAGGTAATCAAGGTATTGCCACATGGCGCTGTGCATCTGGAAGATCTGCAGGGTAAAAGGATTCCCCTGGTCAACATCTCCAGGGTGAAGAAGTATCTGAATTAGGTCAAAATAGAAGCACTCCACCCCTTGTACATACCGTGTTTCTTTTCAGTAATTGCAGTATAACTAGATCTCTTTTGAGTAGAAGAAGGGAGAAATTGCACCAGGGACGGTGCAAAAGCTTGATGTGGGGGTTTGCAGTACCCCTCCTTGTTTTCTCTCTCTGTGCATCACTATGGTAACTGGTGTGAATTCCATATTGTGAGATTGGGCTTGCCGTCATGTCTCAGGGAACCGAGAACGATGAGGGAAGAATTGTTCTTGAAACCAGAGTAATCTCTGAAGAGTGCCTCTACCGAATCTACAAGGCCATTATCTCCGAACCAGGTGTTAGGATCATTTTGGTTTAGGTTTCTCTCTCTCTCGGTCCCTTCCCCTCTTTCTTTCTCTCTCTCTCTCTCTCTCTCTCTCTCTCTCTCTCTATCTCTCTCTCTCTCTCTCTCTCTCTCTCTCTCTCTCTCTCTCTCTCTCTCTCTCTCTCTCTCTCTCTCTCTCTCTCTCTCTCTCTCTCTCTCTCTCTCTCTCTCTCTCTCTCTCTCTCTCTCTCCTCCCCGCCACCCCACGCTTGCAGCTCTTCCCCCGCAACACCCCTCCCCCTTCCCCTCCATCTCCTCCCGCAGCGCACAGCGCCCTCCCCTTCCCCCTCCATCTTCCCCCGCAGCGCCCCTCCCCCTCCCCCTCCATCTTCCCCCGCTGAAATCCCCGCACCCACCCCCTCACACCACCCCCGCACCCGCCCCCTCACACCACTCCCGCACCAGCTCTCTCTCTCTCTCTCTCTCTCTCTCTCTCTCTCTCTCTCTCTCTCTCTCTCTCTCTCTCTCTCTCTCTCTCTCTCTCTCTCTCTCTCTCTCTCTCTCTCTCTCTCTCTCTCTCTCTCTCTCTCTCTCTCTCTCTCTCTCTCTCTCTCTCTCTCTCTCCTCCCCCGCCACCCCCGCTGACCCCCCCGCTGACCCCCCCCCCCGTTGACCCCTCCCGTAGCCCCCCGCCACCCCCGCTGACCCCTCTCGCAGCCCCCCGCCACCCCCCGCTGACCCCCCCGCCGACCCCTCCCGTAGCCCCCCCGCCACCACCGCTGACCCCCCCTCCCCCCCGCTAACCCCTCCCGTAGCCCCCCGCCACCCCTGCTGACCCCTCTGGTAGCCCCCCGCCACCCCCGCTGACCCCCCCCCCCCCGCTGACCCCTGCCGCAGCCCCCCGCCACCCCCGCTAACCTCTCCCGCAGCCCCCCGCCACCCTCGCTGACCCCCCCGCTGACCCCTCCCGCAGCCCCCCCGCCACCTCACACCACTCCCGCACCAGCTCTCTCTCTCTCTCTCTCTCTCTCTCTCTCTCTCTCTCTCTCTCTCTCTCTCTCTCTCTCTCTCTCTCTCTCTCTCTCTCTCTCTCTCTCTCTCCTCCCCCGCCACCCCCGCTGACCCCCCCGCTGACCCCCCCCGCTGACCCCTCCCGCAGCCCCCCGCCACCCCCGCTGACCCCCCCGCCACCCCCGCTGACCCCCCCGCCACCCCCGCTGGCCCCCCCCGCAGACCCCTCCCGCAGCCCCCCCGCCACCCCCGCTGACCCCCCGCCGACCCCTCGCGCAGCCCCCCCCGCCACCCCGGCTGACCCCCCCCGCTGACCCCTCCCACAGCCCCCCGCCACCCCCGCTGACCCCCCCTGCTGACCCCTCCCGTAGCCCCCCACCACCCCCGTTGACCCCCCCCTCCGCTGACCCCTTCCGCAGCCCCCCGCCTTCCCCGCTGACCCCCCCGCTGACCCCTCCCGCAGCCCCCCGCCACCCCCGCTGACCCCCCCGCCGACCCCTCCCGCAGCCCCCCCGCCACCCCCGCTGACCCCCCCCGCTAACCCCTCCCGTAGCCCCCCGCCACCCCTGCTGACCCCTCCGGTAGCCCCCCGCCACCCC
Organism: Ceratopteris richardii; assembly: GCA_020310875.1. NCBI lineage: Eukaryota > Viridiplantae > Streptophyta > Polypodiopsida > Polypodiales > Pteridaceae > Ceratopteris > Ceratopteris richardii. Next base: position 1,601,521 of record CM035427.1, read on the forward strand.
CGCTGACCCCCCCCCCCCCCCGCTGACCCCTCCCGCAGCCCCCCGCCACCCCCGCTGACCTCTCCCGCAGCCCCCCGCCACCCTCGCTGACACCCCGCTGACCCCTCCCGCAGCCCCCCCGCCCCCTCACACCACTCCCGCACCAGCTCTCTCTCTCTCTCTCTCTCTCTCTCTCTCTTTCTCTCTCTCTCTCTCTCTCTCTCTCTCTCTCTCTCTCTCTCTCTCTCTCTCTCTCTCTCTCTCTCTCTCTCTCTCTCTCTCTCTCTCTCTCTCTCTCTCTCTCTCTCTCTCTCTCTCTCTCTCTCTCTCTCTCTCTCTCTCTCTCTCTCTCCCCTCCCCCGCCACCCCCGCTGACCCCCCCGCTGACCCCCCCGCTGACCCCTCCCGCAGCCCCCCGCCACCCCCGCTGACCCCTCCCGCAGCCCCTCCCGCAGCCCCCCCGCCACCCCCGCTGACCCCCCGCCGACCCCTCGTGCAGCCCCCCCGCCACCCCCGCTGACCCCCCCCCCGTTGACCCCTCCCACAGCCCCCCGCCACCCCCGCTGACCCCCCCTGCTGATCCCTCCCGCAGCCCCCCAACACCCCCGTTGACCCCCCCCCTCCGCTGACCCCTCCCGCAGCCCCCCCCCCCCCGCCACCCCCGCTGACCCCCCCGCCGGCCCCTCCCGCAGCCCCCCGCCACCCCCGCTGACCCCCCTGTTGACCCCTCCCGCAGCCCACCCCCGCCCCCTCCCCCCCTCACATCACCCCCGCAGTAGCCCACCCGCACCCTCCGCCATCTCCCCCCACTGCCACCCTTTACTCCCCCGCAAGCTCCCCCTCACACCCCTCCCCGCGGCCTCCCACATCCTCGCCCCTCACACACTCACATCCCCACACATGCGCACATACCCCCTCGCATGCACACCCACTCACACACACACACCCACATGCACGCACACACACATACATATGCACACACACCCACACAATCACATGCACACTCACACACATACACACACATCCTCACATGTACACACACACACACACCCCCACACATACACTTCCACACACACACACACCCACACACACATACATATTTCTCACTCACATACACGCACCCACAGACAGACATACACGAACACAACCATGGAGGAGCATGTCAGATTAATAATGACAGAGCTTAAAAGAAGAGGGATACAGGACAATCATGCTCTAGCACGTCAGAGTAGGATTGGACCTGTAAAGTGGACAGAGGAATCTCAACCTAAAGACCTATTAGCTATCACATCAGCAATAGAGTTCAAAGCATATGTTGAGAAATACATGCCTCCATTGAGAGTCTCCTTTAAAGCTGCTGAGGTTTTTACTTGCACAACTGCGAACCTCTTCAATGAGGGTTAAATGTAACAAATTCTTTGATGCCAATGGAAGGGCTGTCTTGGTTGGTAATGTTGCTCATGCAATGTCAAATGCACTTGGTCAAGGGATAAGCAGTTAGACCAATCGGCTTCATTCAAATGCCGGGGATTAAATTAGTGAGGAAACAAAACAACACAAAATGGGAATCTCAGATGACAAGTGAAAGGTAAAAATGAATTGTTAAAAGTTAAAATGGATAAACAAATGTTGCCGCCAACCATTCACGGTGACTACCCATCTCTGTGGATCTAATTCAAATTAAGGGAATAATTGAGCTTCCCTCCCAATTTTGGGCAATCCAGCGGCGCGTGATCAATGGACGTGAGGCAAGGCCCTCTTGGCCTATTGGGCCTATAAAGACAATGGATTTGTGCTCATTGGGGGTACAATTTTAGAGATACGGTGGTTCGTACGTACATGCAGAAGTACTCTCTTGCACTTTGTGGTTTCAAGCCTATTGTAGGAGTTACTCTGTAGTGTGGATACAAAGGGTAGGCTTCTGAGTGGAGGGCTATGAGCACTATAGTGTAAGAGAGTGCCTTGGATATTCTTTATTTTCTGTGAATCAGCATTAGTGTTAAGCTCTATTCTCTTGAGTAATTCTTTACCATTTGCACTGTTCTGAGTTAGTCTGCATATAATTGGCCCCTTAAAACTGATGGGAAGACTCTGTGCATTGAAGTTATTTACTTTTAGGATGGCATGTTAGCCCTAAGCTTGCACTTTTGAGCATCACTCTGCCCAACCTTGTAATCATCTGATTTGAATCAAGAAATATATGGTCTTCTGTGGTCATTTGTTGATTAATATTTCTAGAGTATGTACAACTCCTCTGTCTGCTCACAGAAATGTTAAAAGGTATACTTCCCTGAAGAGAACCCCCCCTTGAGTAGGCGACGTACTGGATGTGTTTAACCTTCATTCTCTACTTTTGATAAAAGAGGATACCCCAGTACCTCCTCTACACCTGCATTCGATAAGTAATCACTGAACTCATTAGAGAAATACTCTTCCCCTCTATCTGACCTTAATCCCTTCAACTTTTGACTTGTAATTCTCTCTGCAATATACACATGATAATGTTTGAATGTATTGAATACTTGTTAGTTATCTTTGGTCACATAGATAGTGATCCAACTGGTAGCATCATCAACATAAATTACATAATAACTTGAACCACTCATACTGAAATCCTTTGATGGTCCCCACACATCTGTGTGTACCAATTCAAGCTTCTCTGAATACATAAAACCATGCTTGGAATAAGATTGCTTATGAGCCTTACCTAATTGACATGCCTCATATCTGTATATCATATGTTGACCTACAACATTAGGAAATGCAAGTACTGAACCATTGTTAACCATATCTTTGATACCTCTTTCATTGAAATGTCCAAGCCTTTTGTGCCAAAGATCTAACTCAGAGATCTTATGTCCTCCATAAGTGAACAAGGCATGACCAACATTACCTTGAATCTTCAATCTGAACAATCTTCCTTCTTTCTTCCCTGAAACAATTTTTGTTATACCCATTCCGAGGGTCTTCCACAAAAACTCCTTCATTAGTGAACCTACCTTCATAACCTTTTTGAACAATTTGTCCTACACTTATCAAATTCTTAGGAATTGTAGGAACATACAAAACCTTACTTAAATAAGTACTTCCATCCTTGGCCTTCACTGATCCAATTGACCTCACATTCTGCTTTGTATTATCACCTCTTTGAACTACATGATTAGTTATCTTATTCTCCAAATCAATCATCAAATCTATGTTTCCACTCAGGTGATTGCTACACCCTAAGTCAATGTAGAAGACTCTTTGATCTTCACTTTGCCTTACAAGTTCCATTAATTATCAATTTTGAATCCTCCTTCTAATCTCAAGCATAATTGTAGTAGGTATTGTTGTATTGTTGGCTCTAGAATCCTCTACCTACATATCTTCCAAAGTAGCCTCTACTACCTCTACCTCTGAAATTACCTCTTTGATTTTTTTCACCCCTTCCTCTTGAATTAAAGTTCTGATTATATCCACCATTATTCTGAGTATTATGCCAACAATCATTAGCTAAATGATTTGTCTTACCACAAATCCAGCAAGATTTGACTCCATCTTTATTATTTTTGCCTCTTCCTCTACCTTTGCCACCTCCTCTTTCTCTTAGGAAGTTAGCTTGGCTAGTTGTACCTTCATCTTCATTTGCTTGTTGCTTCCCTTTGCTATTCTTCTTCTTATCCTTTGAATACATTTCTTGACCTGCACTCTTATCACTTTCACCTTTGACACCCTGCTCAAAGGTTAGCATGTGTCCTAGCAACGGATTTAAATCAAGAGTAAAATGATCTAGTGACAAGTTAGTAGACAAAATGAATGGCTTCCATTTGTCATCACCTCTCAAATTTGTAAGGATTTGCCTTACGAATTTATCCTCCTCAATAACTTCATCAGCTGCTCCTAATGCATCTGCAATGTCATTTATCCTTGTTACATAATTTTAGATGCATTGAGAGGCCTTCTTCTTGAATGTAGTAAACTCTGCCTACAAGGATGCCTTCCTTGAATTTGTGGTGTTTTGGAAATACTCCTCCAAAGAATTCAATATATCACTTGCACTTTCAAGACCTCTAATGTGAGGTAGCAAGTAGTCATTAACTCCCATATAGATAATGCTCCTAGCTTGAGCATCTCTCTTCATCCAACTCTTCAAATCTGAAAATTCATCCCTAGTTGGAAAACTAGCATCTCTGAAGTGAGACTTTTCTTCTTCACCTATAATATAACCTATCAAGTCTTTGCTCATAAGATGAGCTTCAACCCTCATTGACCATGCTAGATAGTTCTTTCTATCCAATTTCTCTATTTGAAAAGAATCTCCCATCCTTTCTTCACCTGTGTATTAAATCCTTCAAGCTTTATGAGGAATAAGGTTATATTTACTTCGAATGATACTCTTTTTTTTCTTCCTTGATATCTTCTGTTCTCCTTCTCAAGATTTTCCTTCAAGCGATCACCTTTTGTATCTTCAAATGTTGATTCTTTATAACTGTAGCAGTCGGGGTCCTCCTTTCCTTAATTTTGATGCTTCCTAATCCGGTACCACTAATGGAGAGTGTTAATCTCAAAAAGAACAAGCTACTCTTGAAGTTCGAGCACCTCTATATCAAGAGTAACTTAAAATCTTCACCAATTTGGAGGATCAATACTCAACTTCCTAAATCTTCAACACTCTGTGAAGAATATGAGTACACAGAAAGTCTGTTGCACATAACTCACTCATTGACTTATCAAATGTATAAAGTTTTTGTATAAACCTTTGCACAAGGTGTCGACTATAGTTTGCGCATCTCCTCTAAGTTAAATCATTCCAAAAGACTCAGTTGATCTTGAGAAATGATCTTAATAAGTCACCTATGTCTAAAACTGTAGTTCTTTAGAGTCGACTTAGACACCTGTAACTTCTAAAGCTTGGTTCTCTCAAACTAGAACCCGTTGTCGTGAAGATTTTGTCTTCACGATTATCATCCAAATTGAAGAAAATGCTTTGATGTTGTCTCTATCTTTCCATGAACACTCTTGTATTCACACACTATATAACTATATAGTGTGTGTATGTGTCATATCTTGGATGAGTACACTTTTGTTTTTCACATATATGATTTTTCATGTGAACTCAAGGAAGGGTAATGTGAAATTAAAATACTCGTAAATGAAAGCCAAAGGTGAATGGAAGGGAAACTATGATAGACATCGCATGGCCAATACAATGATTATGGATGATGCCAAATTGGACGATAGTAATATGATAATGGTTTGAAGAATGTATGAAGAAAATAACGAGATGGATGGCGCTCATCTACGTTTTGGAGATAACGTTTCCGTGGGAGATTCTTTTCAAAAGAAAAGAAAAGATATCATTTGAGCTGTTGTTAAAACAGATAAACATGCGAAGGACAATTCGGAACGGTAGTTCATAAGAGTGGAAGCATGCAACTTAAAGTGGACATGGAGTTAAAGTGGACATGGAGTTTGCATAAGAAAACTCTAAGAAGGAGGAGCAGCGCGCACGTTCTGGGGAGGAGGCCATTCACATGTTGAAATCGGGATGATGAAGCTCTGAGGAGGAAAAAAGGGTGCATGCAAAGAGAGGGGACCTCAGGCGCATCTGCCACTCAAACGTAGCGTGCATGTAGTAGCTCCTCTGGCAGCGTCACTGGCACTCAGAAAGGTAACCGCGAAGACAACTGATCTGGAGGCAGAAATGCATCGGCGGGAGAGGAAGACTTTTGGGGGAGGGAGTCATCAACCTGCCTTACAATAGGGGTTTTTGGAGGGCATCTGCTGGGCGGACCATCTCAGAAGAAGATTGTCAGAGTCTTCCCACTCGAACATTAACGCAGCCCCAATGAGAAGAAGGCTCGACAAGTAGAAAGCTGATGGCGAGTCAAAAAACAGTAAGAGGAGGTTTATCAAGAAGATTGCATGAAGTGATGGAGTTGAGGCAAATAGTCGGAGTACTAATAATGGAGCAAACCTATGCCTGAGGGAGCAGAGGAACATCTTCGGGGAAGCAATAATGAAAAAATGTTGACGCCATTCTTCATACACAGGAGGCGCGCACTGTTTATCTCTCGGTCGTACGATTTTTGTAAGTTTTTCTACATTACATCTATGCACTTTGATGATTTATGGTACTGCACAACAAAGTTGACGATCTGCTAAGTAATTCATTTAGATTTTATGCTTCAGCCATGAAACTGTTAATCCAGAGCATTAGTATTGAACAAAATGCACTTTCTTATTATTGATCTGTCCAATCTATTTTTCATGCGTGAATAATATATTTGAACATTCAATTGTTCATTTGGACATATATTGCTTGTATTTGTTGATGTTACCTGACTTATGATTTTAATGATACTTTGTTCTCATTACATACCTATTGACGAACTACTGTGATCTATGCTTAAACCTACATGAACAGTACGTTCAGTTCATGCTATTTGATGTATAGATTAAGTCTATTATAAGAAAAATTTGAGTATGGTTCATTGACAGAAATGCGTTGATTGACAAAATTGCTTCAAATTAATATTATTAATATCTTCGTAGCTCTCAATGTTTGTGATTGCCTTAGTATTAAAAATTTATACAATTTCTATCGTTTGATTGATCTTGAGTTTGTTGAGTTTTACTAATCATTCACACTTTGATAGGAATGAATGTGTGATGAGTTACCTAAATTGGTCCATTTCTAGCAAAGTCAACGATATCTAGACATTTTACTTGCAATCTTAGTCTCATGCGACAGTGGATGCGAATAAATTAAATGCTAATGGATTTTCTATGAAAACTAAGTGATCCATCCTTTTGAGTGTCTTTTCAATCAATCTGAGCTTGCTCCTAGCACCCAGCGTGCATCGTAATTACGGTGGTTGCCTTGATCCACAGACCGTGGCTTTCGGGCCTACAGTTGGTGAACCTGACGTGAATCTCTACGGCCTTGAGAGACTGAGTTGAATGCTTGGACACAAAGGATTGTGAGGTATTCCTTCTCAGTCATACATCTATTTTGGTTTCATACATAAGAAGATGGCTTTTTCTCTCGAAGCTCTATATCACATTGAATCATGCATTGTTGTATCCATCAATGAATAATTTGTTTCAGAATTTGATTCCTTGACGTAAAAAATAACTCAAATAATGGTGAAATTTACTGATCCGATTATAACTTTGCATACGCATGTTCTTAATGAATTAGCATCATTCGGGGATATGACACGATCTAAATTAGCACGAGTACATGAAAGATTAGATACTTTGGAGAATCGCATGAACGAGAAGGTATCAAGCAGTTATAGAATGAATATGAGACCCAAGTTCATTGCATGTCTATAGATTCATTAGAAGCCCCTTTACTTGATCATATGCAAAATCCTCCCCAACCAATACTAAAAAGACCTTCTAGGTATAGAAAGCACATTGTTTGATGTTTTTGGTGTGACCAAATCGGCAATATCTATGATGCTTGTGTTGCATTTGAACATGCATGCAAACATCAAATAATATGGCAGATAGAAAAAAGAATATGTGATTGTCATACTAAGGATCCTTTATACTTGAATTTAGGTAGAGGAGGAATGGTAAAAAATTTTGAGCAAAAACAAGTGCGATCAAGGTCAAAGAATCAAGTTAGAAAACGAGGGCTAAACAAGATATTAGTCTTCAATCATTAAAATATTTGATAAATAGTCAAGCAAAAATGAATAATCAACAAGTTGAAGATGGTGAAAGATACTAAGCTAAATGATAAGCAGGAGTATGAAAGAGCAACTAATGAGAAACCAGAAACAAGTAAAGATTTTCTGAATATATTAATTGATCAAAAGTTCGTACTAAACGATCGAACATTTGAAGATGAGAAAAATAAAATGATGAAAGAACAAGTGAACCTTGAAACTAGCAATCAAAATAATACTCAAGGTGAAATTGAGAGAACTAAACAACTAAGTAATGCAAATAAGGATGCAAACAATGAGAAAAGTCTTAACGAAAAAGTGTTGAAGATAGACATCTGGAGAAGCACGCGAAAAACACAAGGAAGAAGAAGAAGCTTGGAGCACAAACACACAATAATGAATGTATCATTACTAGAGAATGTACAAAGATAAGTAGCCAATTAGGGCCATAGGCGTATATACAAGCTGGGGGGAAAAAACCTCCTAAAGAGGAAAAATAGTACCCTAGTAGTCCTAGAGTGATCACACACATCACTAGCTAAATATATCAACAAATCCCTTGTGGAAGCGATGCGGTGAACAAGTAGGTGGCACTCATGTATAAGGAAGTGTCAAGCTATGTGCAAGTCACTCCACAAAAGGAAGTAAGCCCAAAGCTCTCGAGAAAGCTTCAAACTTCTCCTTGGGTATAGCCTTCGTGAAAATTTCTGCAATGTTCTCCTGCATGGGCACATATGCCAAGCTAATCTACCCACTACAGAACCTCTCCCTTACATAGTGATGAAAGTACATGTGTTTAGATGCCAAAAAGTTTGGTAAGATGCAAGGCTGCCATGTATGAAATTTATGGATGTATCTTGTTGGCACCTCAATGTGCTTAGTGCGAGCATGGAACATAAGGTTCCTCGCAACTGCCAATGCACTCTGACTGTCTGTGAAGATAGTGGTGGCAGAATTCTGACCAATACCCAAATCAGCCATAAGGCGTTTGAGCCACATACACTCAACAGTAGGTATGAAAGCTGCCCTATACTCAGCCTCACAACTAGAAGTGGCCACGGTAGACTCCTTCTTGCTCAACCAAGATATACATGAGCTATGAAGCATGAAGCAAAAGCCACTTGTGGACACACGAGTGTCATAACAACCAATCCAATCAGACTAAGAAAAAGCCTGAAAATTTTGTGGTAGTGATCCCCCCTTGGGATAAAGCAACCCAAGTAGCCGAGTACCACTCAAGTAGCGAAAGATACGCTTAACCGCTTGCCAATGCTTGACTGGTAGGCAATGCATATATCTACTTATCTGTGAGACAACAAACTGAATATATGGCCGAGTAATGCATAAGTAAATCAAGCATCCAACAGCCTATTGACAAAGAACAACATCAAATGCATCTCCAACATCATGAAGACTCAATCGTAAACCTGTCTCCATAGGAGTGGCAATAGGCTTACAGTCTTCAAGGCCAAAACGCTGCAATAATCTGTCAATATATTTCGTTTGACACAAAGCCATTCCACCATCAACTTGCATAAATTGAATGCCCAAATAATGATGCAAATGCCCCAAATGAGACATCTCAAATGAGGCATGCAAATCAGCCTTAAAATCAGCAATATGCTTCTCAATAGGACCAGTGAGAAGCATTTCGTCAACATAGACAACAATGATCAGAAGCACATCATTAGCACGCTTAACATATAAGGTGCTTTCAGTTTGACTGTTCTCAAAACCATGTGCAATCAGATACGCATGTATCTTCTCATACCAAGCACGTGGTGCTTTCTTTAAACCATATAATGCTTTCTTTAATCTACACACCTGGTTTTCATGTCCTTTTTGCACAAGGGTGCGTGGCTGAAAAACATACACTTCTTCATGCAACTCACCATTCAGAAATGCAGATTTAATGTCCAACTGATGTTCATTCCAACCATGATGGGCTACAAGGATACAAATGCTTTGAACAGTAGTGATACAGCATGTAGGTGCAAAGGTCTCATCAAAATCAATGTCTCTTTCCTACGCATAACCCTTTGCAACAAGCCTAGCCTTATACCTGTCAACTGTACCATCAGGTTTACGCTTCAACTTGTATGCCCACTTAGTACCAATAGCCTTCTTGCTAGGAGGCAAGTCACATAAGGACCAAGTACCATTCTTCATTATTGCATCATATTCAGATTGCATAATAGCCATCAAATTTTTTGAATTTTGTGCTTCATCAAACAAAACAGACTCATTCTCATCACAGAGACTGGAAGCAACCATAGCATAGAAATCTGATGCAAAAGAGATACTATGAGAGCCTGAACGAATAGGATATGACAGAGGTGCATCTAATTTGCTATCATGCAAAGTCTGCACTAGCCATTTTGGCATAGTTTTCGCATGCTCAATATCAGCTCTCTCATCAACTAGTGCATCATGTATATCTGCATCAGAAATGGAATCATCTGCATCATCACATGAAACCTGCAAAGGCTAAGAAGTTGCCTCATTAGGACCAGCACTAGACTGTCCACCTGTAAAAAGAGGCATGAAAGTATTATATATGTCTTTGGAGCTAACAGATGTCTCCTTAGTAGATGAAAGCAATGGTTGAATAGCATCTTTCACAAAAACAACCTCAAGGCTAACCCATTGTGTTTAGTTTGTTGATGATATAGACGATAGCCTTTACTTTCACAACTCTATCCAACAAAAATATATTTTACTACTTTATCTTCCTTTTTTTTGCGCTGTTGTTCAGGCACTAATGTGTATGCAAAACAACCAAAAACACGCAGATGAGCAAAATATGGCTTGCAATCATGCCAAGCCTCATATGGAGTGATAGATTACAGTGCCTTAGTGGGACACCTATTCAGTACATATGCTCCACACATGACAGCCTCAAGCCAGAAACTATAAGGTAAAGCTTAACTCTTGACCATATACCTCGCCATCTCCATGAGAGACGTGTTCTTCCATTCAGCAACTCCATTTTGTTTAGGTGTATACGGTACTGTACATTGGTGTTTGATCCCACGTTCAGCCAGAAATGCAATAAGAACAGAAGATATATATTCCCTCCCTCGATCAGAACGGAAGATGACCATGTTACATGCTAACAAATTTTCAGCCCAAACAAAAAATTATTTGAAGCACATGAACACTTTGGACTGTGCCTTCAATGGATATATCCATGCATGCCTGGAAAAATCATCGATGAAAGTCAAGAAGTAAAGAGAATTACCAAAAGAAGGTGTCTGCATAGCACCACCGATATCACTATATACAAGTTACAATTTTAGGATAGCCTGAACTGAACCATCTAGGTTCCTGAAGTTTGGGCAATGAGGACACCATTTCAGATTTTTGCAAGCACAACAAACTAGCAAAGTTCAGATGACCAAAGCATGGATGCCAAAGCTTTGCATCGACATAGCCTACGAATCATTTACTACACATGCGAAATCATTTACAAATCTTTCATAGTCTTTGAGCTTATACAGCCCACGAAATAAAATGCCAGAAGCAATAATCATATCGCCATTTGACAGATCATGAACTGTACACCTATCATCAACAAATTTGACAATCAAGTCAATCTTGGCTAATGCAGAAACTGATAATAGGTTCTTTTTTATCACTGCTCATGAGAAGATGGGTCAAAATTGCAAACAGTAGTAAACGCCCATTCTTCTTCCTGCACAAGATTTGCAGACTCTGTTTTTGGTGTAGAGTCCTCTGCAACAACCATTCTAGCCTCTTTCCTCTTTGCCTCTTCAGCAGCTAGTTTTAGACAGTTCTTTATGATATGATCATTCCCTTTACAATACTTACAGAACAATTTCTACTTTTTTGATTTCTTCTCATCTTTATCTTCCTTCTTCGAATATGCAAAATTAGCAGATTGTTGCTTACTAGTTGAAGAGCTCCATTTTCCTTTGCTCTTTTGACTAGCTAGGAAAGCTTGATCTGCAACTCGCATAATAGACATGTTCTGTCTCGACTGATCTTCCTGCAACAAAACAGAGACTAACTCCTCAAATGATACGGTATTCAAATTTCCTTTCATCATCAAACAAAGAGTAGAAGCAAAACTCTGATATGAATTAGGAAGACCATTCAGAATGGTCTGCACAAGTGAGCTATCTGGTATAACCTTATCAGCAAAAATCAATTGTTCCTTCAAGTCTTTGATCTTCATTAGGAAACTATCCATAGAATCACCTTCATTCATGTGCTCACTCTCCAACTATTTTTGGAAGTAAGCAACACGAGCCTCATTCCTAGCTTGGTACAATGTGGTAAGTGTATCCCAAGCATCCTTGGTTGTTCTGCAAGAGCGAATGTGAGGAATAATGGCACGTTTGGTAGACAAAGTGATCAATGCATGTGCCTGGGCATCTCTTCCATCCGAGCGAATCTCCTCTGCAGTAGATGCAATAGAAGCAGCAGCACGAACAGGAATCTGCAGAATATCATCTCTGACACCATCTTCATAAGCTCTTGCACTTGCATTTGTAGTACTGGTAGTTAGAGGTGTAACAAGATATCTTTCAACACCCTGCACAATGTTCCACAATCCTTTTGCAACAAATACATGTCGCATCAGATAAGCCCATAATGGGTAGTTAGTACCATCCAACTTATCCTCAACAGCCAACATACGGAATACATCACTGCTTTTAGCCATGGCTGGTGACTAAAATACCTTGATGCAAAAAATTGACTATATCTCAAAAAGTTGAACAAAATTATCCAAACGATTTTGCTAGACCTGTAGCAGACTTTGAGATGCTTAAACTAGTGAAAAGAAACTGGTATATACCTTTGGCACAAAAAGATAAAATAGCCTGCACAAGCACTGTGATAGTGCATTCAGAGGCCAAAACGAGCTTAGATCGCGATTTTGGCACCACAAAGCGAAGCAGTTTTGATCTCAAAAACAAGCTGAGTATGCTCACCAAAATTCGTGCGATTCTAAGATTGCAAACAAAGGAGTGTCGATGGCGCCCTAGATTAAGTGACGTCCTGCTCTGATACTAATTGTTGGAGATAGACGTCTGCAGACGCACGCGAACAATAGAAGGAAGAAGAAGAAGCTTGGAGCACAAACATAAAATACTGAATGTATCAGTAGAGAATGTACAAAGATAAGTAGCCCATTAGGGTCATAGGCGTATATACTGGCTGGGGGAAAAAAACTTCCTAAAGAGGAAAAAAAGTATCCCGCCGGTCCTTGAGTGATCACACACATCACTACCTAAATATATCAACAAAAATATCAAGAAGTGTTTGAAAATCTTATCAAACAAATATACTTAAAATATGAAGAAATCATCAAGAATCCTTAAAAGAAGAAAATAGATATCTATGCAAGATATTTTTTGATGCCTTGTATTAAAATTATAAATACTTATTAATTAGTTTTTGAATAGTTGTTTTTAGTAGATCAGGTATCAGAAGCCAAATTGATAAGAAAATATAATCAAATTCATGAATGTATTTCCATCCATGATGAACCGAAGTTTATACCTTCTTCTAACAAAAAGTTATTTATATGGGAGTTTTCTACCTTCTCCCTCATCAAAAAGATACAACTTTGAAATGATTTTGCACTAAATTTTAAATGAATTTCGGAAACGAATTTTGATGTGAATTTATCATGATATTTGAAATAACGTTTGAATTCAATTTTGAAGTAATTTTATAAATATATGGGTATTTGTGAAAGTATGAGATGAATTTTTGAATTAACTATGAGATAAACTGATTGAATGCATGAATGCATGATTGCATTTACACAAATGTATGTGCAAATCATGATGATTAGTATTGAGTGAATACATGTGCACAGATTGTGTGTTTAGATATATATGAAGATTTTGATGTTTTATGTAGTTCCAGTTATGGAGCGAGCTTTAGCAACTTATATAGATAAGGAGGTTATAAATAAGTTTTATCGTAATTAAAAGTTGACTAATTTTTTAGTTGAGATGGATGCAGGTCATCGGATATGAAGAAAATCTATGCAAGAAGGACAGGTAAAGCTGAAGAACTTAGATACTTTAAGATTTTGAGTGACAATGTAGTCAGGATATATGTATGTTTTTATGCTACTCAAATTAATGTTTTCCATGCAATAAGTATACTGTCAAAGAATTTTCATTATAAGAGAAGCCTCTACAAATTGCGTTTTGAAATTCTTATCCAAATGCATTGACCTTTCTCACACCATTTTGTTAATTTGCATTTTTGAGTATGCATTGAGAATGTAATGTGCAAATGTTGACGCCATTCTTCATACAGAGGAGGCGCACACTGCTGATCTCTCGGTGATGGGAGAAAAGGACTTGAAAAAACTCATTAGATCCAATTTCGTTTTCTTCTGGCTACTTTAGTTTGTACCAGAATCGTCATGGCAAAAGCTGCTCCACGGAATATATGCACCCACAATGCTGGATTAAAGGAACAGAAGTGTGCCGATTGAATCATTGGCAACTCTCGAATACAAAAACTACAGGAGACACATTCACTCGCAAAAGGGGAATCATCGTGAGTCAGGTGGAAGATAAGGTGCGGAGGAGAAATAGGGACGTGATCACTCTCTGACAATCTTTTGATCACTAGGAGGATTTGCCAATGATGCGCATGAGTAGGCCTTAGCGCGCTATCTGCAAGAAAAGCTCAGATTATGTACATATCATAGGAGGGAAAATTGGAGAGCGCTGCTGTAAAAAAGAAAAGAGAGGGGCAGTAGGCGCAAGTTCTGGTGGAAAGAATCAGAGAAGGAGGCCATAACCCACGCAAAGGAAGCTCTCAATTCACCTGAAAACGCTTTTGATCAGAGTATGTACTGAAGGAATTGTTCGAAGACAAAATCAGGAGAAGAACTGTTAACGATGCATGTTTTGGAGTATTCACGGATAGTGCTGATATTGACTCAGGTGGCTCTCTCAGACTGGGGAAGAATTAGAATATCAGAAAGAAGAGAGGATCAAAATATCAAAATTTGCTGAGGATGATTGCTACAAGTTTGCGCAAAGAGTCCATATGGTTTGTAGATTGAAGATCTAAAAGATAGACATCATTCGTAAAACAAAAAGATCAGGAAATTGTCAGCATGATCATAGTTTGACGAATTCGAATGATATGTCTTGGACCATTTACAATTTCTGCTTTTGCATCGACGCCATGACAGCGCAGAGTTAAACTCTTTCACTTAAAGCAGCGTTCATATTCTTTTGGGAATTTCAAGGTAATATATGTCAAGTTTGGTATTAATGTAGGTTGGCAACTGTATTTAGTTACTTTCAAAAATTACTTGCTGCGTTATTGAATTAAATTAAGTACATATAACTTCGTGGTGAAGATTATTACTCTACCATTCATAGAGACTCGTCGCTATCGCTTTGATTCAATATTTCTGTTCACTTCCCCTTAAGATTAGAGTTAATTTTTCTGTAGGCCAATTATACAGAGAAAAACGAGAAAAGAACTCTGCATATTGATAGTCGATATATTACCATAGTGTTTAAGTGATTTTTGATTCAACGCTAAAACTTAGAAGGCGCTTTATTTACAGGAAGACTGAACGATGCAAAACTAGTCATCGAAACTGTTCACTCTAACAGATGTCATCGAAACTGTTCACTCTAACAGATGTCATCTCACTTCATTTCGTATATTGTTTAATGGTCATGTTTTAATTTGAATCAATGTATATGCTCTGTTTTTCTTGTTTTCACTTTTCATCGCGTATCAATGATATGAACTCGTAGAGAACATTATGTATATTTGATATGCATGTCTCTAGTTTAAAATTTAAGAGAGCAAACATCGCATATAGAAGTGTCACGTTGACGTGCGTCACACATCAATCTATTTTACGTTTTCTCAATAATAGATATTTTAAATGATTTTCATCAGAAGTTTTTTGTAATTTGCCTATCGAAAGGACTTTGGCCACTTGTTTTTCTCTTGCAAAAGAAGCCGTAGGACATGCTAATCCTAATGACATGCGGCTGATCGTCTATCTGTGTGCTACATACTACTGATTTTATGAGGCTAAATTTACATTGACAATTTCCAAGTTTGGCATGCACTTATACTGAGTTGAAGTAAACAGCGTCAAAAGATTAGTATTCAATCACCTTTGGGTTATGCAATCTAGATTGCTCAAATTCTATCTTTCATTGATTTAAATGATTCGAATCTTGCTGAGGTTTTCCATTGCATGATAATTCTATTTCCCTTCCAAGAGTAATCACATTGGACTCTACGTTTTGCATTTGTTGTCACCACCGGAACGCTTCCTCTAAAAGAACGACAACCAATTATATCATATGCATTGAACTATCATGCTTTTATTTGTTTATCGAATAAAATATTCACTAGGTTTCGAGTTTTTTATCGAGAAGTTATGAACATATCCTTACATTAGCAAGAGTAAATTAAAATATGTTGAGTGCCATAATCGATGAAGAAAATAGTCAGATTATAATCTGAAGGCGAGAATAGAAGACCATAAAGGAAGTGACAGATTATTCCGATGTATTCTGATTTATAAAAAATCCATCAATAAGCACTTGATCCATTAAAATCAGAAGTATTTCGTTTCTGATGATTCTCTAGATCTTCAACCTGTTCACGTATGTTTTTTGTAAGTTTTTCTACATTACATCTATGCACTTTGATGATTTATGGTACTGCACGACAAAGATGACGATCTGCTAAGTAATTCATTTAGATTTTATGCTTGAGCCATGAAACTGTTAATCCAGAGCATTAGTATTGAGCAAAATGCACTTTCTTATTATTGATCTGTCCAATCTATTTGTCATGCGTGAATAATATATTTTAACATTCAATTGTTCATTTGGACATATTTTGCTTGATTTTGTTGATGTTAGCTAACTTATGATTTTAATGATACTTTGTTCTCATATCATACCTATCGACGAACTACTATGATCTATGCTTAAACCTTCATGAACAGTACATTCAATTCATGCTATTTGATTTATAGATTAAGTATATTATAAGAAAAAATTGACTATGGTTCATTGAAAGAAATGCCTTGATTCACAAAATTGCTTCTAATTAATATTATTAAAATCTTTATAGCTCTCAATGTTTGTGATTGCCTTAGTATTAAAAGTTTATACAATTTCCATCGTTTGATTGATCTCGAGTTTGTTGAGCTTTACTAGTCATTCACACTTGACAGGAATGAATGTGTGATGAGTCGGCTAAATTGGTCCATTTCTAGCAAAGTCAACGACATCTAGACATTTTACTTGCAATCTTAGTTTCATGCGACACTGGATGTGAATAAATTAAATGCTAATTGATATTTTATGAAAACTAAGTGATCCATCCTTTTGAGTGTCTTTTCAATCAACCTGAGCTTGCTCCCAGCACCCAACGTGCGTCGTAGTTACGGCGGTTGCCTTGATCCACCGACCTTCGCTTTCGTGCCTACACCATTTATGCAAATGCGTTTAGCCATAGATGGCTAACCTTAAAACTTCGATTTTGACTCCTCATTTGTGCAAAACTTTACACTGTGCACTAAGAAATGATCAATTCTTTGACCATCGAGAGTGCACCTGTTCTAGAAGACACTCAACACTTCTTTACATATGAATGTTCGTACTCATAATTCTGACAGCCTGTTTACAATTAGGCTCTCAAACTTCAGCCATAGACTCATTAACTATGGAATTAGGTACCTACAAAAGGATTATTTAAATGATCAAGCACAGAAGAAGAACACTCATAAAAATCGGGTGCAACTTTTCTTCATTACTACAAAACTTTACATTTGAGTGGTGAGAGAGATCTTACTCTCTTATAAAGTGTCTAATGACTCATTCAACATCTAATTTCTCTATTCACATGCTCTCTCATATTTTCGTGGATATTTTTCCTTGTATATATAGGCAATATTTACAAGCTCATAACTATACAAAAGTATAAGTGAGCTAACTCCAAATTAATGTACATATGTATACACATCTTCATTCTCTGAACATGTACTTTCTTCATGCTTTATATCTTGATCTTTTCTTTAGTCCTTGACTTCAAAACTTCACCAAAACTTCAATTGTTGATTGCCTTGCACCAACATGGAATATTGTGAAGGGTTTTGGAAAATGACCTACTACACTTGCATATATGGTTATAGAAGGTGATGCACATGGTGCTCAAGATGACCACCTTCAAATTCTTGTTTGTGCCAGGGTTCCCATTGCATCTACTTAATATAAATCTTTTAAGGATTATAGAGCTACTCAAACACATGCATTGATAGCTTTGTCTATGAAACCTCCTATTATCCAACACATTCCCTGTTGAAAAATAGCTAAGGATGCTTGCGATACACTTACAACTTTATACCAGGAAACAAATCAGGCTCTTGTTGCTTATCTCCAAAAATCACTTGGAGAGTGAGCACGTGAATGAAGAAGATTCCATGGGTAGATTTTTGAAAAAAGATCAAGGATTTGAATGAGCAGTGGATTGTTGTTGACTAATTCTTGCGAGATAATTCACTTGCCGTAGGAGTCTTCCTTAGGGCTAGATTAAACTTAAGTTGAACACCTAATTCTAATGACATGCGGATCCTCTATCTGTGTGCTACATACTGATGTTATTGTTGGTGTAAATCACAAGCCTACACATTTGGCTTGGAAGATATCATGAAGACTCTACATGCATGAAGAACCATAGGAACATATGCTAGTGATTACTTACCACTTTACCTCATGTAAAAGTCTAATTGACTTGAAATCTTTTGTAATCACCTACCTAATTGATTCGTGGAAAAAGGTAGCTCACTTGATTGAGAGAATATTTCCAAACCTTTAGGAGCTTGATCATAGGGAGCCAAGAATTTGAATTTGAATTCAAATTCTCACTCATTACATATAAAAGTCAGATGAAAAGTCACAAGTAGAGAGATCATTCCCGAGCTTCAGTCTACTGTCATTGAGTGTGTGTGAGGACTACACAATAGCCTACACCTATCTACACAATAAGGCAATGCTTGTCATGCCAATGGGATTGTACAAAAGTGTTAATCATTAGATACATTTACATCATTCATCTCTGTGTTCACTCCTTGTCTACTCAAAATTCTATCAACTTGTCAAGGGCATATCGCAGTCAATACTCCACCAAATTCAGTGATTCAATGCTTGTTGGATTCAACTCAAAGGCATCTACACGCTGAAAAAGTTTGAAGTGATTTCATTCAGCCATTTCAGAGAAATCGTCATCGCGGTGCTCACTGGTCTATCTCTGCTACAATGCTAAAAATTCGGGGGTATACCAAATCTTGCTAAATTAATTTCTCTTAGCATAGCTCATTATTTTACATCATTCCACTTGCAAATGGTAGTTTACTGAGCTAATTGAATACTCCTAGAAGGAATTTTACCAATTGCTACTGTGCTGGTCACACTGAGCAAAACTTTGAGCAGGTGTCAAGACCAAAATAGAAGGTTTTCTTGACTTTGTGACTTCCTAAGTTATCTGTTTTGATTCAATTGTTACATACAACATTTCCAAAGGACATAGGCTATTTCTTTGTGTCATTGGAAAGCTAAGGAGGTCTACTAATCAAGTCTGAAGCTAAAGAGGGCTGGTACAAAGCAGGTTTTAGCAGTGGTATCAGAGCAAATAAGGTAAAATGGGAGATGGCTTTCCTTCATTCATTGATAAATTGGACAGGAACAACTATCAAGCTTGGTCTCTAAGGATGAAGACCTACTTACAAGGAAGGAGTCTCTATGGATACATCTGAGGAGATGAGGAATTCCCCTCATTCAAAGCAAGAGGATTGCCAACCAAGGAAGAACAAGGGAAGCTCAATACATGGTGTGCAAAAGATGCATTGGCAAGGTCTTATCTACTCAACTCTATATCTGACTTTCTTTTACCTCATATGAGAAATTGTAAGACTTCCCAAGAGACTTGGGAAACCTTGTCATCATATTTTTCCTCTAATACAAGGGCTAGGAAAAATAAGTTGTCAACCTAAGCAAGTTGTTTGAGAATTTGTCACCAAGATCAAAGATGTTGCAAATGAGTTAGCAAGCATAGGGGAAGAAATTCAAGAAGAGCAAATAGTGAGGCATGTAATCAATGGAATCAAGGCTGATGACAAGTGGGAAAGCTTCACCACTGCAATGGATCTCTACATTGACATGCACTTTCTAGATCTTACAACTCTCATGGGACAACTATTTACACATGAAGCAAAGCTCACAAAGAATGGAGATACATCCAAAGGTAACAACTCTTCTGCCCTATACACTGATAAGAAGTCTAAGGATAAAGGCAAGAGTAAGAAAGTGGAAGATGAAGGCTCTACCTCGCAAGCCAATTATGCAGGGAGAGGTAGATCTTCAAGGGGGAGGGGCAGAGGAGGTAAGAAAGGTAGGGGGAGACCCTATAACTCATCACCATGTAACATTTGTGGTCTATCAAATCACACCATAGATGAGTATTCAGGAATTACAAAAATGAGAGAGGAAGAGGCTACCAAAGAGGTGGATACTCTCAGTCTAGAGGAAGGTTCAACCATTACCAAGGCCACAACAACAAGTACAACAACAACTACAACAACAACTACAACAACAATTACAATGGCAACTACCAAGGAGGATTCAGAAACAGAACGGACTACAACAACTACACAGAAGAGCAGGATGATTCTCTTCTGATCATGAACATGACTTCAAAGACAGTTACAAATGATGATCATTTATTTTATATTGATTCAGGATGTTCAAATCATGTGGCTGGTAATGTGGCACTACTCTCTGATCTTGAGGAACCAAAAGGTAAACACCAAGTTCAAACAGGTGATGATACAAAGCATTTTGTGGTTAAAGTTGGAAATGTGAAAACTTGTGATGGTAATCAGAATTTAATGAGCAGGGTACTTTATGCACCAACAATTACAAAGAACTTAATGATTGTTGGCCAGATTGTAGAGAAAGGTTTGCAGGTCAGCCTCAATCAATATATGGAGCATTTGTGGAGGATCCAAGACATGGATTCAAAAGGATAGCTAAAGGAGAAAAATCAGGTAGACTTTTCACCTTTGAGTTGGAAGATACAAATAATATTGCTTTATACATTTATAAGGATCAGACACTTTCAGAGCTTGAGATTTGGCACAAGAGATTAGGGCATATAGGAGAAAGGACCTTGAAGCAAATGTGTAGGGACCAATGTGTGCTTGGGATACCTAATGTATCCAAGCAACATATGATTTACAAGTGTGGTGCTTGTCAATTTGGTAAGTCTCACAAGATACCCTTCTCAAGGAAAGGATATATGCATGAAGATTACCTAGAGCTGGTTCACACAGATGTTTGGGGACCTAGCAAGGATCCCTCAGTCTCAGGTTCAAGGTACTATGTGTCTTTTATTGATGACTATAGCAGGTGGATTGTGTTATACTTTATGAAGCACAAGGATGAGGTGTTTAATTGTTTTAAGAAATACCTTGCACTAGTTGAAAATCAGACAGGAAGAAATTTGAGGAGGCTAAGGTCAGATGGAGGAGGTGAATACTTCTCAAATGAGTTTGAGGACTTCTTGCAGGACAGAGGCATCAAAACGGAAATAACCACAAGGTACTCTCCTAAACAGAATGGGGTAGCTGAAGGAAGAAAGAGGTTAATTGTTGAGACAACTAGATCTATGCTTAATGAGAAGAAGTTACCTAACTATCTATGGGCAGAGAGTGTTTCTACTGCCACCTACCTCATAAACAGGTTACCATCAAAATCACTTGATGGTATGACACCTTATGAAGCTTGGCATGGTAAGAGACCATCATTAGATCATTGCAAAATTTTTGGATGTGTAGCATATGTACACATGCCTTCATAGGTTAGAGATAAGCTAGATCCAAAGGCTGAAAAATGCATTTTTATTAGATATGATTTAAATAAAAAAGGTTAGAGGTTTTATAACCCTACCAATAAGGGATTTATGGTAAGCAGAGATGTGATCTTTGATGAAAATGATTCTTGGTATGAGAATGAGTGCAGGAAGGTCAAACTACCCTATGATTTGGAAGAGGAGTTTCCAAAACTCACAAAGGAGGAACCAATTCAGAAAGAAGACTCAAGTTCAGATGGTCAAGATACAATCAACCTTGAAGAGTTCAAGGCATGGAAGTCCAAAGGCAAAATGAAGATGAAGAAGCTTGAAGACATACCTGAATATTTAGCTCAACCTTTTAGAAGATCACAAAGGAAAAGTAAAAAACCTATCAGATATGGGTATGATACATCTCTTGTTACTAAACATTCAGTTTATCTTGCCAAAGGTTTGTTAAATGAAGAACCAGGTTCATATGAAGAAGCAATCACCAAATCAAAATAGAAAGAAGCATGGACGAGGAGATTGAAGCACTCAAGGAGAGTGATACATGGGAGTTGGTACCCAAGAAGGACTCCATGAAGGTAATAGGGTCCAGGTGGATCTATAAATTGAAAAGGAATTCTGATGGCACAATTAACAGGTACAAGTCCAGATTGGTAGCCAAGGGTTTTGCACAAACTCAAGGCATTGATTATGAAGAAACATTTTCTCCTGTGGCCAAGATGCCAAAAATCAGAGTGTTGGTGAGTGTGGCTGCATCAAAGAATTGGAACATGTACCAATTGGATGTCAAGAATGCTTTCTTGAATGGATGGATCTCAGAAGAGGTTTATATGTCACAACGTCCTGGCTATGAAGACCCTAAGAAGGTAACTTATGTTTGCAAATTAAAGAAGGCTTTATATGGATTGAAGCAGGCACCAAGGGCATGGAATTACAGGCTAACTACATACCTCCAAGACCAAGGATTTGTTATGAGAACGGCAGATACTTCTCTGTTCATAAAGAGAAGTAATTCAAAGGTAATATATCTCTGTGTTTATGTTGATGAAATCATCATTACAGGTAATGATGTCAATGGAATCAGATACATCAAAAGCCAGATGATGAAGGAGTTCAGGATCAATGATCTTGGATTATTGAAATATTTTTTAGGGCTTGAATTAGTTTACACTAATTCAAGGATATAGATTACTTAGAAGACGTATGTACAGGACATGTTGAAGAAGTCTCACTTGCAGGATGCTAAAGCAACAACCACTCCAATGGAGGTGAACCTAAAGCTAAGTGCCCATGAAGGTGATGAATTCAAAGACATTACAGGTTATCAGAGTATGGTGGGTAGCTTGAACTATGCTACCTTAACTGGAATTGATATTGCATATGGAGTTAGTGTGCTAAGTCAATTCATGCACAAACCAAGGATACCTCACCTAGAGGCTGCAAAAAGAATCTTGAAGTATCTCAAGGGTACACAGAACCATGGTTTGTATTTTCCTTATACTTCAGATATTGATATAAAAGTCTATTCAGATGCAGATTGGGCAGGATGCAAGGATGATAGGAGGAGCACTTCAGGATACATCTCTTTTGCAGGTGACAAACCTATCTCATGGTCTGCAAAGAAGCAACCAATTGTAGCATTGTCTTCTACAGAGGCAGAGTATAGAGGGCTAGCTAATGCTACTCAAGAAGCAATTTGGATTAAGCTTTTGTATACAAAATGGGGCTTATATACTAGGCCTCCAATTATCTTTGGAGATAATACAAGTTCTCTTCACCTTGCAGCTAATCCTATCTATCATGCTAGGACAAAACATATAGAAATGCAATACCATTATGTGAGAGAGAAGTTGCTGAGCAAGGACATTCAACTGACCTATGTTTCAACCAACATGCAATGTGCAGATTTGTTGACTAAAGCTTTGGATGGAACCAAACTTTGCATATTCAAATCTATGATTGGATTGCAGGATATACTTGAAGATTGAGGATGAAGACTTAAGCCAAAATGCTTGGCTTGAGGGGGAGTTGTTGGTGTAAATCACAAGCCTACACTTTTGGCTTGGTAGATATCATGAAGACTCTACATGCATGAAGAACCATAGGAACATATGCTAGTGATTACTTACCACTTTACCTCATGTAAAAGTCTAATTGACTTGAAATCTTTTGTAATCACCTACCTAATTGATTCGTGGAAAAAGGTAGCTCACTTGATTGAGAGAATATCTCCAAACCTTTAGGATCTTGATCATAGGGAGCCAAGAATTTGAATTTGAATTCAAATTCTCACTCATTACATATAAACGTTTGGATGAAAAGTCCCGGGTAGAGAGATCACTCTCGAGCTTCAGTCTACTGTCATTGAGTGTGTGTGAGGACTACACCATAGCCTACACCTCTCTACACCATTAGTCAATGCTTGTCATGCCAATGAGATTGTACAAAAGTGTTAATCAATAGATACATTTAGATCATTCATCTCTGTGTTCACTGCTTGTCTACTCAAAAGTCTGTCAACTTGTCAAGGGCATAGCTCAGTCAATACTCCACCAAATTCAGTGATTCAAAGCTTGTTCAATTCAGCTCAGTGTCATCTACATGCGGACAAATTTTGAGATGATTTCATTCAGAAATTACAGAGAAATCATCGTCGAGGTGCTCACTAGTCTATCTCTGCTAAAGTCCAAAAAAGTCGGGGGTATACCAAATCTTGCTAAATTAATTTCTCTTAGCATAGTTCTTTATTTTACATCATTCCACTTGCAAATGGTAGCTTACTAAGCAAATTGAATACCCCTTGAAGGAATTTTATCAATTGCTACTGTGCTGGTCACACTGTGCAAAACTTTGAGCAGGTATCAAGACCAAAATATAAGGTTTTCTTGACTTTGTAACTTCCTAAGTTATCTGTTTTGATTCAATTGTTACATACAACATTTCCAAAGGACATAGGCTATTTCTTTATGTCATTGGAAAGCTAAGGAAGTCTACTAATCAAGTCTGAAGCTAAAGAGGACTGGTACAAAGCAGGTTTTAGTAGTACCTACTCAATCTCTTGGATCATCCATCCATCTTTCCCAACAGTGGTATCAAACCAAATAAGGTAAAATTGGAGATGGCTTTCCTTCATTCATTGATAAATTTGATAGGAACAACTATCAAGCTTGGTCTCTAAGGATGAAGACCTACTTACAAGGAAGGAGTCTCTATGGATACATCTCACGGGATGAGGAATTGCCCTCATTCAAAGCAAGAGGATTGCCAACCATGGAAGAACAAGAGAAGCTCAATACATGGTGTGCAAAAGATGCATTGGCAAGGTCTTATCTACTCAACTCTATATCTGACTTTCTTTTACCTCATATCACAAAATTGTTAGACTTCCCAAGACACTTGGGAAACCTTGTCATCATATTTTTCCTCTAATACAAGGGCTAGGAAAAATCAGTTGTGGACTCAATCCACAACACTAAGGAAGCAACCTAAGCAAGCTTTTTCAGAATTTGTCACCAAGATCAAAGATGTTGTAGATGAGTTAGCAAGCATAGGGGAAGAAATTGAAGAAGAACAAATAGTGAGGTAAGTAATCAATGGAATCAAGGCTGATGACAAGTGGGAAAGCTTGACCACTGCAATGAATCTCTACATGGACATGCACACTCTAGATCTTACAACTCTCATGGGAAAACTATTTACACATGAAGCAAAGCTCACAAAGAATGGAGATACATCCAAAGGTAACAACTCTTCTCCCCTATACACTGATAAGAAGTCTAAGGATAAAGGAAATAGTAAGAAAGTGGAAGATGAAGCCTCTACCTCGCAAGCCAATTATGCAGGGAGAGGTAGATATTCAAGAGGCAGGGGCAAAGGAGGTAAGCAAGGTAGGGGGAGACCCTATAATTCATCACCATGTAACATTTGTGCTCTATCAAATCACACCATAGATGAGTGTTTCAGGAATTACAAAAATCAGAGAGGAAGAGGCTACCAAAGAGGTGGATACTCTCAGTCTAGAGGAAGGTTCAACCATTACCAAGGCCACAACAACAACTACAACAACAATTACAATGGCAACTACCAAGGAAGATTCAGAAACAGAAAGGACTACAACAACTACACAGAAGAGCAGCATGATTCTCTTCTTATCATGAACATGACTTCAAAGATAGGTAGAAATGATGATCATTTATTTTAAATTGATTTAGGATATTCAAATCATGTGGTTGGTAATGTGGCACTACTCTCTGATCTTGAGGAACCAAAAGGTAAACACCAAGTTCAAACAGGTGATGATACAAAGCATTTTGTGGTTAAAGTTGGAAATGTGAAAACTTGTGATGGTAATCAGAATTTAATGAGCAGGGTACTTTATGCACCAACAATTACAAAGAACTTAATGATTGTTGGCCAGATTGTAGAGAAAGGTTTGCAGGTCAGCCTCAATCAATATATGGAGCATTTGTGGAGGATCCAAGACATGGATTCAAAAGGATAGCTAAAGGAGAAAAATCAGGTAGACTTTTCACCTTTGAGTTGGAAGATACAAATAATATTGCTTTATACATTTATAAGGATCAGACACTTTCAGAGCTTGAGATTTGGCACAAGAGATTAGGGCATATAGGAGAAAGGACCTTGAAGAAAATGTGTAGGGACCAATGTGTGCTTGGGATACCTAATGTATCCAAGCAACATATGATTTACAAGTGTGGTGCTTGTCAATTTGGTAAGTCTCACAAGATACCCTTCTCAAGGAAAGGATATATGCATGAAGATTACCTAGAGCTGTTTCACACAGATGTTTGGGGACCTAGCAAGGATCCCTCAGTCTCAGGTTCAAGGTACTATGTGTCTTTTATTGATGATTATAGCAGGTGGATTGTGTTATACTTTATGAAGCACAAGGATGAGGTGTTTAATTGTTTTAAGAAATATCTTGCACTAGTTGAAAATCAGACAGGAAGAAATTTGAGGAGGCTAAGGTCAGATGGAGGAGGTGAATACTTCTCAAATGAGTTTGAGGACTTCTTGCAGGACAGAGGCATCAAAACGGAAATAACCACAAGGTACTCTCCTAAACAGAATGGGGTAGCTGAAGGAAGAAATAGGTTAATTGTTGAGACAACTAGATCTATGCTTAATGAGAAGAAGTTACCTAACTATCTATGGGCAGAGAGTGTTTCTACTGCCACCTACCTCATAAACAGGTTACCATCAAAATCACTTGATGGTATGACACCTTATGAAGCTTGGCATGGTAAGAGACCATCATTAGATCATTGCAAAATTTTTGGATGTGTAGCATATGTACACATACCTTCATAGGTTAGAGATAAGCTAGATCCAAAGGCTGAAAAATGCATTTTTATTAGATATGATTTAAATAAAAAAGGTTAGAGGTTTTATAACCCTACCAATAAGGGATTTATGGTAAGTAGAGATGTGATCTTTGATGAAAATGATTCTTGGTATGAGAATGAGTGCAGGAAGGTCAAACTACCCTATGATTTGGAAGAGGAGTTTCCAAAACTCACAAAGGAGGAACCAATTCAGAAAGAAGACTCAAGTTCAGATGGTCAAGATACAATCAACCTTGAAGAGTTCAAGGCATGGAAGTCCAAAGGCAAAATGAAGATGAAGAAGCTTGAAGACATACCTGAATATTTAGCTCAACCTTTTAGAAGATCACAAAGAAAAAAGGTAGCTCACTTGATTGAGAGAATATCTCCAAACCTTTAGGATCTTGATGATAGGGAGCCAAGAATTTGAATTTGAATTCAAATTCTCACTTATTACATATAAAAGTTTGGATGAAAAGTCCCGGGTAGAGAGATCACTCTCGAGCTTCAGTCTACTGTCATTGAGTGTGTGTGAGGACTACACCATAGCCTACACCTCTCTACACCATTAGTCAATGCTTGTCATGCCAATGAGATTGTACAAAAGTGTTAATCAATAGATACATTTAGATCATTCATCTCTGTGTTCACTGCTTGTCTACTCAAAAGTCTGTCAACTTGTCAAGGGCATAGCTCAGTCAATACTCCACCAAATTCAGTGATTCAAAGCTTGTTCAATTCAGCTCAGTGGCATCTACATGCGGACAAATTTTGAGATGATTTCATTCAGAAATTACAGAGAAATCATCGTCGAGGTGCTCACTAGTCTATCTTTGCTAAAGTCCTAAAAAGTCGGGGGTATACCAAATCTTGCTAAATTAATTTCTCTTAGCATAGTTCTTTATTTTACATCATTCCACTTGCAAATGGTAGCTTACTAAGAAAATTGAATACCCCTAGAAGGAATTTTATCAATTGCTACTGTGCTGGTCACACTGTGCAAAACTTTGAGCAGGTATCAAGACCAAAATATAAGGTTTTCTTGACTTTGTAACTTCCTAAGTTATCTGTTTTGATTCAATTGTTACATACAACATTTCCAAAGGACATAGGCTATTTCTTTATGTCATTGGAAAGCTAAGGAAGTCTACTAATCAAGTCTGAAGCTAAAGAGGACTGGTCCAAAGCAGGTTTTAGCAGTACCTACTCAATCTCTTGGATCATCCATCCATCTTTCCCAACAGTGGTATCAGAGCAAATAAGGTAAAATTGGAGATGGCTTTCCTTCATTCATTGATAAATTTGATAGGAACAACTATCAAGCTTGGTCTCTAAGGATGAAGACCTACTTACAAGGAAGGAGTCTCTATGGATACATCTCACGGGATGAGGAATTGCCCTCATTCAAAGCAAGAGGATTGCCAACCATGGAAGAACAAGAGAAGCTCAATACATGGTGTGCAAAAGATGCATTGGCAAGGTCTTATCTACTCAACTCTATATCTGACTTTCTTTTACCTCATATCACAAAATTGTTAGACTTCCCAAGACACTTGGGAAACCTTGTCATCATATTTTTCCTCTAATACAAGGGCTAGGAAAAATCACTTGTGGACTCAATTCACAACACTAAGGAAGCAACCTAAGCAAGCTTTTTCAGAATTTGTCACCAAGATCAAAGATGTTGTAGATGAGTTAGCAAGCATAGGGGAAGAAATTGAAGAAGAACAAATAGTGAGGTAAGTAATCAATGGAATCAAGGCTGATGACAAGTGGGAAAGCTTGACCACTGCAATGAATCTCTACATGGACATGCACACTCTAGATCTTACAACTCTCATGGGAAAACTATTTACACATGAAGCAAAGCTCACAAAAAATGGAGATACATCCAAAGGTAACAACTCTTCTCCCCTATACACTGATAAGAAGTCTAAGGATAAAGGAAAGAGTAAGAAAGTGGAAGATGAAGCCTCTACCTCGCAAGCCAATTATGCAGGGAGAGGTAGATATTCAAGAGGTAGGGGCAAAGGAGGTAAGCAAGGTAGGGGGAGACCCTATAATTCATCACCATGTAACATTTGTGGTCTATCAAATCACACCATAGATGAGTGTTTCAGGAATTACAAGAATCAGAGAGGAAGAGGCTACCAAAGAGGTGGATACTCTCAGTCTAGAGGAAGGTTCAACCATTACCAAGGCCACAACAACAACTACAACAACAATTACAATGGCAACTACCAAGGAAGATTCAGAAACAGAAAGGACTACAACAACTACACAGAAGAGCAGCATGATTCTCTTCTGATCATGAACATGACTTCAAAGATAGGTAGAAATGATGATCATTTATTTTAAATTGATTTAGGGTATTCAAATCATGTGGTTGGTAATGTGGCACTACTCTCTTATCTTGAGGAACCAAAGGGTAAACACCAAGTTCAAACAGGTGATGATACAAAGCATTCTGTGGTTAAAGTTGGAAATGTGAAAACTTGTGATGGTAATCAGAATTTGTTGAGCAGGGTACTTTATGTACCAACAATTACAAAGAAGTTAATGAGTGTTGGTCAGATTGTAGAGAAAGGTTTGCAGGTCAGGCTCAATCAATATGGAGCATTTGTGGAGAACCCAAGACATGGATTCAAAAGGATAGCTAAAGGAGAAAAATCAGGTAGACTTTTTACCTTTGAGTTGGAAGATACAAAAAATATTGCTTTATACAGTTATAAGGATCAGAAACTTCCAGAGCTTGAGATTTGGCACAAGAGATTAGGGCATATACGAGAAAGGACCTTGAAGCAAATGTGTAGGGACCAATGTGTGCTTGGGATACCTAATGTATCCAAGCAACATATGATTTACAAGTGTGGTGCTTGTTAGTTTGGTAAGTCTCACAGGTTACCCTTCTCAAGGAAAGGATATATGCATGAAGATTACCTAGAGCTGGTCCACACAGATGTTTGGGGACCTAGCAAGGACCCCTCAGTCTCAGGTTCAAGGTACTATGTGTCTTTTATTGATGATTATAGCAGGTGGATTGTGTTATACTTTATGAAGCACAAGGATGAGGTGTTTAATTGTTTTAAGAAATATCTTGCACTAGTTGAAAATTAAACATGAAGAAATTTGAAGAGGCTAAGGTCAGATGGAGGATCTCAATACTTCTCAAATGAGTTTGAGGACTTGTTGCACGACAGAGGCATCAAAAGGAAAATAACCACAAGGTACTCTCCTGAACAGAATGGGGTACTTGAAAGAAGAAATAGATTAATTGTTGAGACAGCTAGATCTATGCTTAATGAGAAGAAGTTACCTAACTATCTATGGGCAAAGAGTGTTTCTATTGCCACCTATCTCATAAACAGGTTACCATCAAAATCACTTGATGGTATGACACCTTATGAAGCTTGCATGGTAAGAGACCATCATTAGATCATTGCAAAATTTTTGGATGTGTAGCATATGTACACATACCTTCACAGGTTAGAGGTAAGCTAGATCCAAAGGCTGAAAAATGCATTTTTATTGGATATGATTTAAATAAAAAAGGTTACAAGTTTTATAACCCTACCAATAAGGGATTAATGGTAAGTAGAGATGTGATCTTTGATGAAAATGATTCTTGGTATGAGAATGAGTGCACGAAGGTCAAACTACCCTATGATTTGGAAGAGGAGTTTCCAAAACTCACAAAGGAGGAACCAATTCAGAAAGAAGACTCAAGTTCAGATGATGAAGATACAATCAACCTTGAATAGTTCAGGGCATGGAAGTCCAAAGGCAAAATGAAGATGAAGAATCTTGAAGACATACCTGAATCTTTAGCTCAACCTTTTAGATGCAGATTGGGTAGGATGCAAGGATGATAGGAGGAGCACTTCAGGATACATCTCTTTTGCAGGTGACAAACCTATCTCATGGTCTGCAAAGAAGCAACCAACTGTAGCATTGTCTTCTACAGAGGCAGAGTATACAGGGCTAGCTAATGCTACTCAAGAAGCAATTTGGATTAAGCTTTTGTATACAGAATTGTGCTTATATACTAGGCCTCCAATTATCTTTGGAGATAATACAAGTTCTCTTCACCTTGGAGGTAATCCTATCTATCAAGCTAGGACAAAACATATCGAAGTACATTACCAATATGTGAGAGAGAAGTTGCTAAGCAAGGACATTCAACAGACCTATGTGTCAACCAACATGCAATGTGGAGATTTGTTAACTAAAGCTTTGGATGGAGGATGAAGACTTAAGACAAAATGCTTGGCTTGAGGGGGAGTTGTTGGTGTAAATCACAAGCCTACACATTTGGCTTGGATGATATCATGAAGACTCTACATGCATGAAGAACCATAGGAACATATGCTAGTGATTACTTACCACTTTACCTCATGTAAAAGTCTAATTGACTTGAAATCTTTTGTAATCACCTACCTAATTGATTCATGGAAAAAGGTAGCTCACTTGATTGAGAGAATATCTCCAAACCTTTAGGAGCTTGATCATAGGGAGCCAAGAATTTGAATTTGAATTCAAATTCTCACTCATTACATATAAAAGTCAGGATGAAAAGTCGTGGGTAGAGAGATCACTCCCGAGCTTCAGTCTACTGTCATTGAGTGTGTGTGAGGACTACACCATAGCCTACACCTCTCTACACCATTAGGTAATTCTTATCATGCCAATGAGATTGTACAAAAGTGTTAATCAATAGATACATTTACATCATTGATCTCTGTGTTCACTGCTTGTCTAGTGTCAAGGGCATAGCTCAGTCAATACTCCACCAAATTCAGTGATCAAAGCTTGTTGGATTCAGCTCATAGTTTGAAGTGATTTCATTCAGCCAATTCACAGAAATTTCGTCGAGGTGCTCACTGGTCTATCTCTGCTATAGCCCTAAAAAGTCGGGTGTATACCAAATCTTGCTAAATTAATTTCTCTTAGCATAGTTCATTATTTTACATGATTCCACTTGCAAATGGTAGCTTACTAAGCTAATTGAATACACCTTGAAAAAATTTTATTAATTGCTACTGTGGTGGCCACACTGAGCAAAACTTTGAGCAGGTGTCAAGACCAAAATAGAAGGTTTTCTTGACTTTGTGACTTCCTAAGTTATCTGTTTTGATTCAATTGTTACATACAATATTTCCAAAGGACATAGGCTATTTCTTTGTGTCATTGGAACGCACTAATTAAGTCGGAAGCTAGAGAGGGCTGGTACAAAGCAGGTTTTAGCAGTACCTACTCAATCTCTTGGATCATCCATCCATCTTTCCCAACAGTTATGAGGTTAAATTTACATTGACAATTTCCAAGTCTGGCATGCACTTATTGACTTGAAGTAAACAACGTCAAAAGATTACTATTCAATCACCTTTGGGTTACAAAATCTAGATTGCTCAAATTCTATCTTTGATTGATTTAAATGATTCGAATCTTGCTGAGGTTTTCCATTGCATGATAATTCTATTTCCCTTCAAAGAGTAATCACATTGGACTCTACGTCTTGCATTTGTTGTCACCACCGGAACGCTTCCTCTAAAAGAACGACAACCAATTATATCATATGCATTAACTATCATGCTTTTATTTGTTTATAGAATAAAATATTCACTTGTTTTCAATTGAGAAGTTATGAACATATCCTTACATTAGAAAGAGTAAATTAAAATATGCTGAGTGCCATAATCGATAAAGAAAATAGTTAGATTATAATCTGAAGACGAGAATAGAACACCATGAAGGAAGTGAAAGATTCTTCCGATGTATTGTGATTTATAAAAAATCCATCAATAAGCACTTGATCCATTAAAATCAGAAGTATTTCGTTTCTGATGAATCTCTAGATCTTCAACCTATTCACATATGATTTTTGTAAGTTTTTCTACATTACATCTATGCACTTTGATGATTTATGGTATTGCACAACAAAGATGATGATATGCTAAGTAATTCATTTAGATTTTATGCTTCAGCGATGAAACTGTTAATCCAGAGCATTAGTATTGAAAAAAAGTGCACTTTCTTATTATTGATCTGTCCAATCTACTTTTCATGCATGAATAATATATTTTAACATTCAATTGTTCATTTGGAGATATTTTGCTTGATTTTGTTGATGTTACCTGATTTATGATTTCAATGATACTTTTCTCTCATTACATACCTATCGACGAACTACTATGGTCTATGTTTAAACCTACATGAACAGTACGTTCAATTCATGTTATTTGATTTATAGATTAAGTCTATTATAAGAAAAAAATTAGTATGGTTCAATGAAGGAAATGCATTGATTGACAGAATTGCTTCAAATTAATATTATTAAAATCTTCGTAGCTCTCAATATTTGTGATTGCCTTAGTATTAAAAGTTTATACAATTTCTATCGTTTGATTGATCTTGAGTTTGTTGAGCTTTACTAGTCATTCACACTTTGACAGGCATGAATATGTGATGAGCTATTTAAATTGGTCCATTTCTAGCAAAGTCAACGAAATCTAGACATTTTACTTGCAATCTTAGTTTCATGCAACACTGGACGCGAATAAATTAAATGCTAATTGATTTTCTATGAAAACTAAGTCATCCATCCTTTTGAGTGTCTTTTCAATCAACCTAAGCTTGCTCCCAGCACCTGGAGCACGCCGTAATTATGTCGGTTGCCTTTATCCACCGACCCTCGCTTTTGGGCCTACATTTGGTGAACCTAACGTGAATCTCTATGGCCTTGAGCGACTCAGATGAATGCTTAGACACAGAGGACTAGGAGGTGTTCCTTCTCAGCCATACATCTATATTGGTTTCATGCATAGGAAGATGGCTTTTTGTGTCGAACTTCTGTATGACATTGAATCATGCATTGTTGTATCCATCAATGAGTAATTTGTTTTAGAATTTGATTCCTTGATGTCAAAAATAACTCAAATAATGGTGAAATTTACTGATATGATTATAACTTTGCATATGCATGTTGTTAATGAATTACCATCATTCGGGGATATGATGCAATCTGAATTAGCACAAGTACATGAAAGATTAGATACTTTCGAGAATCGCATGAACGAGAAGGTGTCAAGCAGTTATAGAAATGAATATGAGAGCCAAGTTCATAGCATGTCTATAGATTCATTAGAAGCCCCTTTACTTCATCATATGCAAAATCCTCCCCGACCAATACTAAAAAGACCTAGGTATAAAAAGCACATTGTTTGATGTTTTTGGTGTGACCATATCGGCTATACCTATGATGCTTGTGTTGCATTTGAACATGCATGGAAACATCAAATAATATGGCAGATAGAAAAAAAATATGTGATTTTCATACTAAGGATCCTCTACCCTTGAATTTAGGTAGAGGAGGAATGGTAAAAAATTCTGAGCAAAAACAAGTCCGATCAAGGTCAAAGAATCAAGTTAGAAAACAATGGAGAGCCAAACAAGACCTTAGTCTTCAATCATTTTAAAGATTTAATAAATAGTCAAGCAAAAATGGATAATCAACAAGTTGAAGATGGTGAAAGATACTAAGCCAAAAGATACGCAGGAGTACAAAAGAGCAACTAATGAGAAACGAGAAACAAGTGAAGATTTTCATAATATATTAATTGATCAAAAGTTCGTACTAAATGATGGAACATTTCAAGATGAGAAAAATGAAATGATGAAAGAACAAGTGAACCTTGAAACTAGCAATCAAACTAATAATCAAGGTGAAATTGAGAAGACTAAACAACTAAGTAATGCAAATGAGGATGCAAACAATGAGAAAAGACTTAACGAAAAAGTGTTGGAGATAGACGTCTGCAGAAGCACGCGAACAACACAAGGAAGAAGAAGAAGCTTGGAGCACAAACATACAATAATGAATGTATTACTACAGAATGTACAAAGGTAAGTAGCCAATTAGGGCCATAGGCATGTATACAAGCTAGGGGAATAAAACCTCCTAAAGAGGGAAAATAGTACCCCAGGAGTCCTAGAGTCATCACACACATCACTACCTAAATTATCAACAAATCCCCCCTAGGAGTGATGCGGAGAACAAGTAGCTGCCACTCATGTATAAGGAAGTGCCAAGCTATGTGGAAGTCACTCCACAAAAGGAAGTAAGCCCAAAGCTCTGCAGAAAGCTTCAAACTTTTCCCTAGGTAGAGCCTTCGTGAAAAGGTCTGCAATGATCTCCTGCCTGGGCACATATGCCAAGCTGATCTCCCCAGTAGAGAACCTCTCCTTGACATAGTGATAATGCACCTCAATGTGCTTAGTGGGAGCATGGAACTCAAGGTTCCTCACAACTGCCAATGCGCTCTGTCTATCTGTGAAGATAGTGGTGGCAGAATTCTGACCAATACCCAAATCAGCCATAAGGCCTCTAAGCCACATACAGTCAACAATACCTATGAAAGTTGTCCTATACTCAGCCTCACAACTGGAAGTGGCCATAGTAGGCTGCTTCTTGCTCAACCAAGATATACATGAGCTACCAAGCATGAAGCAAAAGCCACTAGTGGACACACGAGTGTCATAGCAACCAGTCCTATCAGATGCAAAAAAAGCATGCACATCTGGCGGTAGTGATCCCCCCTTGGGATAAAGCAACCCAACTAGCCGAGTACCACTCAAGTAGCGAAAGATGCGCTTAACCGCCTGCCAATGCTTGACTCCTAGGCAATCGATAAATTTGCTCATCTGTGAAATAGCAAACTGAATATCTGGCCGAGTGATGCATAAGTAAATCAAGCATCCAACAGCCTACTGATAGAGAACAGCATCAAATGCATCTCGAGCATTATGAAGACTCAATCGTAAACCTATCTCCAAAGGAGTGGCAATAGGCTTACACTCTTCAAGGCCAAAACGCTGCAATAATGTGTCAATATATTTCGTTTGATACAAAGCCATTCCACCATCAACTTGCATAAACTTAGTGCCCAAATAGCGATGCAAATGCCCCAAATGAGACATCTCAAATGAGGCATCCAAATCAGCCTTAAAATCAGCTATATGCTTCTCAATAGGACCACTGAGCAGCATGTCGTAAATATAGACAACAATGATCAGAAGCACATCATTAGTACGCTTAACATATAAGGTTCTTTTAGTTGGACTGTTCTCAAAACCATGTGCAATCAGATAGGCATGTATCTTCTCATACCAAGCATGGGTGCTTGCTTTAAACCATATAATGCCTTCTTTAACCTGCATACTTGGTTTTCATGTCCTTTTACCACAAAGGCGCGGGGCTGAAAAACATACACTTCTTCATGCAAGTCACCATTCAGAAATGAAGATCTAATGTCGAACTGATGTACATTCCAACCATGATGGGCTGCAAGTGCACAAATGCTATGAATAGTAGTCATACGGCATGTAGGTGCAAAGGTCTCATCAAAATCAATGCCTCTTTCCTACACATAACCCTT
This sequence comes from Ceratopteris richardii, assembly GCA_020310875.1. Classification (NCBI taxonomy): domain Eukaryota; kingdom Viridiplantae; phylum Streptophyta; class Polypodiopsida; order Polypodiales; family Pteridaceae; genus Ceratopteris; species Ceratopteris richardii. The sequence goes on from CM035427.1 coordinate 1,637,848, forward strand.
TGCAAAAAGCCTAGCCTTAAACTTTTCAAGTGTACCATCACGTTGACGCTTCAGCTTGTATGCCCACTTAGTACCAATGGCCTTCTTGCCAGGAGGCAAGTCACATAAAGACCAAGTACCATTCTTCATTATTGCATCATATTCAGATTACATAGCAGCCATCCAATTTTTCGAATTTCGTGCTTCTTCAAACGAAACAGGCTCATTGTCATCACAGATACTAGAAGCAACCATAGCATAGCAATCTCATGCAAGAGATGCACTATGAGAGCCTTAACGAGTACGATATGACAGAGGTGCATCTAATTTGCTATCACACAAAGTCTGCGCTAGCCATTTTGGCATACTTTTTGCCTGCACTATATCACCTCTCTGATCAACTAGTGCATCATGTAAATCTGCATCATAAATGGAATGATCTGCATCATCACATGAAACCTACAAAGGCTGAGAAGTTGCATCATTAGGACCAGCGCTAGACTATCCACATGTAAAAAGAGGCATCAAAGTATCATACATGTCTTTGGACCTAACAGATGTCTCCTTAGTACATGAAAGCAATGGCTGAATAGCATCTTCCACAAAAACAACATTAAGGCTAACCAGAATGTGTTTAGTCTGTGGATGATATAGACGATAGCCTTTACTTTCAAAACTCTATCCAAGAAAAATACATTTTAGTCCTTTATCATCCAATTTTTTGCGTTGTTGTTCAGGCACTAATGTGTAAGCCAAACAACCAAAAACACGCAGATGAGCAACAGATGTCTTGCGATCATGCCAAGCCTCATATGGAGTGATAGATTACAGCGCCTTAGTGGGACACCTATTCAGTACATATGCTCCACACATAACAGCCTCAAGGTAGAAACTATGAGGTAAAGCCTAACTCTTGATCATACACCTCGACATCTCCATGAGATACGTGTTCTTCCGTTCAGCAACTCCATTCTATTTAGGTGTATACGGCACTGTACACTGGTGTTTTATCCCACGTTTAGCCAAAAATGCATTAAAATCAGAAGACATATATTCCCTCCCTCGATCAGAACAGAGGATGCCCATTTTACATGCTCACAGATTTTCAGCCAAAACCAAAAATTGTTTGAAGCACATGAACACTTTGGACTTTTCCTTCAATGGATATACCCATGCATGCCTGAAAAAATCATCGATGAAAGTCACGAAGTAAAGAGAATTCCCAAAAGAAGGTGTCTGCATAGAACCACCGACATCACTATGTACAAGTTGTAATTTTTGGGTAGCTTGAACTGAACCATCTTTTGGAAAGGATGAATGCTGCATTTTTCCCAAAATACAGCCTTCATAAACATGTTTTCTAGGTGTCTCAAGTTTGGGCAACGAGGACATCATTTCAGATTTTTGTAGGCATAGCAAACTAGCAAAGTTCACATGACCAAAGCATGCATGCCAAAGCTTTGCATCGACATAGCCTGCGAATCATTTACTACACATGCAAAATCATTTACAGATCTTTCATAGTCTATGAGCTTATACAGCCCGCGGCATAAAATGCCAAAAGCAATAATCAGATCGCCATTTGACAGATCATGAACTGTACACCTGTCATCAACAAATTTCACAATCAAGCCAATCTTGGCTAATGCAGAAACTGATAACAGCTTCTTTTTGATCCCTTCCATAAATAAAGCATCTGATAAAGTAAAGGAACTACCATTAGCAGTAGTGAAAATGATCTTACCAACTCCCATAACAAGATAAGAGGAGTTGTTGGCACATGTAACAGTATTCCCTAGACGGGCAGGCTCGAGTGAAGAGAAGAAACTGCACTGTGAGGTAATATGTTTGATCGCCCCACTCTAAAAATACCAAACATCTGAGTCTACTGCAGACATGCACTCCTTATGAGAAGATGGGTCAAAACTGCAAACAACAATAAACGCCCATTCTTCTTCCTGCACAAGACTTGCAAACTCTGTTTTTTTCGTGTAGAGGCCTCTGCAAGAACCATTCTAGCCTCTTTCTTCTTTTCCTCTTTAGCAGCTAGTTTGGGACCGTTCTTTATGATATGATCGTTCCCTTTAGAGTACTTACAGAACAATTTTTGCTTTTCTGATTTCTTCTCATCTTTATCATCCTTCTTCGAATATGCAAAATTAGTAGATTTTTGCTTACTAGTTGAAGAGCTCCATTTTCCTTTGGCCTTTTGACTAGCTAGGAAAGCTTGATCTACAACTCGCATAATGGACCTGTTCTGCCTTGACTGATCTTCCTGCAACAAAACAGAGACTAACTCCTGAAATGATAAGCCATTGGGATTTCCTTTCATCATCAAACGAAGAGTAGAAGCAAAACTCCGATATGAATCAGGAAGACCATTCAAAATGGTCTACACAAGTGAGCTATCTCGTATAACCTCATCGGCAAAAATCAATTGTTCCTTCAAGTCTTTGATCTTCATTAGGAAAGTGTCCATAGAATCACCTTCATTCATGTGCTCACTCTCCAACTGTTTTCGAAGGTAAGCAACAGGAGCCTCATTCCTAGATTGGTACAATGTGATAAGTGTATCCCAAGCATCCTTGGTGATTCTGCAAGAGCGAATGTGAGGAATAATGGCAGGTTTGGTAGACAAAGTTATCAATGCATGTGCCTGGGCATCTCTACCATCCGAGCGAATCTCCTCTACAGTAGGTGCAACAGAAATAGAAGCATGAACAGGAATCTGCAGAATATCATCTTCCATACCATCTTCATCAGTGCCAACACTCGCATTTGCAGTACCTGTAGTCAGAGGTGTAACAAGATGTCTTTCAACGCCCTTCACAATGTTCCGCAATCCTTTTGCAACTAATACATGTCGCATCATATAAGCCCATAATGGGTAGTTGGTACCATCCAACTTATCCTCAACACCCAACATACGGAATACATCACTACTTTAAGCCATGGCCGGTGACTAAAATATCTTGATGCAAAAAATTGACTGTATCTCAAAACGTTGAACAGAATTATCCATACGAGTTCTGCTAGACCTCTACCAGACCTTGAGACGCTTAAACTGGCGAACAGAAACTCGTATATACCTTTGGAACAAAAACACGAAATAGCCTGCACAAGTGCTATTATAGTGCGTTCGGATGCCGAAACGAGCTTAGATCTTGATTTCGGCACCACAAAGCGAAGCAGTTTTGATCTCGAAAATACGCTCGGTATGGTCAGCAAAATTCCTGCAATTTTGAGACTACAAAGAGAGGAGTGTCGATGGCGTCCTAGATTAAGCGACGTCCCGCTCTGATACCAATTGTTGGAGATAGACGTCTGCACACGCATGCGAACAGTAGAAGGAAGAAGAAGAAGCTTGGAGCACAAACATACAATACTGAATGTATTACTAGAGAATGTACAAAGATAAGTAGCCCATTAGGGTCATAGGTGTATATACAAGCTGGGGCAAAAAAACCTCCTGAAGAGGGAAAAAAGTATCCCGCCGGTCCTAGAGTGATCACACACATCACTACCTAAATATATCAACAAAAACATCAAGAAGTGTTTGAAAATTTTATCAAACAAATTACTAAAAATATGAAGAAATCATCCAGAATCCTTAAAAGAAGAAAATAGGTATCTATGCAAGACATTTTTTATGCCTTGTATTAAAATTATAAATACCTATTAATAAGTTTTTGAATAGTTGTTTTTATTAGATCAGGTATAAGAAGCCAAATTGATAAGAATATATGATCAAGTTCATGAATGTATTTCCTTCCATGATGAACCGAAGTTTATAACTTCTTCTAATAAAAAGTTATTTATATGGGAGTTCTCTACCTTCTCCCTCATCAAAAAGGTACAACTATGAAATGATTTTGCAATAAATTTTAAATGGATTTCGAAAACAAAATTTTAAGTGAATTTATCATGATATTTGAAATAACTTTTGAATTGAATCTTGAAATAAGTTTATAAATATATGGGTATATGTGAAAGTATGAGATGAATTTTTGAAGTAACTATGAGATAAACTGATTGAATGCATGAATGCATGATTTCATTTATGCAGATGCATGTGCAAAGCATGATGATTAGGATTGTCTGAATACATGTGCATAGATTGTCTATTCAGATATATATGAAGATTTTGATGTTTTATGTAGTTGCAGTTATGGATCGAGCTTTAGCAACTTGTACAGATAACGAGGTTATAAATAAGTTTTGTTCGTAATTAAAAGTTGACTAATTTTTTACTTGAGATGGATGCAGGTGATCAGGTATGAAGAAAATCTATGCAAGAAGGACAAGTAAAGTTGAAGAACTTAGATACCTTAGGATTTTGAGTGACCATGTAGTCACGATATATGTAAAAGATGTTCTTATGCTACTCATATTAATGTTTTCCATGCAACAGGTATACTGTCAAAGAATTTTCATTATAGCCAGAAGCCTCTACAAATTGCGTTTTGAAATTCTTATCGGAATGCATTGACCTTTCTCACACCATTTTGTTAATTTGCATTTCTGAGTATGCATTGAGAATGTAATGTGCAAATGTTGACGCCATTCTTCATACAGAGGAGGCGCGCACTGCTGATCTCTCGGTGATGGGAGAAAAGGTCTTGAAAAACCTCATTAGATCCAATTTCGTTTTCTTGTTGCTACTTTAGTTTGTACCCAGAATCGTCATGGCCAAAGCTGCTCCACGGAATATATGCACCCACAATGCTGGATTAAAGGAACAGAAGTGTGCCGATTGAATGATTGGCACCTCTCGAATACAAAAACTACAGGAGACACATTCACTCGGAAAAGGGAAATCATCGTGAGTCAGGTGGCAGATAAGGTGCGGAGGAGAAATAGGGACGTGATCACTCTCTGACAATCTTTTCATCACTAGGAGGATTTGCCAATGATGCGCATGAGTAGGCCTTAGCGCGCTATCTTCAAGAAAAGCTCAGATTATGTACATATCATAGGAGGGAAAATTGGAGAGCGCTGCTGTAAAATAGAAAAGACAGGGGCAGTAGGCGCAAGTTCTGGTGGAAAGAATCAGAGAAGGAGGCCATAACCCATGCAAAGGAAGCTCTCAATTCACCTGAAAACGCTTTTGATCAGAGTATGTACTGAAGGAATTGTTCGAAGACAAAATCAGGAGAAGAACTGTTAACGATGCATGTTTTGGAGTATTCACGGATAGCGCTGATATTGATTCAGGTGGCTCTCTCAGACTGGGGAAGAATTAGAATATCAGAAAGAAGAGAGGATCAAAATATCAAAATTTGCTGAGAATGATTGCTACAAGTTTGCGCAAAGAGTCCATATGGTTTGTAGATTGAAGATCTAAAAGATAGACATCAATCGTAAAACAAAAAGATCAGGAAATTGTCAGCATGATCATAGTTTGACGAATTCGAATTATTTGTCTTGACCATTTACAATTTCTGCTTTTGCATCGAGGCCATGACAGCGCAGAGTTAAACTCTTTCACTTACAGCAGCGTTCTTATTCTTTTGGGAATTTCAAGGTAATATATGTCAAGTTTGGCAACTCTATTTAGGTACTTTCAAAAACTACTTGCTGCGTTATTGAATTAAATTAAGTACATATAACTTCGTGGTGAAGATTATTACTCTACCATTCATACACACTCGTCGCTATCGCTTTGATTCTATATTTCTGTTCACTTCCCCTTAAGATTATAGTAAATTTTTCTGTAGGCCAATTATACAGAGAAAAACGAGAAAAGAACTCTGCATATTAATAGTCGATATATTACCATAGTGTTTAAGTGATTTTTGATTCAACGCTAAAACTTAGAAGGCGCTTTAGTTACAAGAAGACTGAACGATGCAAAACTAGTCATTGTTTTGGAAATGATAGTATTAACCTGTTCAGTATCGTATAATTTCAATGAAACTTATGCACTGACATCTAAACTGTTCACTCTAACAGATTTCATCTCACTTCATTTCGCAGATTGTTTAATGGTCATGTTTTAATTTGAATCAATGTATATGTTCTGTTTTTCTTGTTTTCACTTTTCATCGCGTATCAATGATATGAACTCGTAGAGAACATTATGTATATTTGATATGCATGTCTCTAGTTTAAAATTTAAGAGAGCAATCATCGCATATAGAAGTGTCACGTTGACGTGCGTCACACATCAATCTATTTTACGTTTTCTCAATAATAGATATTTTAAATGATTTTCATCAGAAGTTTTTTGTAATTTGCCTATCGAAAGGACTTTGGCCACTTGTTCTTCTCTTGCAAAAGAAGCCGTAGGAGTTTTCTTTAGGGCTAGATAAAACTTGAGTTGAACACCTAATTCTAATGACATGCGGCTGATCGTCTATCTGTGTGCTACATACTACTGATGTTATGAGGCTAAATTCACATTGACAATTTCCAAGTTTGGCATGCACTTATTGACTTGAAGTAAACAGCGTCAAAAGATTACTATCCAATCACCTTTGGGTTATGCAATCTAGATTGCTCAAATTCTATCTTTGATTGATTTAAATGATTCGAATCATGCTGAGGTTTTTGATTGCATGATAATTCTATTTCCCTTCAAAGAGTAATCACATTGGACTCTACGTCTTGCATTTGTTGTCACCACGGGAACGCTTCCTCTAAAAGAATGACAACCAATTAGTTTCATGCGACACTGGATGGGAATAAATTAAATTGATTTTCTATGAAAAAAACGTGATCCATGCTTTTGAGTGTTTTTTCAATCAACATGAGCTTGCTCCCAGCACCTGGCATGCACCGTAATTACGGCGGTTGTCTTGATCCACCGACCTTCGCTTTCATACATAGGAAGATGGCTTTTTCTATCGAAGTTCTGTATGACATTGAATCATGCATTGTTGTATCCATCAATGAATAATTTGTTTCATAATTTGATTCCTTCACATAAAAAATAACTCAAATAATGGTGACATTTACTGATTTGATTATAACTTTGCATATGCATGTTGTTAATGAATTAGCATCATTCGGGGATATGATGCCATCTTAATTAGCACGAGTACATGAAAGATTAGATACTTTCGAGAATCGCATAAACGAGAAGGTGTCAAGTAGTTATAGAATTGAATATGACAGCCAAGTTCATTGCATGTCTATAGAATCATGAGAAGCCCCTTTACTTGATCATATGCAAAGTCCTCCCCGACCAATACTAAAAAGACCTTCTAGGTATAAAAAGCACATTGTTTGATGTTTTTGGTGTGACGAGATCGGATGTACCTATGATGCTTGTGTTGTATTTGAACATGCATGCAAACATCAAATAATATGGCTTGTGTTCGAGATAGACATCTGCAGAAGCACGCGAACAACACAAGGAAGAAGAAGAAGCTTGGAACACAAAAACACACTAATGAATGTATTACTAGAGTATGTACAAAGGTAACTAGCCAATTAGGGCCATAGGCGTATATACAAGCCGGGCGAAAAAAACCTCCTAAAGAGGAAAAATAGTACCCCAGCAATCCTAGAGTGATCACACACATCACTAACTAAATATATCAATGGAACACAAGGTTCCTCGCAGCTGCCAATGCGCTCTGACAGTTTGTGAAGATAGTGGTGTAAGAATTCTAACCAATACCCAAATCAGCCATAAGGCGTCTGAGCCACATACACTCAACAATAGCTGTGAAAGCTGTCCTATACTCAGCCTCACAACTGGAAGTGGCCATAGTAGGCTGCTTCTTCCTCAACCAAGATATACATGAGCTACCAAGCATGAAGTAAAAGCCACTAGTGGACACATGAATGTCATTGCAACCAATCCAATCAGACTCATAAAAAGCATGCAAATCTAGCGGTAGTGATCCTCCCTTGGAATAAAGCAACCCAAGCAACCAAGTACCACCCAAGTAGCGACAGATGTGCATAACCGCCTGCCAATGCTTGACTCCTAGGCAATGCATAAATCTGCTCATCTCTGAGACACCAAACGAAATATCTGGCCGAGTAATGCATAAGTAAATCAATCATCCAACACCCTAATGATAGAGAACAACATCAAATGCATCTCCAGCATCATGAAGACTCAATCGTAAACCTATCTCCATAGGAGTGGCAATAGGCTTACAGTCTTCAAGGCCAAAACGCTGCAATAATGTGTCAATATATTTCGTTTGACACAAAGCCATTCCATCATCAACTTGCATAAACTGAATGCCCAAATAATGATGCAAATGCCCTAAATGAGACATCTCAAATGAGGCATGAAAATCAGCCTTAAAATCAGCAATATGCTTCTCAATAGTACCATTGAGCAGCATGTCATCAACTTAGACAACAATGATCACAAGCACATCATTAGCAACTTAACATATAAGGTGCTTTTAGTTGGACTGCTCTCAAAACCATGTGCAATGAGATATGCATGTATCTTCTCATACCAAGCATGTGGTGCTTGCTTTAAACCATATAATGCCTTCTTTAACCTGCACACCTGCTTTTCACGTCCTTTTTGCACAAAGCCGTAGGGCTGAAAAACATACACTTCTTCATGTAAGTCAACATACAAAAATGCATATTTAATGTCCAACTGATATACATTCCAACCATGATGGGATGCAACTCCACAAATGCTCCAAATAGTAGTGATACGGCATGTAGTTGCAAAGGTCTCATCGAAATCAATGCCTCTTTCCTACGCATAACCATTTGCAACAAGCCTAGTCTTATACTTTTAAACTTTACCATCAGGTTTACGCTTCAGCTTGTATGCCCACTTAGTACCAATTGCCTTCTTGCCAGGAGGCAAGTCAAATAAGACCAAGTACCATTCTTCATTATTCCATCATATTCAGATTGCATAGCAGCCATCCAATTTTCTGAATTTTGTGCTTCATCAAACGAAACAGGCTCATTCTCATCACAAAGACTAGAAGCAACCATAGCATAGCAATCTCATGCAAAAGAGGCACTATGAGAGCCTGAACGAGTACGATATGATAGAGGTGCATCTAATTTGCTATCACGCAAAGTCTTCACTAGCCATTTTGGCATAGTTTTTGCCTGCTCAATATCAGCTCTCTCATCAACTAGTGCATCATGTAAAAAGAGGCTTTGAAGTATCATACATGTCTTTGGAGCTAACAGATGTCTCCTTAGTACATGAAAGCAATGGCTGAATAGCATCTTCCACAAAAACAATATCAAGGCTAACCTGAATGTGTTTAGTCTGTGGATGATATAGACAATAGCCTTTACTTTCAGAACTCTATCCAATAAAAAAATATTTTACTACTTTATCATCCAATTTTTTGCACTGTTGTTCAGGCACTGATGTGTATGCCAAACAACCAAAAACACGCAGATGAGCAACAGATGGCTTGCGATCATGCCAAGCCTTCACAAACATGTTTTCTAAGTGCCTCAAGTTTGGGCAACCAGGACACCATTTCAGATTTTTACAGGCATAGCAAACTAGCAAAGTTCAGATGACCAAAGCATGCATGCCAAAGCTTTGCATCGACATAGCCTGCGAATCATTTACTACACATGCGAAATCATTTATAGATCTTTCATAGTCTATGATCTTATAGAGCCCACGGCATAAAATGCCAGAAGCAATAATCACATCGCCATTTGACAGATCATAAACTGTACACCTGTCATTAACAAATTTCACAATCAAGCCAATCTTGGCTAATGCAGAAACGGGATAACATGTTCTTTTTTATCCCTGCCACAAATAAAGCATATGATAAAGTGAAAGAACTACCATCAGCAGTAGTCAAAATGATCTTAGCAACTCCCATAACAGGATAAGAGGAGTTGTTGGCACATGTAACAGTATACCCTGTAGGGGCAGGCTCGAGTGAAGAGAAGAAATTACACTGTGAGGTAATATGTTTGGTCCCCCACTGTCAAAATACCAAACATCTGACTCTACTGCAGACATGCACTGCTCATGAGATGATGGGTTAAAAGTGCAAACAGTAGTAAATGCCCATTCTTCTTCCTACACAAGTTTGTAGACTCTGTTTTTTTCGTGTAGAGGCGTCTGCAAGAACCATTCTAGCCTCTTTCTTCTTTGCCTCTTTAGCAGCCAGTTTTGGACAGTTCTTTATGATATGATCATTCCCTTTACAGTACTTACAGAACAACTTTTCCTTTTCTGATTTCTTCTCATCTTTATCTTCCTTCTTCGAATATGCAGAATTAGCAAATTTTTGCTTACATCTGTCCCATCCTAGCGAATCGCCTCTGCAGGAGGTGCAACAGAAATAACAGCATGAACAAGAATCTACGGAATATCATATTCGACACCATCTTCATCAGCTCGAGCACTTGCATTTGCAGTACCTGTAGTCAGAGGTGTAACAAGATGTCTTTCAACACCCTCCACAATGTTCCACAATCCTTTTGCAACCAATACATGTCGCATCATATAAGCCCATAATGGGTAGTTGGTACCATCCAACTTATCCTCAACAGCCAACATACGGAATACATCACTGCTTTCAGCCATGGTCGGTGACTAAAATACCTTGATGCAAAAAATTGATTGTATCTCAAAAAGTTGAACAGAATTATCCAAACGAGTTCTGCTAGAACTCTAGCAAAATTTGAGACACTTAAACTGGTGAACACAAAACTAGTATATACCTTTGGAACAAAAACACGAAATAGCCTGCACAAGCGTTGTGATAGTGCGTTCGGAGGCCGAAACGAGCTTAGATCGCGATTTTGGCACCACAAAGCGAAGCAGTTCTGATGTCCGAAACACGTTGAGTATGCTCACCAAAATTCGTGGGATTCTGAGACTGCAAATGGAGTAGTGTCGATGGCAACCTAGATTAAGCAACATCTTGCTCTAATACCAATTTTTGGAGATAGACAACTACAGACACACGCAAACAGTAGAAGGAAAAAGAAGAAGCTTGGAGCACAAACACACACTACTAAATGTATTACTAGAGAATGTCCAAAGATAAGTAGCCCATTAGGGTAATAGGCGTATATACAAGCTGGGGGAAAGAAACCTCTTAAAGAGGGAAAAAAGTACCCCGACACGGTGTCGGGATGAAATCCCGCAGGGAGTGTGCATTGTTTTTTTTTCAAAGTTCATAGAAATTATGAGATTTGTGTGATGTTTTGATTGAAGAGGGTATATTTTGTGCATGATTTGACTAATTTGATTGACTGTGTGATGCAAAATCATGTTAGAGATGTGCGTGTGTGTTTAATTAACTGACATTAGACCCATGAAAACCTTAGGTTTCAGCCTTGAAACTGACTGGAAACACGAGTTTATCCCATGAAAAATGGACTTGAACCCTTGGAGTTTAGATCCAAACTGTAAATAAACGCTTGGATTAATGTGTCTAACTTAATTGTGATTAAAACCCTAATTTTCCTGACCAAAAACCGTAACCTAGACCCTTGGAATTGGTGTTTATCCTAGCCCAAACCCTTAGATTAATTAACCCTGTATACAGTGTGAAACCAAAACATTAATTTAGAAAAAATAAAAAGGATAAAAATCAAAAATAGAATCAAGAGGTGGAATTTTCCAAAAATAGTTAATCAACATGCATGATCGTATGAAATTGGAAAGTTGAGTAGGGAGGTTGGAAACTTCTAGAGAATAGTCCCAAGGAAAGAAGGGCGGTGGAGCCTATAAATAGAGGGCCAAGGCTCATTTGTTTTTCCTCGTGGATCTTCTTGGTGCATTTGTTCTCCAGGTATGCGGTTTCTTACTCTCCTCTTATTCATTTTTTCTTATTCATGTTCATTAGCTTGCATAAGAGAGGGAGAGGCTATGGAAGCCTTAGGCACATGAGAGAGAGAATGTCTCAATAAACCCTTTTCATTCCTAGCTTCTGCAAGGTTAAGAAACATTGATTTTATCCATTCTGATTTGGTTTACCCTGCGGCATGAACATGTTGGTCTATTATTCATTAATAGTAATGTATGTGCATGAGAGAGGGATTTGGACAAAGATAGGTTTACGCAGGACACTCCGAAAATGTTGTAGCAGATTGAAGACAGAGAGCCTGTGTAGAGCCTGTGTAGTCGGTGCATGTCAGAGAGCCGGAGGAGAGAGAGAAGTAAGGAAACTAAGGCGCTACAAAGCTGACGGGATAGCGTAGAGAGAGGGAGATAGAGATATCTGTTTGCATGTTGCTAGCGGCGACGGTAGGAGAGAAGAGAAACTTGCAGTCGGTGGTCCTCGCCGTTGGTTGTGCGAGTTGTGGGGAGCTCCAGAATGATTGGATGGAGAGAGAGATCTTGTTACTACGCGTGATGTGCATGAGAGAGAGAGAGAGTCCTGTGGGCGTTGCATCCTATAGGGTGCTACTAGCGCAACTTATATGAAGAGAGAGAGTCACACACTATCGCGCATGGACACTGACAGAGAGAGAGAGAGAGAGTTTGGTTGAAGGGAGCACGCTGGAGAATTCAGGGCGAAAGAAAGAGAGAGTCTTATGGACTTTGACCATAGACATGCACGATGGATGTAGAGAGATGAGAGAGAGAAAGAGAGGTGGTCCACTGTCAGAGAGCCGGAGGAGAGAGAGGAATGCTGCTGTAGATTAGTGCACACCACAGATTAGTGGAGAGGGAGGAGGAGAGAAGTAGAGATGGCGGCGTAGAATTCAGTCGCACATATATTTTCGGTCGCCTGCTGCTAGTGTAGAGAGAGAGCGAGGCAGAGGCGGCGCTGCTATCAGCTGAGGTGGAGGTGGATAGAGAGAGGCGTAATTAGGTGTGCTGTTGTTGGCACTGCGGATATGATAGAGAGAGGAAAGAGGTAGCACTGTAGCGTGGCTTAGAGAGAGAAGAGATAAGGTGGTGGTGCACGTAGAGATGCGCGCAGGGAGGAGAAAATCCAGCAAGCGATCTGATGAGAAGGGAGAGAGATTGTCGGCTTGCTGTCGATGACGGTTGCAGATTCCAAAACACATGGAGAGAGACAGATCCGAGATCAGCTAAGCAGGCACACGTACTGAATCACGAGAGAGAGAGAGAGAGTGAGAGAAAGAGAGAGACAGAGAAAGAGAGAACCTCTGGTTGGCATCGTAGACATGAAAACAATAGGTAAGATAGAGAGAAGGAATCGGATGCCTCTCAGATAGAGTTGACCACGGTTCAAAGAGAGAGAGAGAGGGCAGAGAGAGAGAACCACCAAAATTCAGGGTGTTGCGCTCCGTAGAGAGAGAGAATAGAAACGTGTGGCAACCTCGACCACTATAGATAGAGACTCGAGAGAGATCTTGTTGGCGGTGCGCAAAAGACTCCATTAGAGACCGACATGTGCAAAATCTATAGCAGGCTAAGAAAACGCGAGAGAGAGAGAAGAGAGACTTGGACTGTGGATGGCGACACGAAGAACCAAGGCGGTTTGGAGAATTCGAGAGAGACAGAAAAGGCGGTGGAAAAAATTCGTAGACAGAGAGAGAGTGATGATTTTTGGTGCTAATATGGAATGATTGTCAGAATATTCATTCACCTAGTAAACCCAATCCGGAATTAAGTGTAGGTTGTGTCTTTCATGTATAACTGTTGAGACATTTCGAACATTAGTTTTGGAATTGTACACTTATATGTTCTCTCGAAATGAATGATCGTGTGTCCTTGAGTCCAACATATGTAATGAATGATTTTCTAGTTTCCTAAGACCAACCAAGATATTTACTCTTAAAGAAAATTGAGTTTATCTTCAGCTACTATGATTATTACCATAAAATGCCAAGTACTTTAATTTCAACTTTAGATGTTGAGATGTCAGACTTTACTTCATGTTCTGCAAATCAATACAATTGTTTTTAATAAACGGAAATAAGAACTTTAAGATAAAGGGATCAAGGCATAATGAGTGTGTTGAGAATGGTATTAGTGATTTTACTCCCAACCTCGTGGATCTTGCTTGGGGAACGTCTTTCCAGGTTCGAGGAGCTGATGATATTGGAGAATTATATGAAGTAAAGAATTGTTGATTGAAGACCAAAGCAAAGAGTACAAACCTCGTGGATCTTCTTGGTGCATTTGTTCTCCAGGTTGGGCAGATTGATGATTTTGGAGGCTTATATGAGCTGAAGAAAAGATTTGAAGACCGAAGTAAAGAATACCCTACCTCGTGGATCTTCTTGGTGCATCTATTCTCCAGGCCCCACCCCGTGGGTTTCTTTTGTGGAACTTCTTTCCAGGTTATTGAGTGATCGGAGGCTATTGCGGTTTATGAAGTGAAGACAATTATTTGAAGAAGATTTGAAGTAAAGCTTTCTTGAAGGCCAAAGATATAAAGTGAAGAAAAGATCTATCCGCGAAGAAAAGACAAAGATCCTGGGTGCCTTTTTGCACTATAGTGAGAGGCATATCATATCCAACCGATCCGCACTGTAGCGGTGGCATTTATTTGTATTCACCTGATCCGCACTGTAGCGGATTTTTGCATCATCGATCCGCACTGTCGCGGGCATATTTATATCATTTAGAATTTATCGGACGAAATTAGCTGCATTTGACTTCCGTGCCTTAGTGTTGTATACTTGGATTTTCGTGCCCTCAACGCCTACGGTCTCATGCGTACGTACGCACGTCTCACCACTTCTGAGGGGCAGGGAGCCTACGAGGATCGCCACACTCCGGAGAGTTTAGGCAAGGGGTAGGGGTCCTACGAGGATCCCCACACTCCGAAGAGTTTAGGCGAGGCGCGCAGCGCGCAGACGCCGCTCGTAGGACAGCAGGAACGGGCGCACACCAGTAAAAGGGGCGTGATCCAACCCTCGTGCCTGGCTTCCTGCCCGACCTCCTTCTTCCCGACACCTGAACCCGACGTGAAGCGAGGCGGTTGCCCGGTGATCTTCGACGTGTTGCCCACTCTTTGAGAAGACAGACAGGAACCCCGGCATTAGACAAAGCCTCCAGGTACTAGCATTTCAGGTTATTTGATTTTTTGCATTGTTTCACATACTCATTGAATAGAAAGACTGTCTTGTTGTCTAAGTTTGAGCATTCACTATCTGCACTAGTTTAGTCCATATATTTGTGCACAAGAAAATAAAATGAACAAAATGTTTGAGGAACAATTTAGGAAATATGAAGAGCGATTTAGGGAAATAGAAATTACCACAAGCGAATCAATAAAATCAAAGTAGGGTATCATGATGACCTTGATGCAAATGATAAATGCAATATCCGACACTATTCAATTAATGGGCATAAGTATTAAAGATTTAAAGAAGGAAATGGATTCTAAGATTTCTGAATTGAAAAATAAGATTGACCTGTTGACAAACCAAGTTAATGACCTACAAGTATTGAAATGTGTTAATGAGCATGTGGTAAAAGTCCATGACCTACAAGTATTGAAATGTGATAATGATCATGTGGTAAAAGTCCAAGGCATATCTGCATAGAAACAATCATTAGGTCCTAGGAGATCCACACCTAGAGTGATATCTAGGAAATCAAGTTGGGCCGAGAAGAGACCTATACGATGTTTTTGGTGTGATCAATTTGGGCATATGTTCTGGGATTGTATAGCATATGAGAGTGCACACAGACATTGACTTGTAAGTAAGCATGAAAGAAAAATTTGTAAATATCAAGAGGAGATACCTTTGCATTTGAATGCAGGAAAAGGTGGGATGAAGAAATATTTTGAAGAGACCAAGACTAGATCAAAGTAATTTCAAAAGATATGGAAACCAAAGATTCATGAAGATAATAGATTAGATGAACAAAAGCGCCTGCTATCTATTGAGAGTCAAGAGAAACCAATTGAAGACACTAAAGGTAGAAAAATAAAGGTCGAGAAGCAAAATATTGAGCAGATTTTGAGAGAACAAATGGAAACTAATCATAAAAGAGAATCTGATAGAGAAATTCGAGAGAAAACAAAGAAAGACGAGGATGTATATATATCATTTGATCCCAAACTTTTGGCTAATGAAAATCTATTTGATCAAGAGAAAGTAATAAGATTGCAATCCCAAGTAAACTTTGTAAAACTGATTGAACTAGAAGATAGTAAAGAAGAAAGTAAAAAAGATATAAAATCTATTAAGCGAGTTAACAAAGCAGAAAAAGAATTGATTTATGATATTATTGCACAAATTGAGGGGAATATAAATTCAACTTCAAAGACTTCTAGAGTTTGAAGAAGAATAAGAGAAGTACAAATCTTACGTTTCAAGACATATTTGCAAATATTGAAGGATGATTGAAGAAGAATCATGATGAAAATGTATGGGAATGATCAAGAGTTGTTGAATGATAAAGATTGATGAAAATGCATGATGATGTTCATGATGATGGATGATGATGAAAGATGAAAAGATAAAATCTAACCTTTTAAGATATATTTGCAAATATTGAAGGATGATTGAAGAAGAATCATGATGAAAATGTATGGGAATGATCAAGAGCTGTTGAATGATAAAGATTGATGAAAATGCATGATGATGTTCATGATGATTGATGATGATGAAAGATGAAAAGATAATGATTGATGTTGAAAATGATTAACAATGATGATTAATGAATGATATTAAATGATGATTGATTTATAATGATGAATGATGATAAAAATAATTGATGATTGATGATGATGATGATGATGATGATTTATAATGATGGACTGATGATGAAAGATGATGATTGATATTAAAAATGATAAATGAATGTTGATAATGATTGATGATTCATGAAAGATAATGATTGATGATTGATGAAATATAATGATTGACGTTGAAAATGATTAATGATGATGGTTTATGATGATGGATGCTGATGAAGATAATTAGTGATTGACAATGATGATGGTTTATAATTATGAATGATGATGATGATTGCCGATTAATGAATTATTATGAATGTATGATGATTGCAAGATTAATGATTAATGATGAAATTGATGATTGATAATGATGGTTGATGATGAATGATTGATGGTTGATGATGATTATGATGATGTTTATTCTAGAGGATAGTGATGATACTGAGGCTGATGCTGATGAAGAATGATAGACTATGGAATTAAAGAAAAGCTGGATCAAAATGAAGAAAAATGATGAGGTGAAACTGTTTCTGATTTGAGATCTGTTTTCTTTCTGTTAGAGCATATGCATTGCATTTATGTGTGTGATAAATATATGTATGAATCTATGAAAATCATGTAGAATGAAGATACCAAATATCTATTATGGGTTTGCACGAAGCATGAGCGCCTAGGAATTATATGAATGGTATCACTTCGTGGACTAGAGGTTTTTGGGAGTGAAAGCTTGCGGATGTGATGGCATGCTTAGACCGAGTGCATGTATATACTGATTGATTTGAACACTTAGTGAGTGGGAAACTTTGGATCCTAGTATTTATTTCTTACGAGATCTTAACTCCATATGGATCATGATATAGAGAAAAACATTCATACTCAAGCCAGCTTATATGTGTGTGCATGTTGTTAGTGCGCTACGACGGGCTAGTAGGCGGGTGGAAACACCTTGGTCGAGCGATCAAGGCCACGAGCCGTAGCTAGTTTCATCGTAGGCCTGACCTATATGTTATCATGTGCCTTCATGGGTCAGGTAGGCAGGTGGAGTCACTCTGGACGGGTGGTTAGAGCCACAAGCTGACCTCAATTTCATGCAGGGCTGATGTTGTGTATGTCGTGCGCTATGTCGAGTCGGTAGACAGGTGGGGTAAACTTGGCCGAGCGGACAAGTCCATGAGTCGCACCCGATTTCAACATAGGCCGATTTGTGAAAATGAAAAATAAAAAGAAATGCTGAGCTGAGATGAAGTGAAAAAGAAAAGAAAGAGAAAAGACAAATGAAAAAGAGAAAAAGGAAAAGGAAATAGATCTAATGAAGAGTAGAAACATATGTATATGCTAGTACTTAGAATGAGTAGTTGGATCTGAACGAGTTGAATAAACAGAAGATCTAGAAAGCCAACGGTCTATTCATGTGATTACTTGTCAGATTGTAGACGTAGAAACATATTATGATGTTTGTGAGGCTTGAATCTACTTAATTTTCTAAAATTCGTACTAATCTTTATAAAAATTGCATGAGTGCATGAAGTCATGTTTGATTTTTGAAAAGAGAAAGATAAAAAGTAAAAATAGTTTTCAAAAGGACCCTGTTGTATATGCTAGTACTTAGAATGAGCAGTTGGATCTAAACCAGTTGAACAAACAGAAGATCTAGAAAGCCAACGGTCTATTCATGTGATTACTTGTCAGATTGCAGACGTAGAAACATATTATGATGTTTGTGAGGCTTGAATCTACTTAGTTTTCTAAAATTCGTACTAATCTTTATAAAAATTGCATGAGTGCATGAAGTCATGTTTGACTTTTGAAAAGAGAAAGATAAAAAGTAAAAATAGTTTTCAAAAGAACCCAGTTGTATATGCTAGTACTTAGAATGAGCAGTTGGATCTGAACCAGTTGAACAAACAGAAGATCTAGAAAGACAACGGTCTATTCATGTGATTACTTGTCACATTGCAGACGTAGAAACATATTATGATGTTTGTGAGGCTTGAATCTACTTAGTTTTCTAAAATTCATACTAATCTTTATAAAAATTGCATGAGTGCATGAAGTCATGTTTGATTTTTGAAAAGAGAAAGATAAAAAGTAAAAATAGTTTTCAAAAGAACCCTGGTACGCTTCTGTTCAATTTTGTAGGTTGGCCTATCGGGACGATGTGTAGGTTTAGCGGGGGTGAATGTCGGGATGAAATCCCGTAGGGAGTATGCATTGTTTTTTTTCCAAAGTTCATAGATTTTATGAGATTTGTGTGATGTTTTGATTGAAGAGGGTATATTTTGTGCATGATTTGACTAATTTGATTGACTCTGTGATGCAAAATCATGTCAGAGATGTGTGTGTGCGTATAAATAACTGATGTTAGACCCATAAAAACCTTAGGTTTCACCCTTGAAACTGTCTGGAAACACGAGTTTATCCCATGGAAAATGGACTTGAACCCTTGAAAACCCTTGGAGTTTAGGTCCAAACTGTAAATAAATCCTTGGATTAATGTGTTTGACTTAATTGTGATTAAAACCCTAATTTCTCCCACCAAAAACCGTAACCTAGACCCTTGGAATTGGTGTTTATCCTAGCCCAAACCCTTAGATTAATTAACATTGTATACAGTGTGAAACCAAAACATTAATTTAGGACAAATAAAAAGGATAAAAATCAAAAATAGAATCAAGAGGTGGAATTTTCCAATAGTAGTAAATCAACATGCATGATCGTTTGAAATTAGAAAGTTGATTAGGGAGGTTGGAACTTCTAGAGAATAGTCCCAAGGAGAGAAGGGCAGAGGAGCCTATAAATAGAGGTCCAAGGCTCATTTGCTTTTCCTCGTGGATCTTCTTGGTGCATTTGTTCTCTAGGTACGCGGTTTCTAACTCTCCTCTTATTAATTTTTTCTTATTCATGTTCATTAGCTTGCATAAGACAGGGAGAGGCTATGGAAGCCTTAGGCACATGAGAGAATGTTTAGTGTGCGCTATGAACATGTTGGTCTATTATTCATTAATAGTAATGTATGTGCATGAGAGAGGGATTTGTACAAAGATAGGTTGACGCAGGACAATCCGAAAATGTTGTAGCAGATTGAAGACAGAGAGCCTGTGTAGTTGGTGCACTGTCAGAGAGCCAGAGGAGAAAGAGAACTAAGCAAACTAAGGCGCTACAGAGCTGACGGGATAGCGTAGAGGGAGGGAGATAGAGATATCTGTTGGCATGTTGTTTGCGACGACGGCAGGAGAGAAGAGAAACTTGCACTCGATGGTCCTGGCCGTTGGTTGCGCGAGTTGTGGAGAGCTCCAGAATGATTGGAGGGAGAGAGAGATCTGGTTACTGCGGTGATGTGCGTGAGAGAGAGAGTGTCCTGTGGGCATTGCATCCTATAGGGTGCTGCTAGCGCAACTTATATGAAGAGAGAGAGTCACACACTATCGCGCGTGGAGACCAACAGAGAGAGAGAGAGGTTGGTTGAAGGCAGCATGCTGGCGAATTCAGGGCGAAAGAAAGAGAGAGTCTTATGGACTTCGACCATAGACGTGCACGATGGATGTAGAGAGATGAGAGAGAGAAAGAGAGGCGGTCCGCTGTTAGAGAGCCAGAGGAGAGAGAGGAATGCTACTGTAGATTCGTGCACACCACAGATTAGTGGAGAGGGCGGAGGAGAGAAATATAGACGGCGACGTAGAATTCGGTTGCGCATATATTTTGGGTTGCCTGCTGCTAGTGTAGAGAGAGAGCGAGGCAGAGGCGGCAGTGCTATTTGCTGAGGTGGAGGTCGATAGAGAGAGGTGTGATTAGGTGTGCTGTTGTTGGTGCTGCGGATATGATAGAGAGAGGACAGAGGTAGCCCTGTAGCGTGGCTTAGAGAGAGAGGAGATAGGGCGGTGGTGCACGCAGAGATGCACCCAGGAAGGAGAAAATCCAGCAAGCGATCTGATGAGAAGGGAGAGAGATTATCGGCTTGCTGTCGACGACGATTGCAGATTCTAAAACACATGGAGAGAGATAGATCCGAGATCAGCTAAGCACGCGCACGTACTGAATCACGAGAGAGAGAGAGAGAGAGAGAGAAAGAGAGAACCTCTGGTTGGCATCGTAGACATGAAAACAATAGGTCGGTTGACTGTAAGACAAAGAGAAGGAATCGGATGCTTCTCAGATAGAGTTGACCACAGTTCAGAGAGAGAGAGAGAGAGGGCAGAGAGAGATAACCACCAACAGTCAGGGCACTGTGCACCCTAGAGAGAGAGAATAGAAACGTGTGGCAACCTCGATCACTGTAGACAGAGACTCGAGAGAGATATTGTTGGTGGTGCGCAAAAGACTCCATCAGAGACAGAGAGACATGTGCAAAATCTATAGCAGGCTAAGAAAACGGGAGAGAGAGAGAGAGAGAAGAGAGACTTGGACTGTGGATGGCGACACAAAGAACTAAGGCGGTTTGGAGAATTCGAGAGAGAGAGAAAAGGCAGTGGAAAACATTCGTAGACAGAGAGGGAGTGATGATTTGTGGTGCTAATATGGAATGAGTGTTAGAATATTCATTCACCTAGTAAACCCAATCCGGGATTAAGTGTAGGTTGTGTCTTTCATGTATAACTGTTGAAAGATTTCGAATATTAGTTTTGGAACTGTACAATTATATGTTCTCTCTAAATCAATGATCGTCTGTCCTTGAGTCCAACATATGTAATGAATGATTTCCTAGTTTCATAAGACCAACCAAGATATTTACTCTTGAAGAAAATCGAGTTTATCTTCAGCTACTATGATTATTACCATAAAATTCCAAGTACTTTAATTTCAACTTTAGATGTTGATATGTCAGACTTTACTTCATGTTTTGCAAATCAATACAATTGTTTTTAATATACGGAAATAAGAACTTTAAGACAAAGGGATCAAGGCATAATGAGTGTGTCTAGAATGGTATTAATGATTTTACTCTCAACCCTGTGGATCTTGCTTGTGGAACGTCTTTCCAGGTTCGAGCAGTTGATGATATTGGAGGATTATATGAAGTAAAGAATTGCTGATTGAAGACCGAAGCAAAGAGTACAAACCTCGTAGATCTTCTTGGTGCATTTGTTTTCTAGGTTGGGCAGAATGATGATTTTGGAGGCTTATATGAGCTAAAGAAAAGATTTGAAGAGAGAAGTAAAGAATACCCTACCTTGTGGATCTTCTTGGTGCATCTATTCTTCAGGCGCCACCCCGTGGGTTTCTTTTATGGAACTTCTTTCCAGGTTATTGAGTGATCGGAGGCTATTGCGATTTATGAAGTGAAGACAATTATTTGAAGAATATTTGAAGTAAAGCTTTCTTGAAGGCCAAAGATATAAAGTGAAGAAAAGATCCATCCGCGAAGAAAAGACAAAGATCTTGGGCACCTTTTTGCACTGTAGCGAGAGGCATATCATGTCCAGCCGATCCGCAATGTAGTGATGGCATTTGTTTGTATTCACCTGATCCGCACTATAGCGGATTTTCGCATCATCGACCCGCACTATCGCGGGCATATTTATATCATTTAGAATTTATCGGACAAATTCAACTGCATTTGACTTCCGTACCTTAGTGTTGTATACTTGGATTTTCATGCCCTCGACTCCTACGGTCTCACGTGTACGTACGCACGTCTCACGACTTCTGAGGGGCAGGGGGCCTACGAGGATCGCCATACTCCAGAGAGTTTAGGCGAGGCGCCCAGCGCGTAGACTTCGCTCGCAGGACAACGGAAACGAGCGCACACCAGTAAAAGCGGCCAGATCCAACCCCCGTGCCGGCTTCCTGCCCGACCTCCTTCTTCCGGACAGCGGTCCTAGAGTAATCACACACATCACTACCTAAATATATCAACAAAAAGATCAAGAAGTATTTTAAATATTATCAAACAAATTACTCAAAATATGAAGAAATCATCAAGGATCCTTAAAACAAGAAAATAGGTATCTATGCAAGACATTTTTGATGCCTTGTTTTAAAATTATTAATACCTATTAATGAGTTTTTGAATAGTTGTTTTTATTAGATCAGGTTTATGAAGACAAATTGATAAGAAAATATGATCAAGTTCATGAATGTATTTCAATCCATGATGAACCGAAGTTTATAACTTCTTCTAACAAATAGTTATTTATATGGGAGTTTTCTACCTTCTCCCTCATCAAAAAGGTACAACTATGAAATTTCGCAATAAACTTTAAATGGATTTCATAAACGAATTTTGATGTGAATTAATCATGATATTTGAAATAACTTTTGAATTGAATTTTGAACTAAGTTTATAAACATATGGGTATATGTGAAAGTATGAGATGAATTTTTGAATTAACTATGAGATAAACTGATTGAATGCATGAACGCATGATTGCATTTATGCAAATGCATGTGCAAAGCATGATGATTAGGATTGAGTGAATACATCTCCATAGATTGTCTATTCAGATATATATAAAGATTTTGATGTTTTATGTAGCTGTAGTTATGGATCAAGCTTTAGTCCCTTGTACAAATAAGCAGATTATAAACACTACAACATGTTGGAGTAAATCACAAGCCTACACATTTGGCTTGGAAGATGTTATATTCCAAAGATGTACATGCTTGGAGGAACGAGATGTTCCTTGCTCGGGGGATAGCCAAGGCCGAAAGCCAGAGAGTTCATACGAGGTACCTACTCATGATGGCCAGATGAGTAGAGGGACCTTAGAGAGAACTCTAGATGGTGACTAGGCAAGGGCTATAAATAGGCTGGGAGGTGAGTCCCAGGAATGTCATTCTCGACTTCTCACATTTGGTATCAGAGCTTAAGGGAAAGAGAGACCTTGGGCGGGAGCATGATGGAGATGAAGAACAAAGATCTTCTTGGACTGACTTTATGGAAAGGTTCGATACTATTCTTGGGGGAAATCGGCATGTCCATGGTCCGTGAGAGCGAGCAGCCATGGAAAACCTTCGTCCGTGAGAGTGAGCAGCCATGGAAGACCTTCACACAAGTACATGCGAGCAAAAGAATAGCGAACTGATTTGGTAGCCTCATTATTAGAGTACGGAGTGCACACGAGGTATGCAACATCTATTTTGTGTATATAGACCTCTTCAAAGAATGCAAGATTTGAACCCATGACCTGCCAGAACTAAACTTAAGGCTGTAACCACCAAGCGAACTCAACTCATTGAGTTATTATCCTCGCCAATATGTATTAACCTATATTGTCTGCTATGCACGGAGATCTTGTAGAGAAGGTAAGAGAGATACAAGGAAAAAAAGAAAAAGATAAAAAAAAATAGAGAAAGAGAAGGAAGAAGAAAGAAAGAGAGAAGGAGAAAAAGAATAAGGAAAGAGAAAAAGAGAAAGAAAGAAAAAGGGAAAGAAAGAGAAAGAGAAGAAGGGGAAAAGAGAGAGATAGAAAGAGAGAATTCAAGAGAGAAATAGATAGAGAGAGAAGAAGAGAATGAAGATAGAGAAAGAGAGAGGTAGAGAGAAAGAAATACAGAGAGAAGAAAAAAAGAAAATAAGGAAGAAAAAAAAAGAGATTCATGAGGAAAAAAAAAGGAGATTCATGAGAGAAAAAAACAAAAGAGAGAAAGGATTAAAGAAAGAGAGAAAGAGAGAGAAGGAGAAAGAGACTAAGGAGAAAGAGAGAAGAAGAAGGAAATCCTAAGTGAGATAAAGTGAAGAATAGAGAGATAATGAAAAGCTTAGAAAGAGAGAGAAAAGAGAGAGAAAAGAAAGAGAAAAAAAAAAGCAAGATTAGTATACTCATACGATATCCAAATTTGATAATTCAACTTGGGATAGGAAGTAAACTTAAAGGGCTTTCAAGTCAGTGGCTGGAAGCTATCATTGGATAATCTTAAACTATCTGTAGAGATCATTTAAGTCTCTGCATACCATTTCAAGAGGTATGCTGCCCACTCACCTAGCTTCCTTGTTTTGGCCATAACTTCCTAATGGAAGCTCCAAATCAAGAGATTTAAATTGGTATAGATTCTAAACTTCAAGACCTTTCTTTTTACCGGTCATAATCCATATTTGGACCATTAGAAGCCATCTTTGCAAAAGCTTTTAGATAGCTGTTGACTTACAAGGAATCCTTTTTGGAGTGAATTGAGTTTCCAATTATGATAATTAGGGGTGTTTTATAATATTTTGAACCATTTTGGATAGGAAAGAATTTTTTTTCATAAATTTGCATTAAATTTTGCTCTCATATACATTCATTTGAATGTCTCTCGCATCAAAGTTTACAATTTTGCATTGTATTCTCTTCCACTTTTATGAAATCAACATTGGAATGTGCATGAAAGCTAGTTTTACATGAATTTATCTATGCACATGAAGTTTCACTAACTTATGTTGATTCATAAAAGCATGTGCAGATCTTGTTTGTGTGTTTTAGAATCTTTTGCAGGTATTGAAAACATAAAAAAAAGACATGGTTATGAGGGAGTGTAGTGCCCAACAGCACATTTTGGCAAAGTTTCTTTTTTTTTGCAGGTTTCTGGAGTTAAGGGAGTGGTTTGCCAACCATTAGGCTCTTGTCTATCTTTGTAAAGACTATTATTAATTGTTTTAGGCTTCATTTTCCTGGCAAAATGCTGCCGGAAATTTTGTAGCCACATGGCGTTATATGCCATGTGAGAACTAGAGTGATGTTGTGTTGTTTGAGAGAGGAAGTCTTCTGTCAGCATATCGAAAAGCATATAATTTTATTGAAGTAGAGAATAAAATGCATGAGTGAATGCATGTATGCATAGACAATATGATTGTTAGAAAAGCTGAAATGCATGATGCATTTTGTGTTTATCGAAGATCACTTTTATGTGTGACCACGGGTGGTTAGGGTGAGCATGAGGTATGTGATCGAGGTACCATGCATAGACTAATTATGCCTTTAGAAAGTAAAAGATAAGGTTTATATATCAAGAGCAACTAAGATGTGTTGTTGACTAGTAACGCATGAGCACATAAACTCTTTTTCATGCGAGTATATGTACTTGATATAGACACTTATTTCAAGTCCACACAAGAGTGTTATGGATATGATCATCAATACAAGTATTAAGTGCTTGTATGTGATTGGTTGTAATGAGATTAATGAGTGTGCAAGAGCACAATAATTAGAATGACATCCATAGATGTTCACTTTTACAAAAGGGTGGATACTATGTAAAGAGTTGATTTTCTTTTTCAACGAGACTATTTGGATGGTTAATTTGGTTGGCATTGATCTAGATGATCATTATATGCATGGATACATCTCCATGACATAATCCATCCAAGATAATGAATAATTTTGTTTAAAAGTAAGGATTAATATGTCTCGTCATTTTCAAGTTTGGAAAAAATGATCAAGCAAATAATAGTGAGGTAGCAGCCTCATAGAGATTTGGATGCTTCTCTTTGTGGGAATGCCCAAATTTATTGAAATTTTGAGGGTAAGTAGTTCTTAAGCTTTTCTTTAAGCTGACCAAGTTTCAAGTAATTTAGAGACTTTTAAATAGGTCAAGTGACCTCTGCACTAAAAGTGCTGCTACTAGAGATAGAGGCCTGAAACAAGTGACATAGGTGTGTTGCAAAGGGCATTTCTCCTAATTGGTAGATCCAAATAGAACTAAATTTTGGTGGATTTGAAAGCTTGATAGATGAGCGTTGTTGCATGTCAATTTTCAATATTTTTAGACATCATTTGATAGGTCAAATAATCTCTGCACATCAAAGTGCAGCCTCTGGAATTTATGAAATGATCAGAGACCATGTCACCTAGAGGTGATTGGTTCTCTTAGCTCATTTAGTCAAATTGCATGACTTTTGTTTCTAACATTAGCTACACACCTGTTGATGGTGTATATAAAATTTCAAGATGAAATGTTTCTCCGTTTAAGAGATATAAAGAAAATAGTAAACCTTAGCCTCTACAAATGTTTTACATTTTGCAGGTATAGAGGCTTAGTATTTTGATCATTGTGGAAGATCCAAATTTCCAAATACTATGGACCTTATACCAATATACATAGATAGTAGTATCATTATGCTAGCAAAATTTGAAAGTAATTGGACATCATTTGTTAGGTCAAATAATCTATTCTTCTCAGACTAATCTCTGGTGAGGATTTTCCAAAGAGTGATATATGTGACTGATGAGCACATGATATATTCATATTGGAAACTCCACTTTCAAACACTTCTGTTGGGGGCGCTACTCCAGTAGAGACCCTATGTTAGAACCAAAATTCAAGGATTTTGGAGTTTATCGTCATAGTTAGAAGTTATTATAAAAGTGTAGGAGTAGTGTTTTTAAGCTCACCTAAGCGCAGGTGTAGCAGAGATAGAATTATACTTTTGAATGAATATTTAATTTAATTTTGAATTGAAATTTTATGGGATCAAACTAGATACGGTGACCTAGATTTGGGCACAAAGAAAATGGAATTTGGAATTTGTTTGATCAGTCTAAGGGCTTCAAGAAGATGACCCTGTATATTTTTCAGAATTGGTCGTCAAGTGTTCGACCCTTCTAGTAAAATGGTCATAAAACTCTGCGATTGTGGATAAGAAAAAATCAGTTAAAATTAAGATTTAATGTGCTGCTATTGGAAATGTTTTATGGAGGAGGCATTGTTGAAAGGAAAGACTTTTCATAGGTTTTTTGTGCTATTTTTTTTTAGATGGTGTGATCACCATGGGCTAGCTATGCCATAGATATGTGTTTATTGAGCATTGGTTTTTGATGACTATTTTCAGTAGGACAGAGGAGACTCTGTCAAAATTTTCAAGAATATATATAGTGCCATGAGAACATGGAATAGGATAACTTAGCTAGTTTTTCTCATTTCAAATAATTGGATTCATACAAGTGGTATAAATTCCAATTTATTGTGATTCAATATTTGATTCAACATGCATGAGTTGATATTTGATGCAAGCCGCATCCTTCACAACTCTAGTTGAGTTGATTTACTAAATAATTTCTCAATTCTCAACTCATGCATGTTGAATCAAATATTGAATCACAATAAATTGGAATTTATACCACTTGTATGAATCCAATTATTTGAAATGAGAAAAACTAGCTAAGTTCTCCTGTTCTATGCTCTCAGGGCACTATATATATTTTTGAAAATTCTGACAGAGTCTCCTCTCTCTTACTGAGAATGGTCACCAAAAACCAATGCTCAATAAACACATAACTGGGAGTGATGAGGTGAACAAGTAGCTGGCACTCATGTATAAGGAAGTGCCAAGCTATGTGGAAGTCACTCCACAAAAGGAAGTAAGCCCAAAGCTTTGCAGAAAGCTTCAAACATTTCCCTGGGTAGAGCCTTCCTGAAAAGGTCTGCAATGTTCTCCTACGTGGGCACATATGCCAAGCTAATCTCCCCATTAGAGAACCTCTCCTTGACATAGTGATAATGCACCTCAATGTGCTTACTGCAAGCATGGAATACAAGGTTCCCCGCAACTACCAATGCGCTCTGACTGTCTCTGAAGATAGTGGTGGCAGAATTGTGACGAAAACCCAAATCAGCCATAAGGCGTCTGAGCCACATACACTCAACACTAGTTGTGAAAGCTGTCCTATACTCAGCCTCACAACTGGAAGTGGGCATAGTAGGCTGCTTCTTGCTCAACCAAGATATACATGAGCTACCAAGCATGAAGCAAAAGCCACTAGTGGACACACGAGTGTCATAGCAACGAATCCAATCAGACTCAGAAAAAGCATGCAAATCTGGCGGTAGTGATCCCCCCTTGGGATATAGCAACCCAAGTAGCCGAGTACCACTCAAGTAGCGAAAGATGCGCTTAACCGCCTGCCAATGCTTGACTCCTAGGCAATGCATAAATCTGCTCATCTATGAGAGAGCAAACTGAATATCTGGCCGAGTAATTCATAAGTAAATCAAGCATCCAACAGCCTACTAACAGAGAACAACATCAAATGCATCTCCAGCATCATGAAGACTCAATCGTAAACCTATCTCGATAGGAGTGGCAATAGGTTTATAGTCGTCAAGGCCAAAATGTAGTAATAATGTGTCAATATATTTCGTTTGACACAAAGCCATTCCACCATCAACTTGCATAAACTGAATGCCCAAATAGCGATGCAAATGCCCCAAATGAGACATCTCAAATGAGGCATGCAAATCAGCCATAAAATCAGCAATACGCTTCTCAATAGGACCATTCAGCAGCATGACGTCAACATAGACAACAATGATCAGAAGCACATCATTAGCACGCTTAACATATAAGGTGCTTTCAGTTGGACTCTTCTCAAAACCATGTGCAATCAGATAGGCATGTATCTTCTCATACCAAGCAGGTGGTGCTTGCTTTAAACCATATAATGCCTTCTTTAACCTGCACACCTGATTTTCATGTCCTTTTTGCACAAAGCCGTAGGGTTGAAAAACATACACTTTTTCATGCAAGTCACCATTCAAAAATGCAGATTTAATGTTCAACTGATGTACATTCCAAACATGGTGGGCTGCAAGTGCACAAATGCTCCAAACAGTAGTGATACGGCATGTAGGTGCAAAGGTCTCATCAAAATCAATGCCTCTTTCCTACGCATAACCCTTTGCAACAAGCCTAGCCTTATACCTTTCAACTGTACCATCAGGTTTACGCTTCAGCTTGTATGCCCACTTAGTACCAATGGCCTTCTTGCAAGGAGGCAAGTCACATGAAGACCAAGTACCATTCTTCATTATTGCATCATATTCAGATTGCATAGCAGCCATCCAATTTTCTGAATTTTGTGCTTCATCAAACGAAACAGGCTCATTCTCATCACAAAGACTAGAAGCAACCATAGCATAGCAATCTCATGCAAAAGAGGCACTATGAGAGCCTGAACGAGTACGAAATGAGAGAGGTGCATCAAATTTGCTATCATGCAAAGTCTGCACTAGTCATTTTGGCATAGTTTTTGCTTGCTCAATACCAACTCTCTCATCAACTAGTGCATCATGTAAATCTGCATCAGAAATGGAATGATCTGCATCATCACATGAAATCTACAAAGGCTGAGAAGTGCCTCATTAGGACAAATACTAGACTGTCCACCTGTAAAAAGAGGCTTTAAAGTATCATAGATGTCTGTGGAGCTAACAGATGTCTCCTTCGTACATGAAAGCAATGGATGAATAGCATCTTTCATAGAAACAACATCAAGGCTAACCAGAATGCATTTAGTTTGTGGATGATATAGACGATGGCCTTTACTTTCAGAACTCTATCGAACAAAAATACATTTTACTGCTTTATCATCCAATTTTTTGCGTTGTTCAGGCACTAATGTGTATGCCAAACAACCAAAAACACGTAGATGAGCAACAGATGGCTTGCGATCATGCCAAGCCTCATATGGAGTGATAGATTATAGCACCTTAGTGGGACACCTATTCAGTACATATGCTCCACACATGACAGCGTCAAGCCAGAAACTATGAGGTAAAGGCTGACTCTTGAGCATACACCTCGCCATCTCCATGAGAGACGTGTTCTTTCGTTCAGCAACTCCATTCTGTTTAGGTGTATACGGCACTGTACACTAGTGTTTTATCCCACGTTCAGCTAGAAATGCATTAAAATCAAAAGACATATATTCCCTCCCTGGATCAGAACGGAGGATGCCCATTTTACATGTTGACAGATTTCAGCCAAAACCAAAAATTGTTTGAAGCACATGAACACTTTGGACTTTGCGTTTAATGGATATCCCCATGCATACCACCGACATCACTATGTACAAGTTGCAATTTTTGGGTAGCCTGAACTCAACCACCTTTTGGAAAGGATGAATGCTGCATTTTGCCCAAAATACAGCCTTCACAAACATGTTTTCTATGTGCATCAAGTTTGGGCAACGAGGACGCCATTTCAAAGTTTTGCAGGCATAGCAAACTAGCAAAGTTCAGATGACCAAAGCATGCATGCCAAAGCTTTTCATCGACATAGCCTGCGAATCATTTACTACACATGCGAAATCATTCATAGATCTTTCATAGTCTATGAGCTTATACAGTCCACGGCATAAAATGTCAGAAGAAATAATCACATCGCCATTTGACACATCATGAACTGCACACCTGTCATCACCAAATTTCACAATCAAGCCAATCTTGGCTAATGCAGAAACTGATAAGAGGTTCTTTTTTAGCCCTTCCACAAATGAAACATCTGATAAAGTGAAAGAACTACCATCAGGAGTAGTCAAATTGATCTTACCAACTCCCATAACAAGATAAGAGGAGTTGTTGGTACATGTAACAGTATTCCTTGTGAGGGCAGGCTCGAGTGAAGAGAAGAAACTGCACTACGAGGTAATATGTTTGGTCGCCCCACTGTAAAAATACCAAACATTTGAGTCTACTGTAGACATGCACTGCTGATGAGAAGATGGGTCGAAACTCCACACAGTAGTAAACACCCATTCTTCTTGCTGCACAAGATTTGCAGACTCTATTTTTTTCGTTTAGAGGCCTCTACAAGAACCATTCTAGCCTCTTTCTTCTTTGCCTCTTTAGCAGCCAGTTTTGGACAGTTCTTTATGATATGATCATTTCCTTTACAGTACTTATAGAACAATTTTTTCTTTTATGATTTCTTCTCAACTTTATCTTCCTTCTTGGAATATGCAGAATTAGCAGATTTTTGCTTACTAGTTGAAGAGGTCCATTTTCCTTTGCCCTTTTGACTAGCTAGGAAAGCTTGATCTACAACTCGCATAATGGACCTGTTCTACCTGGACTGATCTTCCTGCAACAAAACAAAGACTAACTCCTCAAATGATAAGGCATTCGGATTTCCTTTCATCATCAAACAAAGAGTAGAAGCAAAAATCTGATATGAATCAGGAAGACCATTCAGAAGGGTCTGCACAAGTGAGCTATCTGGTATAACCTCATTAGGAAAAATCAATTGTTCCTACAAGTCTTTGATCTTGAAGAGGAAACTGTCCATAGAATCACCTTCATTCATGTGCTCACTCTCCAACTATTTTCGGAGGTAAGCCACACGAGCCTCATTCCTAGCTTGGTACAATGTGGTAAGTATATCCCAAGCATTCTTGGCTGTTCTGCAAGAGAGAATGTGAGGAATAATGGCAGGTTTGGCAGACCAAGTTATCAATGCATGTGCCTGGGCATCTCTGACATCCCAATGAATCTCCTCTACAGTAGGTGTAGTAGAAACAACAGCACGAACAAGAATCTGTGGAATATCATCTTCAACACCATCTTCATCAGCTCCACCACTTGCATTTGTAGTACCTATAGTCAGAGGTGTAACAAGATGTCTTTCAACACTCTCCACAATGTTCCATAATCCTTTTGCAACCAATACATGTCGCATCATATAATCCCATAATGGGTAGTTGGTACCATCTAACTTATCCTCAACAACCAACATACGGAATACATCATTGCTTTCAGCCATGGCCGGTGACTAAAATACCTTGATGCAAAAAATTGATTGTATCTCAAAAAGTTGAACAGAATTATCCAGACGAATTCTGCTAGACCTCTAGCAAACTTTGAGACGCTTAAACTGGTGAACAGAAACTGATATATACCTTTGGAGCAAAAACATGAAATAGCTTGCACAAGTATTGTGATAGTGCGTTCGGAGGCCGAAACGAGCTTAGATCGCAATTTCGGCAACAAAGGGAAGCAATTCTGATCTCAGAAACACGCTCAGTATGCTCACCAAAATTCGTGCGATTCTGAGACTACAAATGGAGGAGTGTCGACGGCACCCTAGATTAAGCGACGTCCTGCTCTGATACCAATTGTTGGAGATAGATGTCTGCAGACTCACGCGAATAGTAGAAGGAAGATGAAGAAGCTTGGAGCACAAACACATACTGAATGTATTACTAGAGAATGTACAAAGATAAGTAGCCCATTAGGGTCATAGGCGTATATATAAGCTAGGGAAAAAAAAGCTCCTAAAGAGGGAAAAAAGTGCCCCGGCGGTATTAGAGTGATCACACACATTACTACATAAATATATCAACAAAAAGATCAAGAGGTGTTTGAAAATATATCAAGCAAATTACTCAAAACATGAAGAAATCATCAAGAATCCTTAAAACAAGAAAATAGGTATCTATGCAAGACATTTTTGATGCCTTGTATTAAAATTATAAATACTTATTAATGAGTTTCTGAATAGTTGTTTTTATTAGATCAGGTATAAGAAGCCAAATTGATAAGAAAATATGAACAAGTTCATGAATGTATTTCCATCCATGATGAACCGAAGTTTATAACTTCTTCTAACAAAAAGTTATTTATATGGGATTTTTCTACCTTCTCCCTCATCAAAAAGGTACAACTATGAAATTTTGCAACAAATTTTAAATGGATTTTCAAAACGAATTTTGATGTAAATCTATCATGATATTTGAAATAACTTTTGAATTGAATTTTGAAATAAGTTTATAAATAAATGGGTATATGTGAAAGTATGAGATGAATTTTTTAATTAACTATGAGATAAACTGATTGAATGCATGAATGCATGATTGCATTTATGCAAATGCATGTGCAAAGCATGATGATTAGTATTGAGTGAATACATGTGCATAGATTGTCTATTCAGATATATATGAAGATTTTGATGTTTTATATAGTTGCAATTATGGATTGAGCTTTAGCAACTTGTATAGATAAGCAGGTTATAAACACTACAACATATGAGGGGCATACCGATGCTACATATACCGACGGTCACAGTCGGCATCGGTACGGGCCTTAGAAAATGTCACTTAGAGATACCAACGGTCAAGTGACCGTCCCTATGATCATTTTAAACGGATCGTCGGTGTGGCCTCCACCTGCCGGTATGTGCGTCAGTATATGTGTCAGTATAGGCATCGATATGAGCATCGGTATAAGCGTCCGTAATTTACTCGGAACTACCGACGCGTATACTGACGCCCATATCGGCGCCCATACCGACGGTGAAGTTTAAAACATACCATGAACCCGAGAGCAAAACTTCATATTTTTGCACGTGTTTGAATATTGTTCGTCTTCTGTCGAACTTGCGCGCACGAACCGAATTGCGACTTGCATTGAGAGAGAGAGAAGAGAGAGAGAGTGAGAGATAAAGAATAATGAAAGAAAGGAAGATAGAGATAGGAAAATATAGCATACACATACACACACATTTACACACATACATGTACACACATGCATACATATACACATACATGTACACACATGCATACATACACACATACATGTACACATACGCATGCTTACATACACACACCTATACACACATGCATGCTTACATACACACACACATATACACACATGCATGCATACACACACATATAAATTCATACACATGCATACACACATACATACGCACACAAATATACACATATGCGTACATACACATACACATACACATACATATATACACACATACATACACACACATATATACATACATGCATGCATACATACACACACATATACACACATGCATGCATACACACATATACATATATACACACATGCATACATACACACACATGCATACACACATACATACACACACATATATACACATATGCTTACATAAACATACACACACACACATATACACACAT